>OY720418.1:141917759-142517759 GCA_963082815.1 Melanotus villosus
TATATCGATATTTTTTACCGGCACTACTCGCAACTAGGGCTGGGCGATATCAAAAAATTGCGATAAAACCGATATATCGATATATCGATAAATATCGATATTTTATCATTATCGTTATTCGATATATCGATAAGTATCGATATTTTATCATTATCGTTATTCGATATATCGATAAGTATCGATATTTTATCATTATCGTTATTCGATATATCGATAAGTATCGATATATATCGATATTTATTACCGGCACTACTCGCAACTAGGGCTGGGCGATATCAAAAAATTGCGATAAAACCGATATATCGATATATCGATAAATATCGATACTTATCGATATATCGATACATATCGATATATCGATATTTTATCATTCCGATATCGTTATTCGATATATCGATAAGTATCGATATATATCGATATTTTTTCCCGGCACTAGTCAAGGCTATACATGTGCTTTAGTTAAGTCGATATTTTCCCACGATTATTTTTAGAGAAGGGGTTCAATTTTCCGTATATAACCGTGGTCAAATTAGAGTAAAGGGATAGTTTTTATCCGGCCACCACAGAAGCAGTTACTACGAGAAAATTGATATCCTTCAAGATGCCGTACGATTGAATATACGTAAGATGTAATTTATTTATTCATTTTAAAACTTGTGAAATTTTGTGTGAATCTTCTAAGTTCTTTTTGGGGACTTAGCCGTTTCATCTGTTATTTGAACACTTGAAAAATATTCAAGTAAATTATGAATGTAATTCTGGACTTGTAAAATGTTTGTGTTACATTATTTAAAGTCAACTAAGGGCTTAGTCGTTTAAATAAAAACAGGACCTAAAAGAATTGAAGTTCGCAAAGCTTACTTCCTAAATGTGAGTATACAACTAAAAACTGCATTTTCCCTAATTAATTATAAATTTATAATTAGTAAATATGGAAAGTCTAACGAAAATTTTTCGCCCTTTTATATATAAAAAAACGTTTGACTGAACAAATGATATTCAATTTGGCACTCGTTAAATTTTTGGTGGCCGAAGTAACAGATAAACCTTGGCAAATACAGTAGGTAAAGTACAAAGAACACACTCATTTAAATTAAAATTATAGTTAACATCATAAATGTACGTGATACACAGAATAATTCACATGGTTTAATAACTTAACATCCACAATACATCAGCGTGCATTGAAGCATTGAGCTCCAGCAGTTCACCAACCAACAACTACAAAACAACGTTCCTAAAGCAGGGGATGAACTTTGTTCATACCCAATAAAGCACACAGCAGGAACTCCATGTGAAATTCTCAAGGTAGCAAATAAACTCTGTAGATTTACTCGTAAGCAACTGTTTATGACGTAAATTCGAGAGGCTGTGACGTAGATTTGTGTAAAATTTTTCCTCAAATTAACATGAATAATTGGCTTGATGATTATCACTTGTACGAATGAAACAAAGGAGAAATGATAAGCTTTGTTCGGAAATCTTTCTAATAGGTAAAGTTAGGCAGAAGTTCTAACATTTCACGGAGAAATAGAGTTAATTAATACCTCATCACCATCAACCCCATTCTATTCAATCACGAACAGTAACCTGACAATCTTGAATTATGTTACACTGCTATTGTTTTCTACAACTTTGTGTGTAATAGAGTTTTACACAAAGAACGTTGAATTGGAACAAAATAATTATTTACTATAAGATAATCGAAGTATTTAGGTCTTCGTTTGTTTTGTTTTAATTTATTTTACATATTAAAATTAATTAGAAAGTTTGGTTTAATAACTAGGCTAAAAATTATTTTAAAATCGAAAGAGGGCGTACCGGTCTCTACGTCCTTCCTACTATCCGCCGAATAAATTTTTAATAATGTAGCGGGATACATCACGATGTAAGAGCCCACAACATCCTAGTAGCTTCTATCCTATTCTAGATTCAGCAGCGGCCGCGTATCCTGGCGGGAGTGGGTTAGTCAATCAGAAGTTTCACGATGCAATCGTCCACAACATCTTAGAAGCTTCTATCCTAGTCTAGAGTAAACAGCGGCTGCCAATATGAAAAGGCGCCCCGGCAGGAATGGGTTAGTCAGTGAGAAGTCTCAAACAGCAAGATGATGTACGCGATTCAAAAGAAATGCAAGTGATATAAATAAACAATCAGTATGTATAATAAATTAGTGTCGGTTAATCTTACTGTTTATAAATTAGCAAGTAGGAATTTAGTGCAATAAAAAGAATTCACAAGCTAAAAAAGTATTTAAACTGGGAGCCCTAAACTGCTGAAAACAGCAAGCATTGTGAATTTTATATTGAACATAGATGTGTGAATTATTTACAATTCGTTGGTTTTTATACCCTAGTAATTTTGCTAGTAATCCGATTTTCGGGCATTCTTTTTACTTGTTTTATGAATGATCATCAGCTGACAATTTTAAACGTTGTTAATTGACACACGCTGTGGGCTAAATTAAGTCGGTGTGCTTTTTAAGGTTTTATAAGCAGTGGTAGTTCGGGTAGGCAGGGTGTTGATAGGGCATCGCCCTGCCAAATTTAACAAAACAAATGAATTTTGTCTACTTTAATACTGCGATTAATTTCATACAGCCTTCACAAGGAACTCTTTACGAATAAATAAAAACATTTACCCTTTATTTCCTTTATTTTTATTGAGGTGTATGAGATTCAAAAGATTAGGACAAAAAGCAGATTAATTAATTAATTAAATTTATTTATTTAAACTTGTAACATTTTGTTTTTAAATTGTAGATTTTAAGGCCACTAAAATGGGGCTCAGCATGAACCCAAAATGGTCAATGTAAATCGATTAATCAATGATTTTTGTTGGGGGAATATGGCGACAGGGCGATTGTACAATCGCCCCGACTGTAGCACTTTCTAAGCATACAGAGCAGCAGACTTTAGTGCGTCACTGCAGAGATTTAACAGGATACTGACAGGACATCACACGAGTTAAACAAGCACTTACAGACTTACATATTTAAAGGAAAACAATTAGACACAATCAAAGGCATAAACAAAGCGTGTAGGGCTTGATTTTAACATGCAAATATAAACGTCACAAGCCAACATTCGATTAACGAAATATAACACTCTTTAAATCCTGGTATTCCAGCGTCTTATTACTAATAAAGTAAAAAATGTTCCAAAAAGTTTATACAAACTCAAAATGAAGCCTAAATTAGAAAGTTAAATAAGTTACGTAAAACAGAAGGATTTGCTGGATTTGATAGCAAAAACGAACAATTCCTTTCATTTAGCATTTGCGTGTACTTAATTACGAACATTCCCTGAAAAGAATGGGACTACTAATGGCAGTTCGATCTGTAAGTAATTTGTGGGAAGATTAGAATCTCTTGACTGTCAATCGGAGCAAAACAACACGTAAAAGCAAACAAATCAAAAGGTCGATTGGGATTTTGCCCAGACATGCGAAATTAGCCTTTAAACTTCTCAGAAACGAAAATTACTTCTGCAAAAACAAAGTCTACTAAGCCATTAGAGAAACTGCCGAACTAATGAAGTGATCACGTGTTGTTCATGCCTGTCGACACAAAACCGAATCAAAAAGTGAAGAGTTTTATCAATGTAAATTAACTGTAAATACTTTACTCTGTAGATGAGACTTTCAGCATTTGCATACGGACAATGTGGTTAAGTTCGGCAAAATTCTGTTAAAAAATTCTAAAAATTCTTTTGAGTTAGTTCTGAAATCTCTAAATCAACGAAACAAAAAAATAAAATTAAAACGGCAAGACTTTTAAATGCGCTTGAAAAATTCGTTCAGTTACTAACAATAAACAATAAGTACTCAACGCTTAGTTAAGAGATTTTCCAAAAAGTAACTTGTTTGCGGATTTTCTGTCAGTGAGATATGCTTTCGAGAAACACTTCCCGCCACCACAGACAACACAATAAATGAAGTTCCAGTTTTCAGAGCAGATGACAGCGACGGAAATGTAGCATGTTGGTACTTCTGAACAAACATAATTTCATCACAGAAGCAACGGAAATTAACTGCCTGAATGTTATAAGATTTTGTTTAATATACACTTAGTTACCCAAGAAGCTGTTTTTAGAACATTTTGATTGAGGAAAGTTTAAACAGTTTATTCGATTTAGTTTTTTGGATTATTTTCTTCAGACTTTCATAGTTCAGAATGAAAAAGATAATCCAAACAATTTTGCAGTTTCAAAAAATTAAACAAAGCAGAAAGCAAAAATTTTATGGTCAAAAATGCTGCATTTTTCAACAATTAAATAAAACAAAAGGGAAACACAAAAATCTACTTCTTCAATTATTTTTTTTATTTTTAGATGTTATGGCCCAAAACGAATAAATAATCCAAACTCCTACAGTTTTCAACAATTAAATAAAGCAAAAGGCAGAAATAACTTTCTTAATTTTTGGACAAAAGCATAAAAATCCACGTTGAATTTCCTTCATCAATTTTTTCAACTTCAGATTTTTATAGCCCAAAAGGAAAAATTCAAAGTTTCTAATAATTATATGTATAGAGTAAAAGGCACAAATAAAAAAGCTTTTCTTATTCTTGGAGGAAGGATAAAGTTCTACTTCAAATTTGCTTCTTTAATTATTATTATTTTTAACTTCAGATTTTTATAGCCCAAAATGGAAAAATTCAATATTTTACAACAATTAAAGTAAAAGGGACAAATAAAAGAATGGAGGAAACATAAAAATATTAATTATTATTTTTTTGTCGACACTTTTAGATGTTTATGGTACAAAAATCATGCCAGAGAGGCGCGGTGGTGCAGTCTGGAGGTCGGTATCGAGTCTGGTGACCGACCATTCGACGTTGGGCACCTAATTAATGAAGTCTAAGAGGTAGAGGGTAGAGTAACGAGGCCCTACATAATTCAGTATTTATGTAGGTATTAAACGGCGCACCAACCACGTAACTCGAGTTGTGCATTGCACTTGTATACTAACGCACTAGCCCCAACACCGAAAGGTAAAAGAGCTGACAGAGACAGATACAGACGGAAAAATCATTAAATATTCTATAATTTTCAAAAATTAAATAAAAGGCACAAACAAAGAAATCATTTTTATTACTGGGGGAAAAATCAACAGGTCTACAGGTAGCTGAGGTGCATTGGAGGAAGACTGAAGTAATTACGAATACATCGTTAGAAAGGGTAAAAAAAGGATTATACAGGCAGATCCTGCTACCACCACGCGATAGTTCAAACACAGCATTTCGAAGAATGGAGAACAAAATCGTAGAACTTATCAGAGTAAGGTCGAACGAAGACGACAACTTCACAGGAAGTTCTGGAAAGAAAAACAATAACCAGTCGATTAACAGTGGAAGGTTTCTAATCAAACAATAGATAGAAAAACAATGTTGGACGACATTGCTGCACATTGATAACTGGAATGGAACCAGAATAGAGCGCTCGTATATAACGAACTTGGGAAGAATGGGCAAGAAACAAATTAAAGACCGAATTTTAGGTGATGAGTCATCCAAATAGGTAAAATTTAACTAAACCCATAAGCGTACTAAATATTTGTAAATAAGGTCTGTAATTCCAACAAAATTCTGTAAAAATGTTTTAAGAATTTTGCTAGAATTATATAATATACTAACAATAAGATAATATCTAATAAGTAATAACTATATAAGTATTTTTTCTTAAGTATTTATTCAATTCTGCCGTTGCCCCCAACTGTACGGTTATGTTTATTCAATAACAAACGAAAGCTTGGCCACACCTATTGTAAATATATTGCATCATAATGATTAGTGAACTGTGCCATCCTTTAAGATAATTTCTAGAGAGCGGCAATAGTAAACAACTGTTTTAGAAGTTGTTTTAACTTACTACTTAAGTGTGTCACTCTACTGAAATGATTTTACTAAATCCGGTATCTACAAATAACCAATCGCATAACCACTGCATAATGAAGTAACAGACGAACATGAAGAAGAAATAAATAGCAACAAGTAATGTAAAAGAACAGCGAATCAAATGATAATAATACTGTGTGTGTGGTCATCAGCTCTTAGAGCTGGTTGGCGCAAAACCTTAGGCTGCTTCTACTACGGAAATGTATTCTCTGCAGTGGTTTCTCCATTGCCTTCCGCAAAGTTTGTGAACGTGTATTAAGTGTATAGTATAATGTCTTGTAACCATCTGAAGGCGATCACGATTAAATCTGGCTCAAGTACCGACCGCGAATAGTGGGAAATTCTTCGTAAAAATCCTTACCACTGCGTGAGATTCGAACCCAAGACTCCTAGCTAGGAGCTCATCGCTCTTACTACTGTAGTAAGTAATATCCAATAGATATAGACATGTCAAATTTAGCAAACCTAGGAGGAAATTAGTTGTAGCTACAAATATTGTTAGCGTAAGATGGTAAAACATGTTTAACCATCTCAATCTTAGGTACATATAATTCCTATTGGATATATGACTTACTAACTACCTTGCACTGTAGAAGCGGTGCGGCTGGCGCCACAGGCATGTTAAAGTTATATAGTGCTCCCAATCCCCACCTATCATAAAATCATAAAAAATTCCTTCACAGATAATTGTCATGGGATGAGTCTGGCGTAATCCAGGATTGACTCACAGTCATGTTACTTGATGATGATTACTTACATAAAAATCTACTACGAATTTACTTCTTCAATTATTTTTTTGAAATTTATAGATGTTCATCGCTCAAAAGGAAAAAAATACTCTCCAGTTTTCAAGAATTAAATAAAACAAAAGCCACAAATAAACGAAGCTTTTTTTCTTATTATTGGGGGAAACATAAAAATCTACTTAGAATTTGTTTCTTCAATTTTTTTTTTTGTAACTTTCAGACTTTTCTAGCCCAAAAACAAAACAAAAGGAAAAAACTAATCCAAAACCTAGAGTTTTCAATAATAAAACAAAGTAAATAAATGAATTAGGGAAAACATAAAAATCCACTTCGAACGTGCTCCTTTTTCTTTTTTTTTTAAATTGAAATTTAGATGTTTACGGCCCAAAAGGAAAAAACTAATCTAAAATCTACAATTTTCAACAACTAAACAAAATAAATAAACGAAGATTTTATAGGTAGATATTATTAGGGAAACATAAAAACTTCCTTCTTTAATTTTCTTGAAACTTTGAGAAATTTATAGCGCAAAAGGAAAAAAAATTATGCAAAACCCTACAGCGCTCAAAAATAAAATAAAGCAAAATGCAAGAACAAATGAAATTTTTCTTATTCTTGGGGGAAGCATGAAGATCTACTTACTTCGAATTAGCCTCTTAAATTATTTTTTTGAAAACTTTAAATTTTTATACCCAAAAAGGGGAAAAATCTAAAATTTTACAACAATTAAATAAAGCAGAAATAAAAGAAGTTTTTCTTATTATTTAGCGAAACATACAAATTTACTTCGAAATTTGCTCATTCAACTATTTTTCTTTTTGAATCCGTTTATGACTCAAAAGGAAAAAAACTAATCCAAAATCACAAATTAAATAAAGCAAAAGGCACATATTGAAAAATCATTTTTTATTATTGGGGAAAACTACATTAAATTTGCTTTCTCCATTTTTTCTTCGAAGCTTTGAGATGTTTATAGTCCAAAAGGAAAAAACTAATCCAACATTCTACAGTTTTCATCAATTAAATAAAGAAAAAGGTACAAATAAAGAAAGCTTTTATTATTATTGAGGGCAAACATAAAAATCTGCTTCGAATTTGCTTCTTCGATTATTTGGTTTGGAAATTTTTAGATGTTTATAACACAAAATGAAAATAATTACTCAAAATCATACAGTTTTAGATGTTTAGATCCTACAGTTTTCAACAATTAAATAAAGCAAGAGGCACAAATAAAAGAAACCTCTCGTATTTGTGAGGGAAACATTAAAATCTGCATCCAATTTGTCTCTTTTTGTTTTAAAATTTTAGATGTTTGTCGTTCAAAGGAAAAATAATAATCCAAAATCCTGCAGTTTTCAACAATTAAATTAAGCAAAAGGCATAAATAAAAGAAACTTTTCTTATTATTGGAGAAAGCATAAAATCCACTTCTATTTTATTTCTTAAATAATTTTTTTAAAGCTTTAGGTTTTTAAGCACAGAAGAAAATAAAAATAATCAATGAGGCGACAATTTTCAAAAATTAAAATAAACAAAAGGAGCTTTTCTTATTAGCGAAGAAAGCCTAAAAACCTTAATTTTATTTATTTTTTACGTTTGATTTTTTAAAGCATAGAAATAAATAAAAATAATAAAAGTCTTACAATTTTCAAAAATTAAGTTAAACAAAAGAAATTTTTCTTATTATTGAAGAAAGCATAAAAACCTACTTCAATTTTGTTTCTTAAATTAAATAAGAAAATATTGGTTTGAAACTCAGATTTTTATAGGGAATAAAAATAATAAAAAACCCTACAATTTTCAAAAATTAAACAAAGTAAAAGGCGCAAATAAAGGAAGCTCTTCGTGTTACTAAGGAAAGTAAAAAGTCCTATTTCGATTTCGTTTCTTTAAATTATTTTGTTTGAAACTTCCAGGTTTTTATAGCCCAGAAGAAGGAAATAAAACTAATCAAAAATACTACAATTTTCAAAGATTAAATTAAACAAAAGAAGGCTTTCATATTATTGGAGAAAGCATAAAAACTTATTTAGATTTTATTTCTTAAATTATTTAGATTGAAACCTTCAGATTTTTATAGCCCAAAAGAGACAATGTCCAAAATTTTACAGCTTTCTAAAATTACGCAAAGAAAAAAAATACCTAATCGAAAATACTACAATTTTTAAAAATTAAATAAAGCAAAAAGTGCAAATAAAACGACATTTTAAATTATTGAGGCAAGGATAAAAATCTACTTCGATTTAGTCTCTTCAATTTTTTTAATTTCTGATTTTTATAGTCCAAAAAGGCACAAATATTTTCTTGATTATGGAGGAAAATATCAAAATCTCCTTCAAATATGCTAAATAATTCGTTTAGAATATTTAGACTTTTATAATCTTGGTAAAGGTATCGGCACTAAGGCCCCACGAGGGATCATGGCCGGCAATATTAAGGATTAACGCCTCCTAAGTCGCTTTCATACCTGGTTTGTCTCGATTTGGTAAGCACCACGCCTTCGACAACCGCCTACCTTCCCTAGTCCACCACTGTGTTTTGGTTCCCAATTATTTTCAGTGACTGGGTAGGCCATCCGACTCGGGTTTGACCCTACAGTTTTCAAAAATAAAGTAAAAAGCGCAACTAAAAGGAGATATTTATTATTAGAGGAAACATAAAAATGCACTTCCATTTTGTTTTCTAAGTTATTTTGTTGAAACCTTTAAAAAAATAATGAAAAATTAAACAAATAAAAGAAGCTTTTTTTAATACTGAAGGAATCAAAAATCTATTTCTTAATTTAACTTTTAAATATTTATGGCCCAAAAAGAAAAACATAATCCAAAATTTGAAGCTTTCAAAAATTTTACATAAAGCCAAAAGTAGCTTTCCTAATTATTCCAGTCTACTTCGTTGCGTTCTTTTCCCAAAGACAGAATGAAGTAACTTGAGCTTTTAATTACTTCACTCGCCTTCTTAATCCACCAAGAAAGCCTCTAATCGTAATAAATAATAAAGGTAATAAAATCAACGGTATGTTTATTGACCAAATTTGGAAAGCTTTTACAACATTAAACATTCACACCATAATTTATGCATCGGTGCTGTTGGGCTTTAAAGGAAGATTAACCTGAGTAAAGTAAGAAAACGCACAAGGAAAATGAAAATTAAGGCTCGAGGAAAAGCATTGCGAATTAAATGCTTTTATATTTATGTAATCGGTCGAGTTTTAAAGGGCTAAGCTTTATTAAACGTATTAAATATTAAACAATTATGATTTTCGCGAAACCAATGCAAATTGAGATATTTATTAATTCGAGAATTTACTGGTAATTATTAAATTAAATTAATTTATAAGGTTTTGTTTATTTATGGGATCAAATTCCACAATAAGTAAATTTTACCCCAATTCATTTAAAAAACTTTCCAACCTCTCAACGAACTTAATAGAAAAACTTTAATAACAAACAAGGAAAGATTCAAGCCCGGATATAAAATTTAATTAAATAGAAAATAATTAAGCGATCTCAATGCAAATAACAGTAAAATCCCTTTTAAAAGAATTTAAATGAGGCATTTTAAAATTTATACCGAATTCTTTTACGTAATAAAGCGATGTTTTAATAAGAAAGCTTCTCCCTTTGTCCTAATTTCCTTTTTGTTTAATTTAACGATACTAACTAAACTTATACGAACATTCCTCTCTTGTAAAATAATAAAGGAATTTAAAGTATAAAGGAGAAATTAAAAAGTTGAAATTAAAAAACGTTTGACGTCATAAAACTTCTAATGATGAGAAGGTTGTTAATTTTTTGTTAAGTATTTTTCAGGGATCGTGTTATCTGTCTTGAATATACACCGAGTTAAAGTTGCTAAGTTTTCAGTGGAGAGGGCCTTTGTTTCGTAATATTAAAATATTACTTCAAACATAAAATTGTTGAGCTTGGAACGATTAAAGTTTGAGTGAAGTATGTTGGATAGAAGGAGTATTTTCACGACGCCCATGAACTTCGCCAAATTTGCTCAAAATTATTGTTTTTTCAGAAAGTCAGATATACATACTTCAGTGAAAAATATTTGAACCTGCGTCTTATCTTTTGCAATGCATCTATTACGTTGCCAACATAACTTAACAACTACCTAATTTGAAGCTGCTTCTCTCCATTCTAAAATTATGACAAGTCGTGTAGCATTACTATTTGAACCTATATGCTCTTTATTGTAAGGCATTTGAGCTTGCTTGTAACTAATTTACAATCTCATTTAATGTTAGTTAGCGAAGTGTTTCTCCCTCTCATTTTAAAATTGACAAAATGAAAATTCCACCTACAACCACTATTTGAACCTGTGTCCTCTCTTTTGCAATTCAAATTTTCCATCTATTATGTTGCCCAAACCTTATACAACTTGGCTTACAAAGTGTTTCCCTTCTTTCATTTCAGAATAATGGAAATTTCTACTGCAACCAGTATTTGAACCCTTGTCTTCCTTATTGTATGGAATTTGAGTTTGCGCATTATTTAGTAGAGGGCAAATGTCTCTATTTAACTACCAAAACCTCTGATTTACAATCTCATATAAATTAACTTAGTTTATAAAGTATTTCTCTGCCTGTTTAAAATTATGGAAACTTCAGCTAAAACCAGTATTTGAACTTGTGTCCTATTTATCACAAAGCATTTGAATGTGTGTCTTGTACACAGCAATCTAAATATTCTAGTGCTTTAGCTGCCGAAACCTAGAACCTGTTCGTAATCTCTTCTTCACATTAAAATTATGGAGACTCCATATACAACCTCCATTTGAACCTCTGTCTTCATTAATACAAAGCAGATATTTTAACCATTAAGCTACTAATTTATAACATCTCCAAAATTAATTAACTTAGTTCAAAAAATGCTTCTATTTTGACCTTTCAGTTTAACGCCAAGTACAATCAGCATTTGAACCCATGTCCTCTTTATTGCAAGACATTTCAAGTAGTCTCTTACTTACCCCAAAGCATATATTCCGTCCGTATAGTTGTCAAAGCCTAACTAATTTCTAACATCAAAGAAATTAATTAACTTTCTTACAGAATCCTTCACGTTAAAATTATGGAAACTCCAGCTACAACTGGCATTCGAACCCTTATCATTTTTATTGCTGGGCAGATATTCTATCCTTTAAGCTATCAAAACTTATAACTTCGCCAAAATTAACTTACTTCTGTATCGTAGTTCAAAAAGTGTTTCTATTTTTCACTTTTCAGTTTAATACCAAGTACAGCTAGTGTTTGAACCTATGTCCTTTATAATGTAAGACATTTAAACCACTGTCTCCAAGACATCTATTCCATGTTTAAAACTGCAAAAACCTAAAACTAATTTATCATCTCCGAAAAATTAGTTAACTAACCTACAAAGCACTCCAGATTAAAACTTCAACTACAACTAGGCTTTGAACCCGTGTCCTCTTTACTGTAAAACATTGGATCCAGTGCCTTTTGTAGTTCAAAGCCGATATTTCATCCTTAAAATTGCCAAAGCAATTAATTAACTTACAAAGCACTTCACTTTAAAATTATGGAAACTCCAGCTACAGCATTTGAACCTGTGTCCTCTTTATTGTAAAACTTTTTTTGTATTTCAAAGCATATATTTTACCCTTAAAGTTACCAAAACCTAACTATTTTATGGTTTCAGAATAATTATTTATCTTACAAAGCACTGCACCTTCCAAAGTCCTTGCTTTGCATTTGTTACTGCTCGCTGGAAAATGGCCTCGGGAATAGTCGCCTTAATCGCTTTACCTGAGTCATACTTTCGTTTGGCCCTTCAGCGTCTCTTATTTACATACATTATTACAAAAATTTATTCCTTTTACTGCCAAGAATACCCACTTTTTAAGCTTCCAAATCTGTGTAATTCCTTCGACTAATTCCTAGTAATCCTTGCGGTTATTCAAAAAGGACTTGGGTTATCGATTTAATCTAACTACAAGCTACGTGTGACACCGTTGAACATAAAGGAAATTAATTTAAATAGGTGTGAAAACGTTATTCCAAGTTCAATCTTAATTCTGATCGATTAGATTCGTAGCTGTAATTTAACAACAAACTGTTTGATTTACTTAACTTACGAAGTCCCAACCCTGTCGTTACTTTATACAATTTGTTTCTGCAACCTTTTTTCCCCCAAAACATTAAGATATTGAAACCAATTTTCAGACTGTTTTACGACAGCAACAGTTGCGGCTCATTTGGGGAAAACGAGCCCAAAGAAAATATATTTGGGGTAATAATGAGATAAGCCTTGGAGAAACGAATTCTTTTATCAAGGGTTGTTTGGTCTACCTCGTACTATTCAGCCTTTTTAATTGCCTGTGGGTGATTTCCTGCTAGGATATGAATATGACGTTTGTGTAAGGGTTGCTAATTTGAACTTTCTATCTATTCTGAAGACCTGACAGGCTTAACTGTACACTTTACAATGAGAAATAGGGGTTTGCGAGTTTTCATGTTTTCCGTGGAAATTTTAGAATTTGTCTATACATTTGTTTGCTTATTCGTTGTGTGACTTGCAAATATACGTATTTAATTGCTTATATGATTATTTTCTTGGGGGATTTGTAGCGCAAATTATGCAGAACTTCAATTTTAAAAGTACGAAAAATAATTAAAGCCTATCACTGTCATTTCACCCCTCAGTCTTTGCTTCCAAAAAGCATGTCATTGCGAATCATCCACAACTGTCTTAACAACATTGTGAGATTAGGTTTCACCGACATTGATTTACTTTCTGAGTTGCACACTGAAATCTTGGGCTTAAAACGCTTAAAAGTGGGCAACAAATATCAAAACGCATAGTGTCGAAAACTAGGTAACATAACCTCAAACCATCGATACGATTGTTGCATTCAGCGCTGCGAGGAGCATTCACAATGAGATACATCCGAAGAAATGAAAAGAAGCTTCAGTTTAGTTCTATTAGCCAAAGAGGTTGCCCTAATTTAAAAGGTTTCAGTAAAGAACAACAAACAAATTCCGGAAGCTTTAAAATCCTTGTGAGAGTTAAAAAATAAATTTAGTTCAGACAGCTGTCATTTCAGTACGAGTCACGCAGAAGTTGTGAAATTTTATTGGAAAACGTAAGATTAATGCTTTCTAGTCTTCAGGGTCCCTGCTTACAAAATACTGAAAAACATTTATCTGTAAGTTCCCCTTTAAGTTTTTAAGAGAAATACCTGCGATGAATTCGCTTTTTCACTTTTGGGGAACTTGCGGTGTTCATCTCTGAAAAACAAAATGGTTATTCAGCTAAGTGAGATTTCAAAAAAATTCTGAAGAGCTTATTTCCTTCCTATTTTATGAAACCATTTGAGCCTTCCATCAAATAATAAACGTAAATAAAATTCAAGCCTGATTTTGTAAAGTTTTCCAAAAATCACCAGTTCTGTTTGTTTTGACGCATTAATTTCCTTTTGCATTGCAAACCCCCAGGGTGTAAAAGCGAGGGTGGAAATAAACACTGCAAACTGTTTTTGCAGACCTCATTCTTGTTGAACCAACACGGTACCTTTCCAAAAAACTATTTATTTTGTTACATCAACAAATAAAAGTATTTGAAAGAAAGGGCTTTCACATAATATCTACCAAGTTTGAACTTTCGTTGAATGTAAAAAGCTTTTAGATTAGACCTAAATATTTTAACAATTTCAGTAAATTATTTTTGGGCCCAGTGGGCACTTTTATTTAAACAAAATAATTTTAATAACACTTGTTTATACTAATTTACAAACAGCAACATCAGGAATCCCACAATCCCCCTTTAAGAATTCATTTCGGCTTTGGCAACGGATCAAAGTAGCTTTTGCATAGGAAAGCTATTTGAGGTTAGCTCCTGCTGACTTTGGTTTATTTTATTAAGTTGCACTAAAAACATGTTTGGAAAAGCACACTTAAACGTCAGGCAACCCTTCAAAGCTTAACAATCATTTATTTTGTATCACGTAAAATTAAGCTAACATTTCAAACAAAATAGCTTTGTGATTTTACGGTCCCTCGAGTAATTGCATCAAGGATGTCCAGGTAGAAGAAACCTGTGTAATTCAAACTAAGTAAATTATAAATAAACTCAGATGACTCAGGTAAAGGTAAAGCTTCCACACAAAGTACAAGTTTGAAATCAAAGAAAAGAAAGCATTCGGATTGATGTTTTCAATGCCTTAACGGTGGAATTTTTTTGCAGTTAGCGTGAGATAATTTTAAGATAAAAATACGGTAACTTAACACATAAGCTTGCATGTCATACAATGTTGTGACAACAATTATTTGTTTAAGAAGAAGCAGATTTACTGCCGCACCTGGCATTTCATAGCCGATGCGCAGCCGAACGGTAAATCTGTGTCGATCATATAATCTTCGGCGATTGTTTAGAATTAAATTTATTTGATAATTATTTTTAATACTTTTCTGTTATCGCTACCATTTAGTCATCTATTCTTATGCAGTTGCTGCGGAAAAACAAATTGGTTGTCTTAATACAGTTGGTAAAAGTACTCTTTTACTGACTATGCAGTAAAAGTCGAACTTCTGAACCTGTTACCTGTTAATAAAATCACAAAGAACAGATTATTTTCAGTATGTGTACACAGACACAGATACCGTAATACATTTATATATCGATACAGACACCTTCTTTTATCAATGTATTAGGTAGTTTTGTCTAACACCCATATTTCATAAAAATTCAAATAATATTTAGAATGCCAATTTTACAGTACACTTGGCGAATGAAACAATACAAATAAAAATGTATTCTTCATAAAATTACAATCCGCTCGCTCCAAAGTAGTAAGAGGCGTTCCTGTTCAGACTCAACCGAGAAAGCACACGAAGCAAAACAGATTATGGTAAGTTGGGAGTCAGCAGACATTTTATGCAACCTGATCCACTTTATTTCAACTGCAATTCTTGCCAAGTTTAATGCACCATTAGTGCATGTTACGTTAATCCCTAAAGTATGGTTAACTATGTGGAACAGGGAAATATATTGTGATGGCTTGAACAAAGGGTTTTGGGGTTTACGTATGTCGTCAAGGTTTGTTAACTTTGGGAACAAAAATATTACTAAAACAAAGAAATAATGTTACTTTTAAATAAAATTAAATGAAAATTTAATTATTCGAAAACCTGATAAAAACAAATACAAATCAAGCAACCATCCCCAACTACATTACCAAACTCGGAGTTCATTGTCTTATCGGAAAATATAAATGGTCAATTAGAACCGCCTATATTTAAATCAACCGGGTAGAGAAGCAAAGCATCGAGTGGCTAATTAAAAATGATTTATGTAGCAATTTTGTACAGCATTCGGCGCGTGTAGTTAATAATATTACTTTATGATCTATTTTTCATGAAATACGTGAAAGAGAGAAGTAATTAGCACTTGCGAAACGTGAACTACAAAGGCGCCTCCGCCATTTTTTTTGTTCACATCCCGATTTAATCTTTCTGGAATAAAATATGGCTTTACCTTTAAACTTTGCAATAAAATAGGGAAAAAAAGGGTTTGGTATCCACTGAACGAGCAAATTACTTTGTAATTTGTGGTAGTAGTAAAACCCCAACGAGTATCAAAGAACTCATCTTTGCATCGCTGAAGTTCGAAGTACTAAGTAATAAAGTGACTCTCGACTTGTCTGTGAACAAGGCAATGACAGTGAATTCTGCATACCTGGAATGTAACCTAATAACATCGATTGTACATGGTAGCGGAACTAATGCCTTTGGTATAATGGGATCTAGCATAGATGCAACGAATTTCAAGGGTGCAATGTTGTATGCAAGGTATTACACGCGAATGAGGGAATGTTACATCGTTATTCGAAGCGAATATTAATGGATATTAAATACAGCGTTCGAAATAAGAACAAAAATTGATACAACGCAAACAAAATTGCGCGAATTCCTTCTACGTTCAATGTTTAATTACAGAAATTGCGCCATATTTTACTAGAAGGGGATAGATTATGCAGCTAGTGCGATAAATTGCGAATTTCTAGATAGGAAACCAATGTTGGAACAGTATAATCCATTCGCTTTTGTAACGGGTGGGACTTATCGTTTAAGTTTTTTGCTTTAGCCAACAATATAATGATAGTTCATTCAAGCTCTTCCGAAATTGAACGAAAGATTTACATACTAATAGCACAGCCAGAAAATAATTAGAAAAGTGTTGTAAGTTTACTATGAAACAACTTGTGTGTATAGCATTCAGTGAGAGCGTGTGATGTCATGTATCATAGCAGGACCAATGAAATGTTGCACCAAAGTTGAATTGTTGAAACAGCGAAAGCTACGGAGACCTTTTACAAAACCATTTAAGGCCAGCTATCTGCAGCAATCCTGTCCTAAAGCGTCTAGCTTCAAAACAATATGAGGCCTCACAGTAGATGCCACCATGATGATGTCACGAGGCATGAAGTTCGAGGTCTTGCCCCACCCTCCTTATTTCCCAGATCTAGTACCGTCTGAATTTCATTTTTCTGAGTCAATAAAAGAGTCCTTGCCGGGCAAACAACTGCAGTTCAGTCCAGTCTGCGGTGCATAAGTATCTCAGATGATAACCAAGAATATATTCTTGTGTTTGGTTTCTAGCTGGTTTCCCACTGGCGCAAGTACATTAAACTGCAGGTGCATTATGTTAAATAATAAACAGTAATGTTATAACACTTTACAGACCTTCTGATTGTGACTAGTATTTTAATTTATTACAGGTTTCAAATTAATGAATTGCAAAATTTACATTCTGCGATACATTTGGGTAATAACTAAATGCGAAGATAAGTAAAATTGGGGTGAGAGAGGTGTTCAACCATTGCTGACACTTAGAAATTATAGAGATATGGCGTAGAGCAATAGTGAAGTACATATATTCTTTGGACCTTCTGTATTTGTTAGTAATGTTTACAATCAACTGACTGACTTCTTCTTCTTATGGCCGAAGCCTAGGCCAATGGCCTGTTAGTAACCCGTAATAACGAGTTCTGTAAGCCCTCTTAAGACCAACGCGCACTTAACCACGCCACGGCGCGCCACGCCGGACGGCAATTTTAAATTACATTGGTTGTTATGGAATAACGCGCACTTATCCACGCCACGCCACGGCGCGTTATTGCATAACAACCAATGTAATTTAAAAATTGCCGTCCGGCGTGGCGCGCCGTGGCGTGGTTAAGTGCGCGTTGGCCGTTAGCATGTATGCTGGGCAGCAGGCGAACCTTATCCAACGAATAAGGAGAAGAAGATCGTATGACAACCGAGACTGCCGGCTTAACGTGCCCTCCGAAGCACGGAGGAACCTATAAGGTATACTACGGCTTCGCCTGTCTCAAGAATCGAATCTGAGATGCCTGCGTCAGAGACCGTGGCATTTTACACGCGGCTATGCGCTCCTCTACCTGTCCTAACTATATTTATAAAATGTCATTTCCATACATAAATATAACAAAATTACCAAACTAGAAACTGAAGTTAAGCCAATAACCGTACCTAACACCAAGACTGCAATTTTATTGTTTCAATGATTCGTATATTTCGAGACCTAAAAAAGAGCAAACACTCTGGATATGTACGAGGCAATGGATGTGGAGATCCACAATTATGTTTCGCTATAGCTTCCCGGATATTAATGTAAATTTTCGATGTGTTATCGAACGCGTGGCCAGTTTCCCAGTCAAAGTCAAAATACGCAGTCTCCCAGTCTGAAGCAGTTTTAAATTTAAATTTATCTGGGAAGATAATCAATCCCGAAAAACAGATACCATACAATAGAAAAGGAAAGACGAAGAAAACAAACAAATAAAACTTGCGTTTCGAAAGTTTAGAATTTTCAACCAGGAATAGCAAATGCTCATCTAAGCTACCACCACCTATAATATTGACACATGGCCGAGAGCCCTATAGGAGGTTAATGGGGGAAATATTAGCTTCTGTTAAGAGCAACAGGGTAAGGATTCTTGGTGAAATGGGACTGACCTCATGGTGGCTGGTTTTCCTATATACCTGGATCTCGGAGTCTTCTATCTGCAAGAGCGCACAGCTGATAATTGACCGTCAAAAGTGGGAATTTTCAATGAGGAGGAAGAAATGTTGCTGACGAACCATTTTTTGTAATGTCTGATGGTTTGAAAGTGCTCTGAAGGCTCAAGTCGTTAGTTCAAGACACAGTTGGTGTCTCTACAGAAGCTATCGCAAAGAGAAAACTTTTCAGACATTCCTACTGATATATCACGGATGATTAAATCCTGTGAGCAATTCGGCAACTGTGGTGAAGGCCAACACCTCAAATGATTCCATGGTTTAAAATATTCAGCTTGTTCCTGATCATCGAGAAAAACTGTGGGGTAAGTTCTACAAAAAGCGAAGGCGCTAGCTTTTGATAAGAAGAGAAACGTAAGATCATATTATCAAGGACAATCAACAGAGTCTACTGAGATCCGCCCAACCGCTCAAGATGGACAAACCTGATACTTCAGATTTGACACGAACTATTCAGCTTAAACTGTGTTTAAAAGCGAAGCTGTGACTGGGGGTCAAGTTCAAAGTCGGTGAGCAACTATCTTCTTGTGAGGTTTGTCTTACATGAAAGTTTCCTTCTTTACAACCCTCACAAAGGATTACAAGAAATAGGTACGGAACCATTGAAGATTATTCATTTGTGAATGGGCGAGGAAGGTATTTTGCTACATTCATTGATGGTATGAGGTGATGTCTTTCGAACGTTCGTTACCCATAAAAGACTCATCGAACGGCAAACCGGGCAGAAAATAAAATCTCTTCAAACCAACAATAGGAGAAAATGTTGTTCTAGACGGTTCAATGTATTTCTCAGGAATTATCAGAAGGCTTTCTGTACCATATATACTCCCCAACAAAATGGTGTGCTTAAAAAATCGTACGTACTGAAATTGCCAAATGTATGATGTTCCAAGCTGGTCTACCGCCATCAATTACCTGGGAATTGAGATTCACCAAGACCATATGTCAAAGAAGATAAATTCGTGAATTTCTCAAGAAATTTAACATGGAATGAGCGAAACTGCTCAATATTCGTATCTAATCCGAGAACAACTTACAAAAGATGAAGATTCCACATACACTGGGATGCAGCTAAGCACGTGTTACGATATCTTCAAGGCGAAATAGAATTTAATTGGGATTCTTTGTTTCTCATAAAGGAATCGAAAAATTCGTAGACTTCCATTGGGAAAGATCTGCGAATGAATTCTAGGGCTATGGCGTGCCCTCCAGCTGCTTCCCGCGTATTTCGTCTTTACTTTCTGGTACCCACCGTGTCTTCCCTCTTTTTGAAATTTCTTTTGATGTTATTTCCATGTAGATTTTTTTCTGTGGCCGTCATTAATTTGCCTTCCTCATATCTTAGGTTTCTTAATGGTTTTCCTTTTGTATTCCTAAAGGTATTGTAATAAAGCGGGTTATATTATAGAATAATTTAAAACGGTAATGCATTCAATAAGATAGCGTTTGGATGTGGCTGATATAATGAGTTAGGCAATCCTTAGAATGTAGGAATGATGAAATATGTTTACTAACTAAGGTTGTACTTGCAAACGGACTTACGTAATTTGAACACCAGCTGCATGGTCATGTTGCGAAATCATTACAATGTGCTACAATGTTGCAGAGTAGTTATATTTAATAAGGACCGCCTGCGACAAATGACGTGATCCGTTCGTGGAAAGCTATGTTTCATGTTCATACAAAGTAAGAATTAATCCGAAATGATGCAACACGAAACAGTTGGCTTTGGCAGCTGTTGAAAATGTAGGAAAGAAGGGTAAAATCTTGGAGTATAAGTATAGCCGGATTTCAAACAGGGTTCAGTTCCCTGGGGGAGTCTGACAGCGATATCTAGGAGTAGGAAGATTGAGACCTAGATGACGGACTCTAACAGGACCAACCCTTCAAGTAAACCAAGGGTTGGATTAAAAATCAATTTCGACGTTATTGCCAAAATGAGTGCCTTCTTAAAGATGTTGATGTAAGACTAGTGTTTAATATTATTTGTAATATAAATTGATGCTATTGTTTCGTACGTCGTATTGGGTTGTTCAGACATAAATCATGTTATGTATTTGGATCCCGTTTGTAGAACAGTTGAACTGTACTTGTAAATAATGTTTTACCAATATATGGGATGTTAGTCGACTCTGTATTTTAATATAACCTTTCGCAACAGTTAAGCAGAACACTCGTAATGAAGTTAGGCTTAAAGTCTCTACCATCGTATTACCTAATATAAAAGCATGGAAGACCTTAACCTACTATATTGCAAGCAGCCACTTCGTTACAGTATTGCGACGAACCCCTTTTGGATTTTAGTATATTTATATTCTGTATTTCCAAAATTCTTTCCAGGAAGCTTCTGGCTTTCTTATGACTGCTGTGACCATCCTGAGGTATTTCCTGCTAAACCTAAGGAGTTGTATGGTCTACCTTCTGAAGGTCTGTAGATAAGTTGCTTCGCATATCTCTGACCAGAGCACGAAGCCCAGTATGAGATGAACTAAGAACGAGTCTAGTCTCTAATTGTTTGCTGAACGCTTGCCTTAGATAGGCCGATGGCTTTCGATCGGCCTCCATGTTGCCTAGAATGTTACTGCGTCCGAGCACCCAGATTAGCCGAACCCAGTTGATTAAGCTGAGTTTTCCAAGACTCGTCGACATTCCCTAATCAATTTTGGTTTGCTTCTAACAGAGCTCAAAGTTATGAGCGCTGCTTGGATTTTGAAACATGTATAGATATGCCTGTTCTCTCACAAGGCTTTCTTGGACTCAGACGATGATAGCTAAGACCCCAGTCTTTTTTTAAGGGTATGGTGTTGCAGGTGACAATCGGTCTTGCCTGATCAAGTGACTATACTGAATCTGTTGCCATCTCCGGGACCGCAAAGCATTACTTCAGGGATGACAACTGCTTTATTTATTTACATACATTCGCTTTTTTATTTTATTTTATTTATTTATTTTATTATGATAATAAAGGTTTACAAACATATGTTACTGTCGACGATGCCGCTGCATCTCCTTTTCTTTGATGCGCATTATTTCTTTGATTGTTCTGTGAATTTCAGCCTATCTGTTTTGTTAATTTACCTTGTGTGGGGGGGCTCCGCATTACAATCTCTAAGTTCAATTTTTGCTGAACGAAGCGAGTGCAGCATTCAAATAAAGTGTGGGTCTGTGAATCCGCGAGCCCACAGTAATAGCTGATAATGAAATAAATGAAGAATGGCGAATTTGCTGTACCTTTATCAAAAATGACTTGTTATTTGATAAAAGTTTTACGTAACCTAAGTGTTGTCCATTTATTTAACTAGCTAACAATTAACAATGGAAAGAAAGTCACACTCTTTCCTTTTGGCTTAAAAATACAGAATATACTCACAAACGGCGCATTTGAAAAACGAACTCAGCTTCAATCGTTACAAGACACTCACCTGTAACAAAAAAAAAATCACAATCAGAACATCACTTCTTAAAATTAACAAAAAGGCAAAATCTTTAATTCTCATTCACACATAATCAAAAACCATCCTAAAATGGGGATTTTTACGTTCACAAGAGTCCACTCGTACGAAATTACGACGGACCCTCTCGTTTTGCTTTTGGGTCATGTCCAACATAACCGTTCTGTGTAGGATTCGCAAGCAAAACATTTAGATAAGGAAATTTCATACCGAAAGTCGATGTGCGGAGTATCTAACTTAACTAAAAGCTTATCTGTTCGTATGAAAGCCTGACGAGTATGTTCATTTAACACGTTGATAAAATTAAGCAAACAGGAGGACTTGATCACAGTGCCTGCTTTTGATTCTTGTTAAATCAAGACTTTTGCTGAGAAAGTATATGTGAAAGCGGGGGATTTTCAGGATTATAAGCTTAATTTCCAAGGATTTATTTTACAAATTGATTTCACCGAAATATCTTCAGAATTACAATTTTAAATTAATTAATTTTCAAAGTGGAAAAACGAAACAAAAGGACTCAGTTTGTAACATCGTAAGTCACCCTTAAAAGTCAACACTAACAAAAACCTACGGCAATGCCGTACTACGTCAAACAGTAAAAGGAAAAATAGGGTGGTAGGTGAATTCACCAAGGAAAGCCTCTTGGGCGACCCACGGGTAATAAACAGATCAACGAAACATGCGAAGGGTGGTATAGGATTTTTCTCGGTGCTGCATGAAAATGAAGGAAAGGAGACGCACCCTCTGAATTATTGTGATGGAAAATTCGTTTCAATCTTTGTCATGTTTATGATGGCAGTTTGTACGATTCTGGTGCATAATGTGACGTAAAACGAAAAGAGAACAACACGCTTTATGTCCTACTTGATATATTCGTCACAATGAAGCACTTTTTCTTTGTTAACATCTTAAACAGCTCAGAAAACCTTATGATTTCATTAGAATAAAATCAGAATAATTACTAAAAAGAAATTTTCAGTTTTGAAGGGTGTAAAAGGGTCTTTTATGGGAATTTTGGAAAAACACATAAAACATCCTTTCAGGACTTGTCACCAGGTATAAATAAACCTATAATTTTACTCAACACACAAACAGGCCACTACGACTAGGACTAGCTGCTGTCAGAACGTTGGATTTTATGAGCGCACATCTATATATTTTGTAAAAGCTAAGGATAGGAAGGATCAGATTTTTACGGTTGTGAAAACTTTTCGCCAGATATGACTACAAAAATTTATCTTCGGGCTTGTAATAAAAATAAAACCGCAGGGACTTAAAAGCAGCCTCCGTGAGGGATTTCAGACATGATTTAATTGTAAAAAAAGGCCTTGCCTTTAAAAAGGCTGATAGAATTCTTTCGAAATTTCATTAATCACAGACATTTCAGACGCAAGTTGTTAAAAATTCGTCCGCATTGCTGAATGCAACCATTGTATTTTGAGGTTTTTAGGTATTCAGGTGTTAAAATGGATTCTTTGCCATTCATTTCTAACCGATTTAAACAGAAATCTCTGACGTGAAACAAAAATTAAACCAACACCACGTGTACTTTGGGATATAACCTCTAAATATGCATTCAGTGATTTACAATGGCGTGTTCGCAAAGCATGGCCTACTTGAGCTGCATCGTATTTTTCAGAGTTAACAAGAAATTAGTTTTAGTCTTACTTGTTTTCTGTTCATTACTCAACTGCTTATTATTTTCTCACAAATCTCTTGTGTTACAGTGGGCATTCAACAAAATTTGACCATCATTAAACGCGTGAATTCTAGCACATAATTGAATGCAACCTTCGTAATGGCATTTTGAGGCTTAGTGAATGTTTCAGTAATTATAAATTTCCACTCATAAATTCAGGACCGATATTCCAGCCCTCACTTACGGTGACATTTGGCTGAGCTGAATTCAATTAATCAATTAGGTAATATTCTTAAACTACCCTCATTTGATCACTAAAAATCGCGTAGGCTTTTTTAGGCTAAGTTTACACTTAAGTATGAACTGAAATACTGGCCCCTAATCACGAATCTTTGATGTGAAATAAAAAATAAACCAAGATCGTGAAAATTCTGTGACATGAACCTCAAGAGATCACAATGATGGTTGCGTTCCGTGATTTACAATATACTGACATACCTGAGAACAGTATTCACAACTTTTAAATTAAATTTAGTTTAATTTTTAAATCTCTGATATTCTTTTGAGATTAAAGTTATAAAGCAGAAGAGTCATATCGATACCCACAAGGCACCTGGGAAGCTTCAAATGTTAAAAATACCCAAATGAACTGTCAGTTTCGAATAAGGTATTACCCCAGATGGGTCGAGTCTTTAACTCATAAACCCACATAGACCCTAACTGGTCTATCAGTGTAGTGGATTCTACGGATCGGAGAAATTCAGAAAGAAATGTTGTCCAAGCTAAAAATTCTTTATTGCAACGTAAAAAGTGATTTTGTGTGCCTCGCATGAAATTGTCCGACTCGCTTCGCTCGTCATTCAAACGTCATGCTCGACACACAAAATGACACTTTTACTCCTAATAACACAATACACCTTTTTTATCTCCTTTTCTAATAAATCTCAGTAACAAACAATGGGGACATGTATGGTCCTCAAGCACGAAGTATGGCTTTACGTAATTCAATATTTAAAACAAAAAACCTCGTCTCATTCGAAAAATGTTAAGAGAGAAGCGATGTTATGCATTGCCACGCGCATTGATATGACGTGTTATCTAGGGTCACTTCACTGACAGGAGCAAAGGCATCCAAGCACGTGGATGACCGCCGCGAACCTGTAACATATGATTCGAGTCAGCTGTGTGGCGCATTCTGTAAAATGCATAGTTCAGCATGCCCATAGCCAAGGTGAATGCACGTACGAGCCCCAACAACTTCATGTTCGGACGATACCAATTTTCACAAATATCTACTTCTTTTATTTGAGAATTATTAATTAGATTTAATATTCAAATATTTAGTTTTGTTGCACAATGAAGGACTATATTTGCCAAAAAATAGATTTTATTTAAACACAAATTGCATAGAATCTAAACAAATTGAAAAATGAACAAATTATATTGACAACTTAATGTGCGGACGATCACGGATTACAGGATTTAGAACGACGTCACATAACAGCTTGTATTCTGGCTGGTATGGATTCCAGTAGCGATTTGTAATAATCTGGCGTAAAAATTCCCAAAACTGCTGGCAGTGTATAATGGATAGCATTATGTTTGACCAAACACATGAATAATTGACAGATTATTGACTAGTCGTGGACACAAAGCATATTAATTATAAAAATTGGGATCGTCCGAACCTTATGTTGTTAGGGCTCGTAGTATCAGTACGGCGTGGGAGCTGACGTCTTATATAAGGAATTGTTCAGCAAGAGCTCTTTATGGTTAGTGTAGGTGTCGAAAAACCATGTCCTTAAGAAGTCAGTCCTTCGTACTAGTGAAGTTTCCTACGTAAGACTATTTTTCTGTATTTAATTAAATGTAAATCAATTCATAGTAAGACTTGCTAATAGTTTGGATCAAACCCTTATTTGTTTCATTTGATTAACTTTGATGTTTGTTCGTATTTGGAACTTATCTCTAAAATTGTTTAAGTCTTTTGTTGTTAACTTTAATTCTAAATAGTCAACTCAACAAAAGTTCGGACAATATATGTTATGTTAGTTGAAACAGAATTTTCCTCTCGCAGCAAACCCTTACGTGGCGTAGTTGGTTAAACATACCACCACGTTGGCACTTAAGAATTTATCAGTAATTCTACTAAATTTGACTAATTTATTTTTACTAACTTTTAACACTACTTTTGGTGATAACCACTACGTTACAATATTTAAGACAAAAAAGTTTGTTTAATTCGAAAAATGTAAAGACAGAAGTACTTTAATGAAATGAAAAACAGGGTCTTATACGGCGTTCGAATATGAAGTGTAATTTACTTAGCTTAATATTTTAGACAAAAAGTTTCTAAAACATCAAAGCTCGAGCTTGAAGGTTTACAAATATTAACAATTTCAGCTGGGAAAGTCAGAAAAGAACCATAAAACTTAGGACTTGGGAAGCTTCAGTTGATAGATTGTGCCGAAGAAGGTTGAATCTTTGTACACTTTATACTTATTAGTCTGAGTTCAGGAATTTAAATCGTGCTTGTGCTTTTAAAACATTAAGGCTCGAGCTTGAAGATTTATAAATATAATGATTTCAGCTTGGAAAGTAGCAATTGGGAAGCTTGAGATGATAGATTATGTTGTAGAAGGGTGAATCTCTATTCACGTTATACTCATTAATCCAAGTTTAAGAATTTAAAACGAGCTTGAGCTTTCAAAGCATCAAATAAATATCAACGATTTCAGCTTGGAAAGTCAGAAAGTTACCAACAGATTCAGCAATAGGGAAGCTTCAGATGATAGATTACGTTGCAGAAGATTGATTCTTTGTACATTTTATACTCATTGGTCTGAGTTCAAGAATTTAAATTGTGTTTGAGCTTTTAAAGCGCCAAAACTTAGGATTGAAGATTGTGCCAAAGGAGCCATAATTGGTGTAAGCATTAGAGATAAAATTTGAAACACCGATATTCGATAAAGAGTAGGAGTTACAGATACAATAGCATGAGTCATGCATCTTAGATGGAGCTAGGTGGAACACATTCCACATAGTAAGGAAGTGATACAATTGTGAAAAAGCCGCAAGAACGATGAATAGATCATATCATGAAGGTAGCAGGATAAAATGGCCTCAGATCTCTCAAGGCAAGATAGGTTGGAAAGTTCTACATTCAGTAGTAGATGTCAAATGACTAAAAAGAAGAAAAAAATGATGAAGATTAAGACATCTTTGACATTTGTAGCTATTTGCTTTAGTTTCATTTACTGTCTGACAAGTACTCAGCTGTTTGTTATTCTTCTTCCATTTTACTTCCTCTGTTTAATTAATTTGTGTATTTCTGCCTATTATTGTTTCAACAATTTCTTGCTTTTAACTAAGCTGTCATAGTAAATAGAGCAAAATATTTTACCTTCATGGTAATTTTACATCAGCACATCACACTTCAGCAGCAATAATTTTTTGTAACATCTAAAGTTACAAAATATGCAAAGACAAGTGAAGAAAGCCTCAAACATTTACAAGCAAAAATACTTTTGCTTGAGGAAATTAAGCTAAGTAAATTGTGAAATGAAGATCCAAATATCAACGAAAAAAATATTTTAGCGATTCCCTGAATGGTTGGTTACGTGTCCCATTAAAAAATAGGAAATTGTTTCAGAGTTTGAGTTTCTAAATCTGAAGGTCAATGGTTCAAATGCGCGCGGAGATGATATCTTTTTCTTTTCCAATTAATTCCAGTGTTGGCAACCTGGGTTCGTTTCCAGCGGTGGCTATAGTATTATGAGCCGATTTGGGGCTTAGGTTTAAGGTGTGTTGTAGGTGAAAGCTGGCTGGAGCGTGATGCCAGTCCAAAAATGGGCCCATCACCTTCACTGCACACCAGCAAGTGTGAATGAGGCTCGACACTGCATTGCGGTAGAAGAGGAAATTGATTTAAAAAAAATTAGTTAATAATGGAATTTACACAAATTAAAAGTTTTAGTTAAGTTTAAATTACTCATTTTTCTTTTAACCCCTTAAGCACCCTGTGTAGGCAACACACATGACAAGGAAACCTGCATGTAGTATGGATGGTTGCCTATACGTAAGTGATTTCCAGCTAATATTACACACATTTCTGGGTTTTTGCAGTCTTCTTCAATTATTTCCAAACTTATCTTTTATGCTCAGCTATGTTTAACACAATAAGCCTTTTAGATTTTTTGCCAGTGATAAGTGTTGTATTGTGATAAATTATAAAACGCATACTTTGTTAAATAATTTTTGAACCAATTTCTGGCCCACAATGGATTCACATTCGTACGATTTAAATACTTACGTATCGATAATTTTATACATAATAGAACTGCTTTAACTACGTAAGTTATCACCTAACACGCAAGGTTGATCCTATTATTATGAGACTGATGTCTATAATTAACAATATGACTTTTAGAGTGCCCACAGTCTGTAATTACATTTAAATAATTTATCCATTCGTCCACATTTCGTTTTATATTGGGAGCTAAATGGTTTTTTGATATTTTTTCCGAATTTATACGTCTTCAAATAGGATTGAATGTTCGTCTAATACCTCAACCTACACAATCAGATCTACAAAAAACTAATTCATTTTTAAATTACTTGAATATTTGAACTAGGTACTAAATATAAAGAAGAAATATGACGTAATAATACTAGAAAATTACATAACAAAATTGTTCACTTTCCGGTTGATGAAACTTGAGAGAACTTGGAAAACTTCATACTTTTTCAATATATTATAAAAGAGAAGTAGGTCAAGATCATATCCAAATGAGCGACGGTTTTATTGTCTGGAAAATCACTAAAATAGTAGCCTTTGAATGGATATATTCGGTAGATAAAAAAGGGAAGCCCTGGGACAACTTTTTTGGGTCCATTCTTCGATAATAAGGGTAACTTTTGTAATCCTACCGACATTTTTATGCTTCGGAAAGCATGAAATTTTTCTCCAAGTACTTTTCGTACTCACATAAATTTACTCGAAAAGTACATAAAAAGGGCTTTTAAAATACGACTCGCGATTTTTACCAGCACAGATTTAAAGGAAATCTCATGGTTGATCGATTATTTACAAAAAGGTCAAAACTAATTTTAAACTTTGGAAGAACATAACCATATTTTGTACTGATGAAGGAAAAGCAATTCTGAAAACTTTCAGACTTTAATAAATGCTAAACAGATTCTGTTTGTATTGCAGCGAAGCAGCCGTCTGCGTAGTACAAAGTTTACCTAGTTCAGACGAAACTAATTCAATTCTGGAGGTTAAACTTGGACATGTCATGATGTCGGTCGCGAATTGTGCGAGGTCAATCATATTTAAAGGGTCAAGTATAATAAATTTATGTTATTTTCAGGCAGCGTATAATTCGTGAGGTTTCTTCTTTGAAGCTAAATGTTATTGAATTTTTAGTTATTTATTTTTAAGGGTAAAGTAGATAATGGTTTAATTCAAGCTATCTAGAAACCTATTCGGAGTGTCCATTTTATCCCGTGGCCCCTTATTTATTCGGAGTAGGCAACCATACATACTGCTTGCATAAGGTTTACCTGTTATATGCAACGTGGGTTGTCTATGCAGAGCCAGGAAGGCGCGCAACTTGCGGAAATTACGTCCAAACAAATAATATCGAATTGCCAGAGTTCATTTCAGTGGGGTTATCCAAGAAGACATATTTGCCTATTAATGTGGAAAAATATATGAAAGTATGCCTTCCGAACTGACCAAGTTTTAGTCGGGTAATGCCAACGACCAAAGTAGTCGACGAGCATTGAAATCCCTGGCATCCGCAAGCCCAGATTTGGCCCAGAAAATAAATATATAAATTATGTTTTTCAATCCCTTCTGGGTACACAAAAAATCTTTAGACTTATCTTTATTAAAAAATCGGCAAGGCAAAGCCTCGATTATTTTCAATATTAACACATCCGAGGCTAATAGAAACTCAATAGAACATATTAAAATTCCAGCCAAATTCTTCTTTACCTCGAAATTCTGTCTTTAAAATTCAATCAATTTTTCATCGAGCTAATCGTTAATTCGTTTTTATCTGTTTTTTAAAAAAGCCGCTTCATAATTTCCAATGGTAAATCCACGCAGAAGCTCATATTAGTTCTGATATTAGTTCCTAATTACACACAGTTTCTATATGTAGCGCAGCAAATTTAATTAAGCCAGTTCTAACAATACCACGGAACGAACTTTAGTTATCAATTTAAATTTTCTGGTCTTGTTAGTATGCCTTTGGATTTAATTTATAGTTTTATAAAGTTGTAACCTCTCACATTCGAAAGTTTTGTTCAATATTATATGTTTGAGATTAATAACATTAAATCGAAAAACAAAACGAATAAGGTTACTCATAGTTACTATCAGGGGCGGATGGGCAAGATAAATCCGACCGGGAAAAAATGAGTAGGCGGCCCGGAGGGGGGGGGGGGGCGAGAGCGCCGCAGGCAAAATTTTTGAAAATTGTCAAGGTCACGCATTCTCCTGGCACTTTAGAATTTCAATGAAATATTCATTTAAACAAAAATATAGACTTTTCACGAGGATCATTTTCGGAATAATGACCACGATGAATACTTACTCGGTGAGTGGATTTATAGGAAAATCCAGGTGCCTACTTACCATTTCATTTTACTTTAAAAAACAATTTATAATAAAGAAAAAGCAGGAACAAAGAAAAACTAACAAAAAGTCAATACATTAATGCCTCCTTCATCAGTTTGGTTGTTTGGCCCAAACGATTGATGATTTCCTCGTTTTTGATATTGTGCAGAATGTCATTCTCAATATTCATCAACATAAATGACTCGAGTCTATTATCAGACATGGTATTCCTCAATCTAGTTTTAATGAATTTTAAAGTCGAAAATGACCGCTCACAAGCTACCTGTGAAATCGGCAAGGAAAGAATATATTGATACCCGAGCACCAGTGTGGAATACGCTCCTTTATATAGGTTATACTTCAAAATTGCACTCTAACAACATATTACGCAGTTTTGAGCTTTTTTGACTCAGTGCACGCTTTGGATTTTTTTGGGCTTCCTTCATCTTCCTTCGTGTTTAGTTGTTCTTCAGAAGAGACGTCTGCATCTGAATCTTCGTCATTAAATCCGGCATAATTTGTTTTGAAAGAATCTTGGATTGTTAATTTCATAGTCTTCCAGTTTCCTGCAAAACTTGTCAGCTCTTCCTTTAATTTTGCAGGGGTTGCAGAAGAGTCAAATTTGATCAATTTTTCTGACAGTATTTTCAAAGAGTTCTCTGGTAGCTCACCTTTGGCGATTTCTTCAAAATTATTTGGGCTCAGAACGCTCAAATCCTTACATAATTCAGCGTTGTTTACGAATCTTTTGCTGACAGATTCTATTGCAGTATCCATAATGACGTTGAAGAAGCCAATCCTAAATTTATCTTTCGGACTCACTGGCATTTCATCAGAGGCTTTCTCATCAAAAAATCTCTTCTTCCTTTTTGACCGCGTGTTTTCAAAAACGAGTTTAGCCCAATTTATAAATTTATCTGTAGAAGCTTCGATTTCTGTCATATTCCTTTGAAGTTTTATTAAATTACTCAAAGAGTTGTCAACCATGGAGTTACATTTCAACAAATCTAATCCTGCAGTCTGCACGTACCTTGATAGAGGGCCAGTTATTGAGAACAATTTAAGGAATATCTGCGCAATCAGGATATTTTCATATTTCAGTAATTGCCCCTTGTAATTGGCAGCTGTCGCTCTTGCGTTGGGTTTGATTTTTGTTGTATTTTCTATCGTATTAAGAACATCGATAAGGTCCACATACAATGCCTTATCGGGTTCATTAAAATTACCAAAAAGTCTTTTGACCACCATCGAGTTTCTCCTATCAATTGGAGCTTCTTCGCTTTAGGATTGTTGCCAATGTCCAAGCAGTAGCCCATTCGTTGATGTGATTCTTTGAAAAATACGGCTATACAGTTCAGTAACGAAAAAAACGAGGATGCTTTTTTATGTAAGGATTATAATTGCGTAGCGGCGGCCGGCGATTCGCGCTAAAATAAAACAGGTGTTCTGCAACATAATATTCCGTCGGGGCCGCAGTTTTATATATTTACCGTTTTTTTTCTAATATTATTTTTTCTTCGTAAATGTGTTCTAAGATCTAAGAATCTCTTAGCATTCTTAACAAAAATTAAATTAAATTACAAATTACACAGTACACAGATATATTTAATTGGTAAATTTAGGGCCCATGGCGGCCCACGGCCCACGGCCCACCGGGAAATTTCCCGGTATCCCGGTGGGCCCATCCGCCCCTGGTTACTATTGGTAAAGGAAAAACTAGAATTTTGCGGCTTTGGTAGTAGTGAAGGTTAAATTTGATTCTGAATTTGAAAATGTTCTGGAAAATTTAGGCCTAACCTCAGATTAAAATATAAATGGGAAATGGGAAAAAAGAAAGAAAATAGGATCAAAAGCAAGAGCAAAAGTAAGAGCAACAGCAAGAGAAAGAAGAACAACAGCAACCAGAAAAAGAAGACGTTTCACCAGTAATAAAATCCAGATTAAATAAATTTGTTCAAAAAATAAATTACATAAGGCTTAGCCATGGAAAATAAAAACAATGTCTGCAAGAATTAGAGCTTATTAATCGCTAACTGGTATTTTTTGAATTTTGTATTGCCAGTGGTTCCAACAAAATTTAACAGACGACGATGAATTGCTAATTTAACGTTTTCTCTGATGCGGCTTCGTTCACCCTTTCGGGGTATATTAATGAACAAAATATGAGGTTATGGAGTGTCGAAAATCTCCATACTTTTTATGAAACGAATTGAACCATAGAACGCTGGGGGCAAAACTCTTTCCACCTTGTGAGGGTTTCGGCTCTGGCTTGGTTGACAAGCTGAGATGCCGTGCTCTTTTAGTGCCCCTTCTTCCTTCTGATGGATCCCCTTACGAAAGTGAGCGACAACAATAACACGGCTCCAACCCTGAAGACGTTCAAGCAATCGTATATCTTATGGACTTATGGACAAGAAAGGTGATCAAGTGACAATCTCTCTATACTGAACATATAAAGTACTATCCACCCTTACTAATGATACACTAAAAGAAATAAGAGTACACGACTTCATAACCCTCAAGATCGAAAATTATACAAACAAGTAAATAAAGATATCCAACGCTCATGATAAATATTATTTATAAATGTGCCAAGACCTCCAGCAACATGCCAATCAAAAAAAAAATCTAAACAATTCTCTCACGTCGTTAAAAACCTAACAAAACAGTTTAAATCACAGGCTTGAGCCATACCAAATGAAGAAAACGAGAAGTAAACAGATATGGTAGACATCCTTAAGGAATTGAAGAAATATTGAAGCGATCTCTTTGATGACGAACCAGATTCCGAGGAAGGACTTTTAGACCCAAAACATATTTACACCATCAGATTTTAAGAGAACAAACAGGCCTCATAAAGGGGAAAGGCACGCGTGAATAGATACAAAATCTACGATAGCTAATTGAGAATGCGAGAGAATTCAATCAAACTTGCACAGCTGTTTCGTAGACCATCGAAAATCTTTTGGTAGTGTTAACTGGAAGAAACTTTGGAAGATTCTGGAAGAAATTGGGAGTTCCATGACCTGATTATATGGCTATATGACACCGTTAGTGAAGCAATAAAAATCGATCAACAACTGTTCGACGAATTTAAAATAAAAAAGGATTTCCACCAAGGATGCATTGTTTCCCCACAATTATTCAACATTAATGGGGAATATGTAATGAGGAAATCTATAAGAAAGCATGCGGGAGGCATTAAGATCAATGGCGAAACCAAAGAAATTAGTGGGTTTGAGATAGTCGAACAGTACATCTATTTGGGAATTCTTAATAATAGTAAAAGTGACTGTTCACCGAAATAATAAGACGTATTAAGATAATCAAAACCGCTATGGCCAAACTACAAAAAATTTGAAGAAACCGACAAATAACCAATAATACTAAAACGCATATTGTTAGAACCCTAACATTTCTTATTTTGCTATTTGAAGCCGAAGCATGGACAATAAAGGAAAGAGAATATAAAAGTTTCTGAGACGTGGTGCTGACGAAGGATGTTCAAAATACCTTAGGACGGCGAGAAGAACGAATGCCTAAATTTTACAAAAACTTAATATTACTTAGTATCCGTCGCTCCACTATAGTTTATAGACAAATCCTCAAATACTTAGGTAATATACCACGCCGAGTTGACAACAGCCTTGAGAAATTAGTAGTAGAACGACGTATTGAAGGTTCTAGATCGAGCGATAGATCACCCAAGACATGGTTGGATCAAGTAACAACTATCGTTAGAAAACCTGTACACGATGTCGAAGATGGAACTAATTGGAAAAAGATAATCTCAGACGCAACAACTCAACGTAATAAAATATACAAATTCGTATGAAAAGAGATAGAGACGTATGTGGGCGTGGACATTTCAAATGATAGTGGTAGTGAGAAAGAAATCGGAAGATCAATGGTGATAGTATCAAGATTGGTAGCATCGCTACACATAATACCAAGTGTGAAACGTGCGTGCGAATTTATAAAACCATTGTGAGACCAGCAGTCATATACGACGGTAGTGAGGTTTAGGTTTTGAGGAAAGAGGATGTAAGAAAACTATTTATATGGGAGAGAACAATACTAAGAAAAAATTATGGGGGAATAAAAAAAGTGAATCAAGGAGAAGAAGAAACAAACAAGAAATCTATGTTTTCAACGAACCCAATACAGTGAACATCATTAAATAGAAGACACAGAGATGGCAAGAACGTCAGAACCAAACACTTCAAAGAAGATGCCGAATGAAGAATCAAAAGGAAGTAATTGTAAAGGTAGTCCAAAGAGAACGTAGTTTTGCGTGTCCAAGAAAATTTAAAACAACTGGAAGACCCTTGAGCTTACAAAGGGGGTGTTCGAAACGCCAAACCTTTCAAATAGGGGGGCCGTAATCGGGAGGAAAAATGGACGCCACTGCGGAAATCACCCAAGATGGTCTCGAGGAACGTACCGCAGATTGCTCCTAAAGGGGGTTGGGGTGGCTGCACCCTACTACGGGATGATACTTACCGTTACTTTATTGAAATAAAAACTGCTACTGGTAGATAGGCTCACAAAGTTGTACACAAATATTAAAAACAGGCACAAGACACAAATAAAAGGCAAGAATGAATTAACAATGGGATTTAATGAATGTAAGAAATATTTAAAATATGACACAAAAGGGGTCCAGAAGTGTTATCTTAGATTACGTGAAAAGGGCGATTAAGGGAGGCCACATTTACTCAAGTTACGGCAAATGTAGGCTCCCTTAATCTGGTGATGACAAAACTTGAACTAAAAATCTAATTACAAATAATTTCCAACACGCAACATAAACATAGGTAAATACCGTGACAGTTCGCACTCTTTCTGAATTGTTAACACTAAAGCAAAAAGGAGTACACACTGGCTGAAGATTTAAACACTTCGGCGAACAAATTAAACAAAAGAAAGATGCTTGATGTACTTAAATTACAGACAATAATTAACTGGTGCCTTTCACGAGTAAACTGTAGTATACGGTACTGAATTAGGGTTGAGCTGGTACAATCACAACCGGCAAGTACAAGGGGCAGCCTTAAATATTGTTACCTGTGAAAGAGGGCTTTGTTGAGGGTGGCCCAGATAAAAGCGATGGTAGCTTCGAGTAGCAGAGAGAGAGAGTAGCAGCAGTCGACAAAGAAAGGGGTTGCGAAGACAAACAAGGAGTTCCTAGGGCTGTAGGTTTTGTGAAAACAGTACTTCACATAACACTAACTTTCACACAGAATTATATTCTTCCCAAAATTATAAAGCAGTCTCTGTAATAATCCGACAGATATGTCGTAAGATAGTTTACTAAAACTAAACGAGAATGAGAGGCCTTTTCGGTAATTCGCTACCCAAGTCGGAACGAAACTTGCACAACCAATTGACTTGAAAGTTAGCTAAACTCTGCTCTGTTTTCTTACTTTTCATAAAGCCAATAGATGTTAGAAGAAGATGAGGTACTGAAACCTTGAGTGGCATCATTTGGCGTATTACGCAATCGGTGGTTGCCCGGATTAACAAAGAAAATATGCTGAATAAAATATTACATCGCCCTATTTGGTCTTATATTTGGGATTTCTCCAAAATATTCCGCAGCAACAGGAATATGCCGATTTAGCATTATTTTTGCAAATTCTGCAACTTCAGGCGAGCTTAAACTTCAAACAACAGGGCCGCATTATACTTAATTCACGCAAAATTTCTAATAACTGAAAAATGTGTTTATCTCTCAGATTGTTAGTTTAAGCAAATATACTTTTCTCACCTGAAATCTGAAAATTCCGGAACATCGATTTTTAACAACTGAAAAAATTATTTCAAATTGTATTTAAAAACAAACAAACACATTTTCCACATCTGAAATTGAAAATCCCAGAACTTCGATTTTTAACAACTAAAAAATTTGTTTAGCTCACGTAGTATTGTAAGTTTAAGCATCGAAATATCAAAATTATTTAAAACTGCATTTAAAAACAAACAAAAATACTCTCCAGAAAATCCGAAAATTTTGAAACTTCGATTTTTAACAACTTGAAATTTCGTTTAACTCTCAGATTGTAAGTTTTAGCAAAACAACAAACTATTTAAAACTGTCTTCAAAAACAACAAAAAAACCTTTCCTCAGCTGAAATCTGGAAACCCTGAAACTTCGATTTTTAACAAATGAAAGATTAGTTTAACTCTCTGATCGTAAGTTTTAAGCAACAAAATTATTTAAAATTGCGTTAAAAATAAACAAAAACACTTTCTTCATCTGAAATCTGAAAATCCAGAAACTTTCACTTTTAACAACTGAAATTTTTATTTAACTTTAAGATTGTAAGTATAAGTAATAATAGTATATTACATACCGAGGTGGAAAGTAGTTCATTACTTTCGAGAGATAATTATAGTTAAAATTTAGAATTGTCTTAAAAATAAACAAAAATATCTTCATCTGAAATCTGAAAATTCTAAAACTGAAATAACTTTTAACAATTGAAAAATTAGTTTAATTCTCAGATTGTAAGTTTAAGCATCAAAATTATTTAAAACTGCCTTAAAAACAAAGAACAATACTTTTATCAGAAGCTCAAAAATTCTAAAACTTCAACTTTAAAAACAAACAAACATAAAAATACTTTCCTCATCCGAAATCTAAAAATCCCGAAACTTCCATTTTTAACAAATGAAAAATTCGTTTAGCTCTGAGATTGTAAGTCTAAGTATCAAAACTGTCTATAAAAATAACGAAAAGCTTTCGTCATGTAAAATCTGAAAACCTCAAACTTCGGCTTTTAACAACTAAAAAATTCGTTTAACTTTGAAATTGTAGTTTAAGCATCAAAATTATTTAAAACTGCCTTATAAACAAACAAAAATAGTTTCATCAGAGACCTGAAAAACCTAAACTTCGAATTTTAACAACTGAAAAATTTCCTTGCCTTTCAGATTGTAAACAAACAAGCATACTGCCTTCATTGAAAATCTGAAAACCCCGAAACTTTGATTCGTAACAACTGAAAAATTCGGTTAGTTCTCAGACTGTAAGTTTAAGCATCAAATATTTTTAAAACTGCCTTAAAAACAAACAGAATTAGTTTAATCTGAATTGGAAATCCTAAATCTTCGATTTTTAGCAACTAAAAAATTCGTTTAACTCTCAGATTATAAGTTTAAGCATCAAAATTATTTAAAATTGTCTTAAAAATCAATCTAAAAAAATATCTGCGTATCAAATGTGACTGTGACAGAGTTGAAGATATATCAGAACCTTATTGTAAAAAGTAAATAGTTCTTTTTAAATTGGCACAGGAAATGACGTATGTTCCTTTGGGAATACTCCTTTCATATCGAAACCACAATGGCTTTCGTTCGACGAAATGATTGCTTCGGTCGGTAAGTGACTCCATGCGGAGAACTCCGAAAACTGGAAACTGTCCAGGCCGGACAAAGACGTTTTACGTCACAATCTAAAAGGTTGTGTGTGATTGTAAATTTTAGGTTTGCAGTAGACATAATTTTTACTAATCACGGTCAACCAATATGTATTGTTTTTGAACAGGCGGTATATGAACAGACTTAGTAACTTAGTTTAAAGCAATAATAATTACACCTCAGTACGGCATCCCAGTTAAATAAATAAACGTTCAAAGTCTCCGTAATAAAAATAAAACCGAGCGTTCTACATAGGTAGTTAAAAGTTAAACGAAGTAAACTTGCAAGTAAGTCTGTTTCGTAATAAATTGGAAGTCCAATTTATAAAGTACAACGGGTTTTACACTTCGTAAGAAGGGTTAGTCGCGAGCTATTTAATTAGTCCGACGAAGTTTAGCGTGTTAGCAAAATTTCGTATTGATGAGAATTTCTAACTGGAGAAAATGGAAGCGTTAGATCCTGCTGCAAATTGATTAAGCGTCGCTAACTAGAGCCGTTATGTTTATATTAACAATTAACAATTAAAATTAAGTACTAACTTCTACGTGGATATGAATTTCAGCTTAGAACACGACGTCGATTTTGTTTACTTGCGACATCGTCAAGAACTTCAAGTAAATTTAAGCTTAGTCAGAATCACGAAGAAATTATTAAACCGGGCTTAAAGTAAATAAACGAAACTATTGCCAATTTTCAAAAACACTCGTTTAGCAGACCCAATTGTAAAATAAAATTAATTAAGAAATTTAAGCCGTTCTGGAAGCCAAATTATCCCAGAACTATTTCAGAAATTGCACTCGAATATCAGTTAACCTACTTTCCATAATAGAAAATGTAGCACATCGCCATGGAATTTGGTTTCAGAACAATAGTAGATCCATTACAACTAATTATTGCTTTGTGTACTAATTCCTTTGCCTCTGTGTAACACAAATGTATGATTATTCAGGGCGAGTATTGTAAACACGCCATATTATACAACGTTAACATTGTTAACTCGTACATATTTATTCAATGCAGTAAAAAACGATCAAAAGCTTTGGTTTGTTATTTTAAACGAAAAAGGATAATTACGTTAAATTATTGTTTAAAATGGTTGCAATTAAATTTGTTTAGAACCGGGTGTTTTTCATTTCCCAGGGAGAATAACTAAATATTTTAATAACGTAAATGGGGTTGTATTATTTGCTAAATTTGCGCATGAGAATTGTTTGAATGCTGAATCGTAAAACTACAACTGAAAGATCCAGGAAAATGTTGGTAGTTTTTCACCATTTTGAGAAATATCTCATTTTAAGAGATTTTAAAGCCAATAAACAAATGCACCATTTCTTGAACTGCCAATCTGTACTCTTCCAAGTTTCAGCTCATTATTTAATATTATTCAAATTGTGGGTCTTCTTGCATTTTTTTTTATATTTTACCAAATTTGGAAATCGAATTTCCCTCAGAGAATCCCGTCATTTCTTTAAAACTTTTAATTTCCCAGCACATCTGTTGATTTCTTTTCTCTCGTTCTGCTCAGCTAAACGTATCATATATGTGATCAGAGATTCCGTAAGTTATGTAATTAGGGGATATCCATCATAATTAATGTGTGTTTAATAATTAATACAGAGATATCTTTTTTTATAATTCTCAGGTTACATTAACGAAAAATTCGTACATTTTTAATTCAAGTCACAGAAGCAAAAAGATAGTTGTGAGAGAAGCAGAAAAAACGAGGAAAAGAACAACGGAAAAAGAAGGCAGAAAAAAATAAGAAAAAGTAAACAGATAAGGATGAGGAAGGTGATAGTGGTGGAAGAGGAGAAGTTGGTGGAAGAGGACAGGTAAAAGGAGGAAAGAGACAGGGGTAGTGGGAGGTGGACGACGACGTGGTGGACGAAAAGGAAAACGCCAGAAGAAAGAGGAGCAGCAGGATAAAAGTCAGCCCAAGAAGGAAACGCGAAGAATAAAAATAAGAACAACAACAAGAAAAAACTTCAAATAAAAATAAGAGCAACAACAAAATTAACAACTTTAAAAGAAGGAAGTCGTTGACTACTGGGGTAGTCTTGTTCCTTAATGGAGCAATTCAGGAATAGTTTTAGGGGCAGTTTTCGGTACCTCTTAAATTTTCCAAGTGCTACACTGAGGTATTCTGAAGGAATAATTTGCAACACTCAAAATGGTAGCAAAATGTTGAGGAATGTGCGACAATTCGCTACCTTTTAGAGGCAATCTGAACTATATTTAGTAATAATAATAAATTAAAAGCATTGGCACACAAGCGAATGACATAATTAAAGCAAAAGTAGAAGATTCTTGGGAAAGATTTTGAAGCACTACAAAAGAGACGTAGCTGCGACAAACCTTTAGTAGTAATTGAAGTTAAGGAAAACGACAAAAGAAATGTTCTTAGTTTTGACTAAATTTTACAAATAATTGTAATATTTCAAGTAAATTACCTTACAATCGTAATTGTTAAACTGATGGTTGCCATAATAACATTCTTAATGGCCCCGTAGCACTAGCATTATGTTTGTTCTTAAGCGAATGCATAAGGTTTAGCCTCTTGTCTAACACTTTCTCAAAGAAAATTTACAGAAACAAGGTGTTATTTTCGATCATCGCAAGAAGAGTATCGAAAAAGCAGCAGAAAACAGAAAAGATAAAGACGAAAAGGCTGAAAAAAAACTAGAACAACTTAGAAAGAAGAAAATGAGACGTAAGCAGAAGAATAAAGAGGCACAATATGAAGAAGAATAACATGTAGAAGGAAGGAATATGAAAGCTGTAACAGGAAGAAGAGGGATCCCAGAAAAGAATAGGCGGAAAAAGAAAGATCGTAGCAAAATATTAAGAAGCGCAGCAGGAAAAAGGGGGATGTAAGAGGAAGATAACGAAAAGTAAAAGGAGGGACACGACGCGTAAGGGGGAAAAAGGGACGTGAGAAGATGAAAAAATGTAAGAAGAAGAGATAAAAACCGCAGGAGAAAGAAGAGGTGTAACAGAAAAACGAGACTTAAAAGAAAAGAGCAACAGAAAGAAAGACGTGAGAGGAAGAAAGGGTGTACGTGGAAGAACAAACGCGTAGCAGGAAGATGCATAGCATGAAAACTAAGAGAGATAGCAAGAAACCAAAAGGGCGTAGCAGAAATACGACGAGCGGTATTAGGACGAATCGATGATGTAAGGACAATAAGAAAAGGAGAACAAGAAGAAGAAAAAGTATGTGAGGAAGAAGAGGAGCAGCAGAAAAAACTTATAAGGAAAACAAAGAATGTAGCAAAAATATGATGAGGCGCAGCAGCAAGAAAAGGTGATAGAAGAGGAAGAAATAAAATGAGGTAATATGAGGAAAAAGAGACCCGAGAGAATTAAAATGTGTAAGAGCGAGAAGAGGAGGAAGAGGTTAGCAAAAAAACTTAGAAATAAAAAGAAAAAGCGTAGAAAGAACATGGAGAGGGGCAACAGAAAGAGGATGAGGCGAAGGACGAAGAAAAAGAAATATAGAAGCAACAATAGACGTAAGATGAAGAACCTACATCTTGTAGGAAGAATAAACATGTAGCATGAAGAGGAAATGTAGCAACAAAAGGGCTTAGCAGGAATAGGAGGAAACATACTAGGATAGGATGAATCGGAGTCGTAAGAAGCAGAAGAACAAACGTACGAGGAAGTAGAAAAAGCATCTAAGGAACAAGAGGTGTAGCTGGAAAAAGAAAGAATGTAGCAAAAATATGAAAATGCGCAGTAGGAAGACAAGGAGGTGTAAGGCGAAAAAAGGAAGGATAAAATGGAAGAAAACGAGGTGTAGCAGCGAGAGAGTAAGAGCGAGAAGAACAAAGATATAGGAGGAAGATGAGGTATGTGTAATAGAAGAAAGAAGAAATCTAGAAGGAAAAAGAAAGAACCTAGTAGGAATATTAAAAGCTGCAGCAGGAAGAACATAATGTGTAAGAGGAACAAGAAGAAGTGTGAGAGGAAGAAAGTTAAGAGGAAACGGAGGCGGAAGAGTAAGAAAAGTGAGTGAAAAAGAGGAACCAAGGGCATATAGGAACAAGAAAAAGTATTGCATGGAAAAGAAAAGGTATGGCAGGAAGAAGAGAGACATAAGAGAATGAAGAGCAGACGTATGAGGAAGTAAAAGAAGTGTACGACGAAGAAGAGATGTCGCAGGAATAAGAAGAAGAACATGGTATAACAGAAATAACAAGTGTAACAAAAAAAGAAGCCTAGTACGAAAAACAAAAAGGCTGCTAGGAAGAAGAAACGTAATAGGACCAAAAAGGCTTCAGAGGAAGAAGAAGAGTAGTAGGAGGAAGAAAAGAACACGTAGAAGTAACAAGAAAGCAGACAGGGACAAGAAGAAGAAGTATCAGGTCAAAAAGGTAGTACAAGAGAACATGAAGTTTATGAGTTAGCAGAGGGAAAGAAAAATAACCAAAAACGAACGATTATGCAAAAAAGATTGCAGCTGATACATCTGTCTACCAAACAAAATAATTACTGAAGGAGTTACAATCATCGAACATAAGTTTGTAAGAACAGAGGCAACTTCGCAATTCCTCTATAATGTATCTACGGACACTAATATACGCTTTGGTGACGAATACTACGACATGAAGATAAGGTTGCTTTTAAAGAAATAAAGAACCTTGTTAAAGGCACGATGTTAGGGTTTGTGAATATTCGTATAAATGTCGCAACTCTCCAAATATTTAGCAATGTTGAGCTGTTATAACATTAAAGGGGGTCATTTAAACCTCTACAAGTTTTCTAAAATCTAAATTAATGGAAGATTGTACAGTGTGTCCATTTTGTCACGCAACCCCTTACTGGTACTTAATAGGCAACACACGTTACATGTTATAGGCAAATCTTATTGAAACAGTAAGGGTAGTTGCCTATTCAGAATACGATAAAATAAACACCCAAGCACCCTGTAAGCAGATATTTTATTCGTAAAATGATGAAACAAACTCCTTCTTAAGTTTATTCTTCTTCTCTTTTCTCATTTACCCGTTAGGGTGTCGGGTCTTAAGTTTATTGAAATAAAATAAAATAACTGAAAAACCTAAGAAAAAATAACTGCGTTAGAGAAGATTGTCATATTTTTCGTATAATAGCATCCTTTATATTTGCTAAAACTGATAAAGTACCTAATTCGCCCACCACTTAATTCGATGTAATTCCCATAATCGTCAAAGGGCCTATTTTCTGACCATCCTCAATTTCATTTTATTTCTATTACCCTCGCCCACACTCCCACACACCATATCGTTCAAGCACAGTCTAGGAAAAAAGGGCATCAACCTTAATATTTTTCCAATTTCCTATACTTTGGGATAATTTCGGTTCTTGGATTATATCTAAAATTCTCACTTAGTTTGGATAATTTCTTAACTTATTGGTGGTCTTAAACCACCAGCAAAAAAAAACGTTTTAATTTTCAAACCACAGGTTTATAATTACGTCCTTCATGACCCTTCACCCTGTTAAAGCATGCTTGCTCTGGGAATATGTGACGCGCTGAAAATAGTTACAGTTATGAGTCCCACGTTGGAATGTAATATCAGTGCTATCAACCTGTAATTGCTATGCTACACAACTAACTTTCGCTAGGTAGACGAACTGTTAATGTCATCAAAACTGGAGGTTATTCAGATTTATCGCCACGTTTTGTAGATTACTTATCTTCATTATGTGAATTTTAACATAAATAACAATTACGGAATACGAATTATTAAAAATTTTGATATTTCAACTGCAATCCTGAATATCCTGAAATTTTTATTTTTAACAACTCTTACAACAAAAATATTGAAAACTCTTAAAAACAAACAGAAATAGTTATCTCATCTGAAAGCTGAAAATCTTTTCCATGTTTTCTAATTGAAAATTTAAAATTGCCATTCAGGGAGCTTAAAAATAAGTAAAATCCTGAAACTTCGATGTTCAACAACTGAAAAGTTTAACTCTCACATAGCAAGTTTAAATAACAAAATATTTAAAGCTGCCTCAACAACAAACAAAAATATACTCATTTGAAAGCTGAAAATCTTGAAACTACGATGTTTAACAACTGAAACTTTCGCTTAATTTTCTAATTAGAAGTCTAAGCATCAGCATTATTTAAAGATGCCTGAAAAACCAAACAAAAATACTTAACTGCGAAAAACTAGAAATTTCGTTTTTTAACAACTGAAAATTCCGTTTTTAACTCAGAGACTGTAAGTTTAAGCATCAAAATTATTTAAAATTGTCTTAAAAATAAGCAAAAATACTTTCATAAGATTTCGATTTTTAACAATTGAAAAATCAGTTCAACTCTTAGATTGCATATTTAAACATAAAAATTATTTAAAACTGCCTTAAAAATAAACAAAATACTTTTATATGAATCCTGAAAATTCTAAAACTCGATTTTAACAACTGAAAGTTTTGTTTAACTCTCGGTTTGCAAGTTCAGGCATCAGAATTGTTTAAACCTGTCTTAGAAACCAACAAAAATACTTTTTTATAAAACCTGAAAGTCCTGAAATTCAATTTTGAACAACTAAAAGTATTGTTTAAGCATTAACTTTATTTAAAAGTGCTTTCAAAATAAATAAAAACAGTAGTGTGGATTCTGAAAATCCCGAAACGTCATTTTTAACAACTAAAAAATCCGTTCAACTTTCAGTTTGTAACAAAATGATATAAAATTGTCTTAAAACCAAACAAAAATGGTTTCATGTGAACCTTTAAAATTCTGAAATTTCCATTTTTAAGAACTGAAAATTTTGGTTAATTTTCAGATTGTATGTTTATAAGCATTGAAATCATTTAAAACCTACAAAAACAAATTTGTATAAACTCTGAAAATCCTGAAAGTGCGAACTTTTAACAACTGAAAATTTCGTTTAACTCTCAGATACATAGGAAATTTAGACATCGAAATTATTTAAAATTGTCTTAAAAACCTACAAAAATACATTCGTATGATCTCTGAAAATCCTGAAACGTCGATTTTTAGCAACTGATTTATTTTTAACTATCAGATTCTAAGTTTAAACATTGAACATTGCCTTAAAAGGCAACAAAACTGGTTTTATCTAAACCCTGAAATTTTTATTTTTAACAACTGAAAATTTCGTTTAACTCTCAGATACATAGGAAATTTAGACATCGAAATTATTTAAAATTGTCTTAAAAACCTACAAAAATACATTCGTATGATCTCTGAAAATCCTGAAACGTCGATTTTTAGCAACTGATTTATTTTTAACTATCAGATTCTAAGTTTAAACATTGAACATTGCCTTAAAAGGCAACAAAACTGGTTTTATCTAAACCCTGAAATTTTTATTTTTAACAACTGAAAATTTCGTTTAACTCTCAGATACATAGGAAATTTACACATCGAAATTATTTAAAACTGTCTTAAAAACCTACAAAAACACATTCGTACGATCTCTGAAAATCCCGAAACGTCGATTTTTAACAACTGATTTATTTTTAACTATCAGATTCTAAGTTTAAACATCGAACATTGCCTTAAAAGCCAACAAAACTGGTTTCATCTAAACCCTGAAATTTTTATTTTCAACAACTGAAAAATTCGTTTAACTCTTAGATTGTATTACAAGTTCTTTGTAATATATTGAATATTTTACAAGCAAGTTATAGTTAGGCAATACTCGAAATTTTGCGATATTGTGGGTTGCATATCTTGAATTTGGTTTAACCTTCGTAGAAAAGTTACACATTTAGGGATATTTGAATCTATTTCTGAATTGGTCTTTCTGAATCTTTTTCGATTTCTTACGTTGTTTGAGACTTGTGTTCTTGCGACATTAGGGTGCCTTCGACGACTCACTTGTATATGTTACTTGCTAATTTTATTGAGTCCAAAGGTTTGTTTTTAATTCAGCCATTAAATTTGTTTGATCCACCGATTACCACTCATTGATTACTTTTAATATTTAATTGTTCATTTAAGATTAGAAATCGGTCACATAAAACAGTCTCAGGTATATTGTATAATATACGTGATATACACTTATTTGTTTGTGGTGCTATATAAACCACCGATTATATAGGGTGCCCGTTTTTCGACCTCGAGCATGGGGATCTCTGTTATTATAACAGATACGAGATCGGTTAAATTAGGGCAAAGTTGCGCATTTTTATAGTGATCAATTATCTGAAAAAAAATTTGATCTATCATTCTTAGTTTTTGAATTATTGGAGAAAAATGGAAAATTGTGATTTTTGTTTTAATTTTTTTAAACGAAAACCAATAAAACTAGACATTTTTAACTAAGACATTGTGAAGGCACTTTTTTACAAGGAATCTGAATCTGGCATCGTGCTTTCCAAGGCATCCTAGATGCAAGAGTTACAACACTTAATTTTTTTTTTCTTATGGGCGCCATATTTGATTTTTGCATTTTCGAATAGAGCTCTTTTTTCTGATTACGACTATGTATCACATGATATGGTCAAGCTTTACATTTTGATTAGAATTAAAGAAAAATGTTTTTGCGAAGAATGCTTTGGAAACAACAACATCTACTTTTGTCTAACAAACAAATTTTTGACAATTCAATTAAATTTAGAGTTGCACGTTCACATTTCTTCCCAATTTACCTACAAAATTAAGTTTCAAATTAAGAACAGAATAAGGCAGAATTTTTGTATTTAAATTGGAACAAAATTAAAAATAATGCAACCGAATAGTGAAATTTAATTGAATTGTCAAAAATTTGTTTGTTAGACAAAAGTAGATGTTGTTGTTTCCAAAGCATTCTTAGCAAAAACATTTTTCTTAAATTCTAATCAAAATGTAACGCTTGACCATATCATGTGATACATAGTCGTAATCAGAAAAAAGAGCTCTATTCGAAAATGCAAAAATCAAATATGGCGCCCATAAGAAAAAAAAATTAAGTGTTGTAACTCTTGCATCTAGGATGCCTTGGAAAAGACGATGTCAGATTCAGATTCCTTGTAAAAAAGTGCCTTCACAATGTCTTAGTTAAAAATGTCTAGTTTTATTGGTTTTCGTTTAAAAAAATTAAAACAAAAATCACAATTTTCCATTTTTCTCCAATAATTCAAAAACTAAAAATGACAGATCAAATTTTCTTTCAGATAATTGATCACCATAAAAATGCGCAACTTTGCCCTAATTTAACCGATCTCGCATCTGTTATAATAACCGAGATCCCCATGCTTGAGGTCGAAAAACGGGCACCCTGTATACTTATTTATATTATTTATATCTATATTTATATCTATATTTATCCTGTGTATCTGGTGTATGTTTACATATTATTTTTTTTATATTATCCATATCTATTTAAAATGTTTATATTAAATACTTGAACGTTCTTTATTGGGTTTATGTATTTTGAAGTATTTTCGGGGAATTGGTTATCAGTTGCCGTTCCTATTCTTCTTAAGATTATATACAAAACAGGTTTCATCTAAACCCTGAAATTTTCATTTTTAACAACTGAAAAATTCGTTAGATTGTAAGTTTTAAGCATGAAAAATTATTTAAAACTGCTTTAAAAATAAAGAAATACACATTCATCTGAAATCTAAAAATCTGGAAATTTCGATGTTTAACAACTAAAAATTTGTATCACCTTTCAGATTGTAAGTTTAAGCATTTATATTTTTGTATTACTTTTATTCTTTTGTTTCCTCATGTAATTAGGCTAGGTATGCCTGTTTGGTAGTAAATAAAATAAAATAAAATCGCCCCAACCAGTTTTAAAACACGCAAAAATAGTTTTATCTGAAATCTGAAAATCCCGAAACTTCGTTGTTTAACAACTGAAAAAATTAGTTTATCTCAGCTTGTAAGTTTAAACATCAAAATTATTTAAAACTGTCTTAAAAACTAACAAAAATTGTTTTATGTGAAAGCTGAAAATCTTGAAATTTCGATATTTATCTAATAACTGAAACTTTCGTTTAACTTTCAAATTATAAGTTTAAGTGTCAAAATTATTTAAAGACGATTTAAAAGCCAACAAATACACTTTTATCTGAAATCTGAAAATCCTGAACCTCGATTTTTATATCTAGAAATCCTGAAACTTCGACTTTTAACAATAACAAGTTTAAGCAACGAAATTATTTCAAACTGTCTTAAGAACAACGAAAAATACTTTTATTTGAAGCCTCAAAATCCTGAAGCTGCGATTCTGAACAACTGAATAATTCATTTAACTTTTAGGTTGTAAGTTGAAACATCACAAGTATTTAAAATTTACCTTTGAAATAGCGGAAAACATGTTCATCTGAAAATCCTAAAACTTCGATTTTAAACAACTGAAAAATTTGGTTAGCTTTCAGGTTGTAAGTTTAAACAAAACAATTATTTTAAAATTTACCTTTCAAACAGCGATTTAACCTTCAAAATTATTTAAAACTGCCTTAAAAACATACAAAAAACCTTTCATCTGAAGCCTGAAAATCCTAAAACTTCCATTTGAGCAGCTGAAAAATTGATTTAACTCTCATATTGTGCGTTTAAGCAAGGAAATTATTTCAAATTGTGTGAAAAAATACTTTTTTCGCATTTCGTACTGTAATGTATTACTTTACGGTACTCAAAATCGTCCTGTAATGGGCCACTTTACAGCATAGAAACCATTACAGCATAGCAATGTCAGGTGTCATTAAAATGCAATTTGATAGCTTCTCGGGCAGCATTTAAAATATCTTCTGAATGGTTTTACAAGTTATTTTCGTCACTCAAGTCCATTTCGGAATTAGATTTCAAAAATAAATGTATTTATTTGTTTGAATTGAATTCTGTTATGTCAAAAACAGTTCCTGTCAGATCGAGAATCCGCCTACTTTTTTCAGTGTTTTTATTAATTTTATTCAGAATGTATCTCAATAAATTTAGATAACTTTTTATGTGAGAATATAAAATGCGAAAAAATAGTGTACGCGCCGCGCCCGAAAAGTGATTTAACTAGACTCGTACGGCATTTAAGTACTCGATATCGCTCGTACTCAAACCTGCCATACTCGTCTAGTAAAAATCCACTTTTCGGCACTTGACACGTAATCTACTATTATTTGTAGCCCGAAAATTCTAAAACTTCGATTTTAAACAAATGAAAAATTCGTTTAAACAAAACAATTATTTAAAATTTACCTTTCAAATAGCGATTTAAATATCAAAATTATTTAAAGCTGCATTAAAAACATACAATTCCATCTGAACTTCAATTTTCAGCAAAAATTCGTTTAACTCTCAGATTGAGAGTTTAAGCTTCAAAATTATTTAAAACTGCCTGAAAAACCAACAAAGTCACATTTCTGTGAACGTTGAAAATCCTGAAACTTCGATTTTAACAACTGAAACATACCTTTTGCTCTCAGATTGTTAAGTTTAATTATCAAAATCATATACAAATGCCATAAAAACAAACAAAAAATGTTTTCCTCTTTCGCTTGAACTAGTTTCAAATAAAGCAAATTGTTAATTTAAAACGAAACGTTTCAGCAGAAATTTTAATTTGCAAACCTCAAAGGAATTTAATTTTAATCAACAATACAAACAAAAAAAACTTCGCGGGGTTAATTAAAGTCCATGTTATTTCCTGACAGTCTAATAAAGGAGTGAAGTAAAACGGCTAGAATAAAATAAAGTCATAAAAGTACTTTTGTTGAAAGTTTCCTAAAAAGTATTTGCAGGAAAACTCTAATAATACTAAACGACGCTATTTGTTGTTAATTAATTCAATTCCCGCTTTTTTTTCTCGATACTTAATTGGGTTTCTCCTTTTGGTTTGGGATTAAGAATTTTTGCCAACGCAAATTTTTAAGTAATAAAAAAGGGCAAAATCACAAGTACCAAAACCAAAAAGACCTAATTAAAACAAACAACCTTAATTTTCTTCGTTCCGAACTAATCCATCAAAACAACACCGAAACTTCGATTTTCCAAACACCAAAACCCGGAATTAAAACTTTTGCTTTTTCCCAACAGAATAAAATTAAACATCCATTTATTTTATGCAGGTGTTGCAGAAACGTGGCGTGATTGAACCACATTAATATCTTTTCCGTAATGAAACGTTACGGTTACCTTCACAACCAAACTGCATAATTATGTAAAAAAAAATTTTGGGCCTGTGTTGCCCAAATGAAACGTTTTAAAAGCACTAATTTGGTATCAGAAAACTTCCTCGGGGCATTCTGGTTAAGCAATTCTTAAACAATTCGGCCTTTCGTTGCTTTTATATTCACCATTTAATCGAAACAAAGTAAATTGTTGCTGGAAGTTACTGCAATATGAATGGTTTAAGGGAGGCGTGTTGATAAAATCTCCGGCAATTTCGTCAGCAGTCCTCGAATAAAAACTGCTATAATTCAACATAACTGTCTTAGCCTGCTGTTGGATTTAAATGATTGTGATATAAACATAATCCTTGTAAATAAATAAACTTTAGGGTCCTAAAAAGCTGGGCTTTTGAAGTTTACAAACATCTAAAGTAGGCCTTGGAAGACTTAAAATTCACAATTATGCCCTAAAATTAACTACAAACAATTCTGAAACCTGAAACTTGTAAAATCAACAAATAAATTAAATAATTAGTGGGGTCAAAATACCAACTCTCAACCTGTAAATTGATAAAATGACAAGCTGGCTGGTTTCCATGAAAAACCGTAATTTCAGTGACTGAAAATGCAGGAAAATAAGTATTTTAAGCCATTCCCCTAGTGCGCTGCGGTTTTATCTACAATCTACACTGCCAGTTCCGGAGTTTCTGCTGACTCTAAAAAAATCAACGTTGTTTGGATTAATTCAATTTTTGTGCATTTTTCGTGCCGCTTCACGTTGGGACTCATCATACCTTTCATAAAATGTCGACACCTGAATTTAAAGCCTAATTTAAAAGGAACTTAATTTGATTCGCAAAATTTCAACCAACGAAATTCCAACAAACCTGACGCAAATTAATTAATTAATTATCATTAATAACAAAGTCTTCAACTGTCAAAGAAACACCCAAATCAATAAATAACACGTAAAAGAGTTAACAAGAACGAACAATACCGTAATATTTTCTTGGTTGTGTTCCTGACGTGTGACACAAGATGGCAAAAGCACTGAATAATTGATACGTTTCTAACTTTGTGATCTCTATCACGGTTTCAAAGAGCGACGCAGTTTCTTCGGAAAGTTGTTTAAGCCGCAGACGTTTCCTCGTTCTTTTTGTTCTTGTTCGTAACGAATCCCAAAAGCTTTCGCTTTAAGCTCGAATATTATATTAATTTGGACGGGGTGGTTCCAACAAGTTTGTCATTTACTTTCGTCGACGAGACCTCTTTTTGTTTAAACTAAGTGGGAGAGAAAAAGGAGAAGGTGAAAGGTTGTGTGTGAAGGAGATTAAGAGTATTGAGACACAGGTAGACATAGGCAGATGAAAACAGAGAGGAGGAAAGAGCAAGGGAGGGTGAGTAAGGGGGATGGGGATAAAGAGAGAGAGAGAGAGAGAGAGAGAGAGAGAGAGAGAGAGAGAGAAAGAGAGCAAAGCAGTTTTAATTTTTAATAAAAGGTTTGATTCAAAAGAGAGCGAGGATGAAAGCCGGAACATTAATGTAACACACAGTAGGGAAAGAAAAAGAGAAGATAAAGAGTAAAAAGAAAATGGGAGAGAAAGAAAGAGAACGGAAGGGGTGGAAGGAGAAAAAAATCCTTTTTAAAACTTTCAGTTGTGAGAAGACGGACAGACAGACAGACAAATACATTAGGCATTAGGGTATATGAGAGTTTAAAAGAGAAAGAGAAAGGTGAGGATTGCAAGAAAGCGAAAGAAGAATAGAGCGATCGGGGTTTAATTTTTATTTAAAACTTCAACACAAGGGAAGAAAGTGAATTTGAGAATCAGTACTTGAATATGACACAGAGTGGGAAAGGAAATGGAGAAAGATAGAGAGGGAAGTAAAAAAAGGAAAGAGGAGGAAGAGAAGGGAAACAAACTGAGAAAGCTACGGAAGGAGAAAACCAAGAAAATTCTTTCTAAAACTCTCAAAGTTGTACGACGGACGGGCAGACAAACAAATAAGCTATGTCGGAGATTGAGGGGTGAGGGGAACTGAGGAAGAAGAGGAATAAGAAAGCTAAAAAGAGAGTGAACTAAGTTTAATTTTTATTAAAAACTGTAATACAATGAAGGAGAGTTAAGTTAACAGCCCAGTAAATGAATGTGACACAGAGTGTGGAGGAAAAGAGACAAGGAGCACCAGGGAAGAAAAAGTGGGTGAGAAGAGAAGGGACAAATAGCGAAAGTAGATTTTCTAAAGTTTTCGTTTTTTAAGGCTTCCAAAAGAGGATGCAATCCAAACAAACAGCCAGACAGATACAATGTCAGAAATAGAGCAAAGATAGGGCTTAAAAAAGAAGGAGGCGAAAGAAAGGATGAAGCAGAGAGCACACTAACTTTAGTTCTTAATTAAAGCTTTTACGCAAGGGGCAGCAAAGTGGTGATTAAGTGAATATGACGGAGAACAGGGTATGGGATGAGTGCGAAGAGGAAGAGCAACACGGAGAAAGTGGGAGCGGGACGAGACAAGAAAGGGCAAAACTAAAATTTTAAAAAATATTCGTTTGAAGATTGAGACATAGATTCGCATTTATCTAGGTACAGAGTCAAAGAAGAAATGTGTGAAAAAGACGGGTGAAAGAAAGAAAGAGAGAGAAAAGAAAGGTGGAGACGGAAGTGAAAGATCAGGATAAGGGAAAGCAAAAGAAGAGAGGGAACTAAGTTTAATTTTTGTTTAAAATTTTAGTAGTGAGGAAAAGAGTACAGTTGAGAGTCAATAATAGTAACAGTAAGATGAGAAAAGAAAAAAAGGGAGAGAAGGAGATAGGAAGAAGAGAAGAATACACAGAACAAGTTAGGTCAGACTTTAAAGATTTCGCTTTTTAGAGCCTGTGAATGAGGCTTGGATGCAGGCAGAGAGGCAGACATAGTTACAGAAATGGAACAGAAATCGTGATAAGAAAGAAGGAGGTGAAAGAATGGAGTAAAAGGAAGCGAGAGGCAGAACGAGAAATATGTACAACGAACTAAATTAAATTTTTGATTAAAGCTTTTAGTAATGGACAGAGACGTGGTGGCTAAACGAACAGAACAGGGGAAGAGGACGAGTGAGAAGAGGAAAAATGAGACGGAAGGGAAGAACACGGGGAAAGGAGGGGGGACGATACAAGCAAAAACAAAGTTAAATTTTTCCTAAATTTTCATATGAAGACTGAGTCATCAATAGGCATCTACGTAAGCAGACAGTTAAAGAAGAGGGATAAGGCAATGAAAAACGGGATAAGAGAAATCAAAAGAAAGCAGGAGAGCTAAATTTAATTTTTATTTAAATCTTCAGTATGAAGGAAGATAGTCAATAAAGGAATGTGACGCAGAGCAAGGAGGGAAAAGGAGCTAGAAGGGGATAAGAGGAAAAGAAGAAAAACGCACAGAAAAAATTAGATTAAACTTTTTACAGATTTCGCCTTTAACTACTATACACACTGGCAGACAGGCACAATATCAGATATAGAGTAGAAAAGGAGTAAGAAAGAACGAGGCGAGAGAAAACAAAAGGCAGAGGGAAAAAAAGGGCGAACTCATTTAATTTTCATTGAAAGTATTAATACAAGGGACGGAGAAGCTGGGGTTAACTGAATATGATGGAGAGATACGAGATTAGTCGAGTGAGAGGGAGAAAAGGACGATGGAGAAGGAAGGAGAGCAAGGATACAAGTTCAATTTTCTAAAACTATAAGATTTTCATATGAAGGCTAAAACATAGGTAGAAACGTGTTGACAGCGAGACAGAGAAGAGAGGTGAGGGGGTGAAAGACGATGAGTGATGAGCGTAGAAGAGAGTGGGAGGAGGTGGAGAGGGAAGGGTAGAGTTACCAAAAGAGACAAGTTAAAATTTTTATATGAACACTGAACACAGAGAGAAACGTGTGGGGCAGAGAGTCCAAGAAGAGAGGTGAGGGTGTTGAAAGACTAGTAGGTAGTCAGCGTATGATAGAGGGAGCGGTAGAGTGAAGAAAAAAGAGAGAATTGAAAAACAAGTAATGAGAGGAGAGGGCAGAGGAGTAGGAAAAGAGGAAGAACAAGCCATAATAAATCTGTTTAAAGCTTTGAACTAAGCGACTAAGGAGATAGTGAATATGTGAATGTGACACAAGGAGGTGCAAAGGATAGAGGAGGAGAAGAGAGAATGAAGAAGGAGGAAGAAGAAAGATAAGGAAAAACTAAGCTAAAACTTTTAAAAACAATGTACACGAACTCGAGAGATGGAGAGGAGAGGGGAGGGAAAGGAAGAGAACGTTAGAGAGAGGGACTGGGGTGCTGATTGAGGAAGCAAGAGCAAGCTTAGCTTAACCTGTTCTTGAAAACAACAAAGAGACTCAAGCTTAACAATATTGTTTTATATAAAATTATATAAAAAAAAACAAATGTGGCTGTCATTTGAACCCTTGAACCCAAACAATTTTTAAAAAGTTATATTAATTACTGTCAATATTTAATTATTGTCTTGAGGTTACCTGGTTGGATTCTTTAAAAATTTAATACGGAAGCTCACGAAGACGTGTCATTAAGAGAAACTCAATATTCGTTCGGATTAAATTCTTAATTAAAACTAAAATTAATTTCCATGTAGCTCTGACGTAAATTATGCAATTCATGTTAGAATTTCTTCATTATTTTTCAATTAGCTGACTAAGGGAAAATGTAAAAAAAAAGACAGACTAAAACTTCCCCGAACATTAATTATCGTTAAGGATGTTATAATCGACGTATTATAAGTCACCGTGACGGCAATGTTAAAACCCAATTCATTTTTACTAATAAGGATTCAAGCTTCTTAAACTTTTTAAATGGTTGAGGGGTTAATTAACTAGCGAACTATTAATTTTTTTCTATGGTTTTGGGGTAAGTGAATTGAATATTTTGTGGTTATAAGTTTCCAGACATTTTGCATTAAGAAAAATCGTCGGATTTTAAGCAAAGGGCCAATATCCTTGGTGCAATTTTTGATCCGTACAGAAAGGAAAATTTCAGATTTTGTTGGCATTTTAATATTGTTTATAATTTTAAACTGACATTTTAGCAAATTCGTCGCTGTAATAAGTAAGCAAAATTGCCTTTTAAATTAAATTAGTTATTTTTGTACATTTCGTGCAGATTTTTATAATGTGCCTTGAATAGTCTCTTATCTGACACAGAAAACGATAAAAGCAAGAAACAAGCAAAATTACGCAAACGAAAGCCAAATTTACTAAGGACGATTGTATCAAGTTTGAAAGTTGACAACAATTAAAATACTTAGGTAATTTCAGTTAATTTACTTCAATTTGTTCAAGAATCCAGGTTTTACGCTTAGTATTTTAGAAACAGGTATTATTTCACCGTTCTTTTTCTAATATAAATAAATACAAGAAAAGAGTTTTTCTGTTGCGTGGTAAACGTTTACACGCGATATAATATCAAGTTCGGCTGCCACAATCAAATGCTATCACGACAGCTAATTAACCGGAAGAATAAGAAATAAATCTTACATCAATAAAAAGTTTTATAAGACTTATAATTTAGAATCTGAAGTTTAATAAAGTAATATGTAAAATGTGATTTATGAAACACGATAGGTGAATAAGGTTTGAAGTTACGAAGTACCAACAGTTAATTTGCAAATTTAAGTTAGGTGTGCTTCACTAAAGGGTCTTTCAGTAAAGAACTCTTAAAATAATGAAAAGGAAAGAAGGCGTCTATTGTCATGGGTAATCAGATAATAACGATCAGAAATACTTCACTCACGTTTAAAAAACAGGAAAGAGCGGGCATATTTCCTTGTTAGATTTAAGAAAGATTAGGTGGGGTGTTTTCTTTTTAAAACTTGGCTTTTGCCAATAAGGCCTCTTCTTACTAAGCAATTTATGTGTGTTAAAATAAAATATTGTTTTAAAACTGTTTTTGGTTAAAAATACGAAATAAACTACCCCTAAAGATGTCCAGGTCAGAAAGAATTAAATCCAAAAATTGGTCGAATTCATCAAATTTGGTATAAATAATCCATGATTAACCTTAAAAAAATACTAACAATCTTCACGGAATCGTCAGAACAAAAGGAAGTTTTTAGATGAATAAACCTACCACAACAATTAAGAACAATTATTTCTCAGTTATGATTTGTTTAACGTTCTTTAATACAAACCGAATAAAACATAAGATTTTCAGAAGCCTAAACTTGAGGCTTCACATCGTCCTAATATTGAATTAATGAATTCACCTAACAGAAAGGAATGAAAACTAGGAGATAGAAGGAAAGAATATGTAAAACATGCAAAGGTAAATGGAAACTAAAAATCAAAAGGACATAGAAGGGGACACAACGAAATTAATAAAATTTAGTTAATAACTTCAGTTAGGAACGAATTTAAGAACCAAAAAAAAAAAAAATAGAAAAACAAAAGCAGAAACTCAACAAAAAAATAAAGATTAAGGAAAAAAGTTAGTTAGAGAATTTCAGTCTACGAAGTAGTTAGAGAACAGGAAGTGTATAGAAAAATAAAAATTTGAAAAGAGTTTCAGCGAAAAAATAAGAAAGAAAATTAAGAAAAAAAAAATGAATAAAATCGATTAACGAACTCGAGTTCGGGAAGTATTTAACGAACGAAGAATACAGAAAAATAAAGCTTGAAGAAGGCAGATAAAAGAAAAATCGAGAAAAATGAGAAGGGAATTGATTACCTAAAGAATTCAAGTTTAGAAAGTATTTAAAAAACGTAGAATATAGAAAATAAAGCATTGAAGAAGGAATCTGGGACAAAACGAAAAAAAAATGAAGGAAGTATGAATACCAGGAAATTAATTTAAAAAATTCAGATAAGAAATATCCAAGAATAAAAAAAAATAAAAACAAACACTCTGAAAAAGGAAGATGAGAGATGAAAGAAAAAAGGAAAAATAAAAATTAAGAAAAATGAGAAAGGAATAATTGAAGAACGAAGGCGAGACAAAACGAAAATAAAGAGAAATAGGTAAGGACAACAGAAACAAATTAATTAAGAACTTAAGTTGAGAAATATTTAAAGATTAAAAAAAATATAAAAATAAAAGCTAGAAGATGGACGATGAGAGGCAAAAGAAAAAAGGAGAAAGAAAAATTAACAATCAGTATCCAAGATTAGTTAAAGAAAAGTATTAAAGAAAATAATATTTTCAAGGAAGTTCAAGAGAGAAGTTTACAATAAGAAGCACACAATGATGCAGAAGACTAGAAGGAGGGATTAAAGTGTCAAGGCTTTTGAAATTTTGCGTAAATTTAGTATAATACGGTCCTGTTGTTCGAAGTTTAAGCCGGCCCTGAAGCTTGCAGAATCCGCGCGAGTAATGCCAAATCAGCACATTCCTTTTTGGCTGCGCAATAATTCACAGAAGTCCCAAATATAATGACCGAATACGATGATGTAATATTTGTTCAGTGTTAAAAATTCGGGGAACCACCGTCCCGATCACAAGGCTGCGTCAGCGCGTTGCCAGTCAAGGTTTCGATATTTCCTCCCCGCATAAGCAAGGCTCGTTTGGCCATCTTTCTCTAACATTCTTCGCTTTGCGAAAAAGTAGCAAGGTACATCAGAGTTTAGTCAGCTTTTTCAACCTATCGGTCGTACAATTATCGTTCCCGGACTTTTGGTAGTAAATCCCGTTTGTCGGCTTCTCGTTTCTGTTTAATTTTGGAAAAACTATCTTGCGACATATTGTCGGATTATCCCAGAGAGTGTCCTATTCGTATCGGGGGAATATAAGTTCTGTGTTGGAAGTTCCGTTTAAGTTTGATGTTTGGTGAAGTACCGTTCCACATAGTTTCGCTTCAGATCAAATAATCAATCAGTTAAGGACATCTTGTTGTCTTCGCACCTGCTTGCGGAAAAGGACTTCATCCCTTTTCTACGCCGACCGCGGCTGCTATCTCTCCCTGGGAAAGCCGACCATCGTTTTCACTGGGCTACCCTCAACAAAGCCGTTCTTCCCAGGTAACGAAATTTAAGGCTGCTCCTTTTACTTGCCGGTTGTGAGTGTACCAACTCAACCCTAATTCAGTACCGTATATTATCAATTACTCGTAGACAGGCATCAGTTAATTTTGTCGATAATTCAAGTACATCAAGCATCGTCCTTTTGTTTAATTTATTCGATGAAGTGTTTAAATCTTCAATCAGTGTGTATTATTTTTGCTTTAGCGTTAATAATTGAGAAACAGTGCAAACTATCGCGATGATTGCCTATTTTATGTTGCATGTGTGAAATTATTTGTAATCAGATTTTTAGTTTAAGTTTTGTCATTACCACTTATTTGATTGCTATTAAGGGAGCCTAGCTGTTAATTATATTTGCCGTAACTTGAATAAATGTGGCATCCCTCAATCCTCCTTTTCACGTAATTTAAGATAGAACTTATACATTCTTTTATGTCATATTTGGATATTACTTGCATCCATTAAATTTCATTGTAATTCATTATTGCCTTTTATTTATGTTCTGTGTTTACTTTAAAATAATTGTGTATAATCTTGTGAGCCTGGCTACCAGTACCAGTGTTTCATTTCAGCAGTAAGGTGCTGTCATCCCGAACCCCCCTTCGAGCCGTGAAGGAACTATCTGCAGTACGTTCTTCGAGACCATCTTGAGTGATTTCTGCAGTGGCGCCCATTTTCCTCCCGATTACGACCTCCTCTATTTGAAGGATTTAGCGTTTCGAACGCCCCTTCTTCGACTACTTGTTAGCCGCGAGCCTAAGGACATCAACGTCCCCTATAAGTTGTCGTAGTGCGGAATTAGCACGTGACAAAAGATGAAATGGCAACAACTCAAGAAAAAAGTAGAATTAATACGAACAAATACAAAACGGTTTAGCTTCCTCAAGTTTTGCAACCTAGCTAATCTAGGTAATCTAGGTAATAAATCTTGAATTTAGTGGCGAGTTGGGTTAGTTATCTGTCTGACAAACAATAGAACAGTCGTTGCTGTATCTTCAAATAAAGTACGACTAAGTCCCTATTTTAAACACAATCAAGCCTTGCTAAATTTTAATCTTGATTTTTCTGTAGTAAATCTTGTATTAGGTGACGAAGTGGATTAGTTGTCTGCTACAGAAACAACAGAACTTAGGTAAGTTCAAATCCCAGTCGTTGCCGGATTTTCAAATAAACAAGGACTAACATGCAATTTTAGCAATGCTAATTCCGATTTTTCTCCAATAAATACAGAATTAGGTGACGCAGTGGATGACTTGTCTGCTTAGTAAATAAGAAAATACAAGTTCGTATCCCAGTCGTCGTCGATTTTCAAAGAAAGAGTTACTAAGATGCAACCCAACCTAACCCTGACTTTTCTATAATAAAGCTTGAATTGGGTGATAAAGTGTATTAGTCGTTCGTTTCGCAAACAAGAGAACACAAGTTCGAAACTCAGTTGTCGGATTTTTAAACTTGGAGCAACTGAGTTGAGAATTTCGGTAATAAATTGCACTACGCTAGATGTATAAGTTCAGCACTTGATTCCTTTGATAAAGCAAATGCTGACTTTCATTTATTCAAAAAAGAAGATTCTCAACTAATCAAATCGTAAAAAAGGTTACGGATTTCCATAAAACCTCGACTGACAACGTATGTTTTTGCAAAGCAAGTGTCTTATTTATAACAAATATCATAAACATTAGAATTACAAACAAATCAAGAAGCTTCAGTTATGTAATCGTAAAATCCCCGCTATTTCCAAAGTTACACCGAATTTCCTCGCCTTGAAAACGGAATCGATATTAATCTCACGCGAAGTGTACTTGTTAAATGATATCTAAAACATGATTTAAATTAGGATCCTCGACAGTATAAAAGAAAGATAATTTATAGCGAAACATAAAACTCTCCAACCTAGATTTTACGGCTAATTAAAAATCGGGGCGCAAAAGCATACAAAGCACCGCGAATTTAATTTTTACAAAAGGTAGGTAACTTTTTTATTTTCGTCCAAATTTTTCATAGTAACCTATTACTATTAACCAGGTAACCTACTTTTCCTAACATCAAGTAATCCATATTTACGTCCAAATAACACCCATGTTTAAAAGTCATTAGAAAAGGTCGGGGTTCTCTGCTGATCCTTACTGCAGGGTAACACTTGTGCCACAATTAAATTAACTAATCTCTACGAACAACTCGTTCTCTATCCCTTTTTAAAAGAGTGCATTGGAGAAAGATATCCGTATTAACTTGGAAATACAAATTACGGGGAAATTTTGTTTTAATGCAAAAATGTCGTGATGCCTTGCTCTAATTCATTCTGGTCACGACTTGGGAAATGGCGAAATTACTTTAACGAAAACATACTTGAATGAAAACACACCAGGAAGCCTCGCAGTATTTCAAGGACGTTTCATAATTTTAATGGGGGGCGACGCCGTATTATAAAGTCAAATTAAAGAATTTTATTTTAAAATCGCACACGAAGAGATATTTAAACCGTCCTAGTTTTTTGTATCCATTAAAATAATATATTTGGACATTATTAAATACGCAGAAAGGCTAAAGATTACATAATCAATTTTTACTATTAATTTTCCTATTAAACAAGGAAGTATATTTTAACGATTTAGTTATCGTGCGAATTAGGACAGCTACAGAAGATCTACACGAAGAAAAGCAATCCTTCAGATCAAGTACGCCATGTTCTCAAAAATAATTAATAGTGAGCCCTCCCGCCAAGAAAAATTTAGCAGACTGACAGCGCTCTTGCGCTGGTGAGTCATGTAAATTCGTCGGCTGCGACTGTATTTTTAACTTTAAGGGTTTTTACGTCAAATTGGATATTCTAGCACAAACTCTGAAAACGATTAAATGAATTCAAATAAACCGAAGAAACACAGTCCAGAAAGGATCCTCCACATTTGAATCTTTGTCCAAAATAAACATTGAAGTCAACCCATACAAACATTAAAGTTTGAGTGTTATTTGAACTGGGCGAAATTAAATAAATTTTACGGAAATCACTAACCAGTTATTAAATGGAACCTTTTGTAATTACATTTTGTAAATCGATACCGTTTTTAAGCAAAGCAAACACGATATTTTACCAAGTCAATTTGTATAGGGCGGAGTAAATTAATGAAGCAAAACTGTTGATTTTCTTCCAAATTCAAATACTAACCAATTTATATTTCGAGTTGCTTGTTTACGTTTAACGAGTGATGAAATTTCAAAAAGGGAAAATTCATTTGTAAATTGCAATATTTATCCTGTCTGAAACTGTTTTCTTAATATCATTTGCCTAATTTAGTAACAAAATTTCAGTAAGAATTTCGCAATGCGTATAAAACCGTAATACCCACAGACTCATACATAACTTGGCCCTCTTACTAACCTCAAAGACGAAAACAACAGTTAAGGTATTGATTTAGCACAACACGATTTACCATCTGTGTTCCCTTTTTCCTTTGTTGAAAAAGTGATGGCGGTGGGATGACACTGCTAAAATATTGTTTGCGTTAAGGTTACATTTCACGCATCAAAAACATGCATATGAACATTTCCTTTTTCTTCGTTTCAAATTTCTAGTTTGTATGGAAGTTACCTGGGTTTATTTATAATTTACTTAGTTTAAATTACACAGGTTTGTCCTACTTGGACATCCTTGATGGAATTACTCGAGGGACCGTAAAATCACATAGCTATTTTGCTGGAAACGTTAGCTTAATTTTAACTTATTCAAAATAAATGATTGCTAAGCTTTGAAGGGTTGCTTGAGATTTAAATGACTTTTGCTGCGGAAAACAGCTTTTTCTGGTTATTAATTTTTTCGCAAGTTAGCTGCTGATAAATTATGATAAACTGCCTGCAAAGGAAGTGTTAAGGAAGAAGAACGCAACATAATAATGCGAAAAATAGATCAGAGGACTGACCGCGATCTTACAGGGGCGAGTCATGTAAATTCGTCAGCTCTTTTGATGTTTTGTTCAAAATAAATAAGCTTTGAACAGTTAGTTAAGACTTAAGTGCTCTCCACTTTAGTAAAACTAACTTACATATTTTTCCAAACTTGTGTAATGGAAGTTTTAGCCAGTTCATATATAATGCCAGAACGATATAATCACCGTCGCAAGATTATATAAACTAACTGCCAAAACAAGGGGCACAAGTTAATAGCATGAAGAGGCGCTGTAAAAAGCATGTCAGAGGACTGACCGTGCTCGTGCATGGGCAAGTCGTGTAAGTTTGTCGGCTACGTTTGTATTTTATACAAAATAAGGTTTTAAGAGTTACTTAAGACTTGGGAGTTTTACTCGGTTTATAAATAAATTTTCAAATTAATCGTAAGTTATTGGGATCAATTAAATCCTTACAGACTACTCGTTTTGAATATACTAGTGCCCCATCATAGTGACACTTAAAGAAACTACTTCTCGTAAAATAATTATTACCAACTTTAGGTCATTCTAATACACCAATAAAGTTCTAAAACAATTTGTCTTAAGTGTTGGGGCATTCCGTTTTTCATTTTACGCAAATCATGGCACTCCAGATTAATAAATAAATTTTTCTGCAAAAATTGTCTTTGCTATTAAAATGTTTCAAACTTGGTATTAGTTTCTGTAAAATTAAATGGAGATTCTAAAAATGTGTAAATATACAGGGTGTTCCATTTATTCCATTAATGAAGGTGAAACCAGAAGTGATAGAAGCTTGTTCTACGTCAAATAATGCAGTTTTAAGAGTATATCACATATCATCGCTTGGCGGGCAAAACCTTCTATGTGCCAAAAACAAAATTTTCAAGGAGGAGCAAAAAACGCTTTGTAATGCTCATAACTTTAATGTAAGTAATATTATTTTGAAAATTATTTTTAATAATTTTTATACACTATTTAGCACGTAGGGGGTTTTACCAAATACTGCAGAAAGGTCAAAATAATCAAAATAGACAAAAACCCTATTTCAGAATAAAATGACACATATAGGTTCTGCCCGTCAAGCGACGATATATGAAACTTCATTTTGATATCTTAAAACATTAAAAAAAAATAAAATAGGAGTGTCCCAGCTTTCATTGACACCTCGTATAGTGCCAGAAAGATAGTATAAACGCCACATTATTGCCATAATTGCTAAAGTACATACCAAGACCCGGGACACAACTTAATAATACGAAGAGAAGTTGCAAAAAGTAAATCAGACTACTGACCGCACACTTGTGCGGGTGAGTCGTACAAATTCGTCGGCTACCTTTGTGTTTTATTCAAAATCAATAACCTTTGAAGGGTTATATAAGACTTACATGATCTCAGCTATAGTAAAATAGGCATTTACAAGCAGCTTTTCTTGATAACTGACTTATGTAATGGAAGTTTTCGTCTGTTCATGTGAAGTGCCAAAAAGATAGTACAGACGCCGCAATATTACGATAATTACTATTCAATAGAAGTCTATTTAAGCCTAAATTAAGCGACAAGACAGGGTCATAAGTTAATATCATCAAAAAAGCTGCAAAATGCAGATCATTGAACTGACCACGATCTTGCGCGGTAAGTTGTGTAAATTCGTCGGTTCCGTTTGTATTTAGTTCAAAGTAAATAAATTTAACGAGTTAATTAAGACTTAACTGACCTTTGCTATAGTAAAACGGCAATTTTCCTTAAAATTGATTCGTCATAAACCGCCTCGTGTGTCCTTGGCCTTAAGCTTTGAATTTGAATGGTTACTTGAGACTTAAGTAACCTTTGTCATAGTAAAACAGGCATTTTTCAAATGGTTTTTCTTGCTAGCTGATCTTTCCTAACTTATGCAAAGCGAGTTTTAGTCAGTTTATATTTAGGAGCGTTGTTACGGTAATTGCTATTTAAAGTAAATGGCAAGACAGGGAATACAAGTTAATAAAACGAAGAAGAAAAAGCAAATCATAGGACTGACCGCGACCTTGCTGAGGCGAATAGACTAAATTCGTCAACCCAGTTTGCGCTTTATTCAAAATAAATATGTTTTAAGCTTTGAAAGGTAACTCGAGGCTTGAGGGAGCTCTGCTATAGACCAACAGGCATTTCCAAACAGGTTTTGCTAATAACTAAATTAATTTTCCTAACTTACATAACAGCAGTTTTAGTCGGTTTATAAACAGTCCCAGAAAGGCAGTACAATTGTTACAACAATTGCTATTTAAAGTAAGTACCAAGACAGGGGGCATAAGTTAATAACATAAAGAGGAGTTGCAACAAGCAAATTAGAGGATTGACCACGCTCTTGCGCGGGTGAGTTGCGTAAATTTGTCGGCCCCGCTGGTATTTTATTCAAAATAAATATTTCTTAAAGTTTGAAAGGTAACTCGAGGCTAAAGAGACCTCTTCTATAGCCAAATAGGCTTTTTAATAACTAATTATTTTGCCTAACTTATATAACCAGAGTTTTAGTCGGTTTATACTTGGTGCCAGAAAAGTCGTACAAATGACGCATTGTTACAGTGTGCCAAGACACGAAGAGGAGCTGCAAACAGCAAACTAGAAGCGCGCGTGAGCCGTGTAAATTTGCCGGCCCCTTTGTATTTTATTCAAAATATATTAAATTTAAGCTTTGAAGGGTTACTTCAGACTACTATAGTAAAATAGATATTTCGAAACAGGTTTTCTTAATAACAGATTTATTTTCCAAACTTATCTAATGAGAGTTTCGGCCAGTTTATGTTTCGTGCCAGAACGACAGCACAAACGCTGCAATACTATGATAAATAATTGTTATTTAAAGTAAGTGCCGAGACAAGGCGCACAAGTCAATAACATGAAAGCAAATCAGAGGATTGGCCACGCTTTTGTGCGGGCGAGTCGTGCAAGTTTTTCAGCTCCGTTTGTATATTATTGAAAATAAATAATTATTAAGCTTTGAAGGGTTACTTGAGACTTAAGTGACATCTGCTATAGCAAAGCACGCATTTTTAAGGGATTTTCCTTGATAAATTATCTATTTTTCCAAACTTTGTGAGTCGGTTTAGTGCCAGAAAGGCAGTATATGCGCCCCAATGTTACTTTACGTAAGTGCCAAAACTGGCGACACAAGTTAATAACAGGAAGATGACCTTGAAAAAGCAACTCAGAGGACTAAGTCGTATGAATTTGTGGGTTCCGTTTGTATTTTATTCCATTTTATGCTTGAGACTTAAGCGACCTCTGCTATAGTAAAACAGACATTTCCAAGGAGTTTCTTGATAACTGATTTATTTTTGCTATCTCATATAATGGAAGTCAGTTTATATTTAGTACCAGAAATCTAGTTAGGCGCCGCAATGTTACTTAAAGTACCAAGAAAGGGGGCACAAGTTGATGACACTAAGAGGAGTTTAAAAAGGCAACTTGGGACTGACCGCGCTTTTGCACGGGTGGGTCGTTTAAATTTGTCTGTTCCGCTTATATCCCTAAATTTAGGGATTTTTACATTTCTAGTGTAGAGTCGATGCTAGATTTGAGTAAATGAGAGCCCGTTTGACAAATCGTGTATAAATAAAGATTTTGCGTTTGCGTAAAGTATGTCGGAGTTAATCAAACTGTTAAGTTATGCAAGGAATATCTACTTACTGGTTTTCGTATTTACATTATGATTATTTATTTTTTGGAATTATGTTGTTCACTGCTGTTTTTGTGACTTTTTAAAAATAAACCAACAACAAATGCTGGAAATGTTCTTTCTGGCCAACGCAATTCGGTCAAGTGTTAATTGTTCCAAGTATAACTGTTACTAATTTTAAACACAAACATTTAAGGTTAAAGTTATTCAAACATTCACTACGAAAGCCCAAATATAGAACAGCCCACTACAAGCTTTGACAACTTAGAGGACTACAAAGCTTGTTACATGCTATTCCAATTTTACAAAGTCTCTGTACTACCTTTTATCAATTTACTGATGCCTCTGTAATTAAATACTTTGATAAAATAATTTCCTTGTTTAGTTTATGTATATACCCCTAAATATCAAAGTAAATCTCCCCCGCATGAATTTAGCTCAGAACAACTTAATTTAAAGTATGATACACCTCCGCCTTCAACCGACGAACAAATAACCCGGTATCTGTTTCTGAAATTGCTATGTTCCAGGTTTAGGTCGACAAGTTGATTATAAACTTGAGTGTTAAAATCAGAGTACATATGTGCATAACATGAATGTCAGAGCTACATTACCCAACCTATTTGGATATAACAGATCTCCTGTCAGTGGAATACATGTGCACGTAACCCCAACAATGGACGACAAAAGCTAAATACGGACATTATCCGGCGATCTTTGTGAAGTAACGTCACGCTATCTTTAAAGAACTGTTCCACCCATACAACTCAGGATCATAATGCCTTTATATAAAATATTGTTCGGAAAATTTCGTATGGAATATAATATCCTGCCGTTTCTATAAAGCCAAAAAAACCTACATTCGTAATTAGGGCAAGTATTTTTACAGAACTTATAGGAACTGAAATGAAAATTTGATTAAATTTGGCGATAAGGATTTTTTCGGCACAAATTACGTGAGAGATTGAATTTTCAAGTTCAGTCAGTAACTACAAGCTGAAATTAATCCTCTAACTAGTACGTATTTGCAAAGCCTGCTTCTTAAACTGTTGATATTTGCAACTTGAGATCCTTGGAACCCGCAAGCCTATATCTCACCTAAGCACTTTTCTTTTGTTTATAACGCGGGATCACGATTTTGGCTACATGGTTGCTGAGATTGATACGTCAGAGGCGGACCAAAAACCTAAACCTAACCTCAAACCTGACAGCTCTTTCACGGTGACACTTTTACGGCTTGTCTTTCGCTGATACCGGCGAGCTTTAATTATGAATTTATTTGCTCTCGCCAAGGTTTTCAATCTCTTCACCTTAAATTAAACGAATTTAATACCGTTTCTATTCATAAAAATTTCACTTTAAGTTAATAAAAACGCAAGTCTTTTGATTAAAACGGATGTGTTGAAAATTGAAATTGCAAAAAAGGGGGAACGTGCGAACCTAACTTTTCTTAACTTCTGAAACTTTACGAGAAGTAATGTATAAAAGCGATACAAGAAGTTCCCTCAATTTTAAAATAGCATTAAAAAGTTTCTCGATATAAATTAAAGGTACAATTTTATTTTTTTTTTCTTGCTCCCTTTTCAAAGCTGGGGATCCGAAAATTAGGGAAATAAATTGAAACGTGCCTTCTAATAAAATTTTCCCCAAGTTTCTGCATAAAGAATTCGTGTTTTCTGCAATAAATAGTAGTATACAGGTTTGGCTGTTTGTACAATCAATGAGTTGCGATACTTGGAACCCTCAAGCCTAGAATTCGTCCAATAAATAAAAGAATAAATTAAAAACAAAATAATAAATGTCAAGCAACAGAAAAATAACGCAGAGCAAACTACTGATCAGCTACTTGGAACAAAGATAAATACAAAACAACAATACCGAAGTCCAAAATCTGACTGCAAACAATAAATGTCCAGCAGCAGGAAAATAACGCAGAGTAAGCTAATGGTCAGCATTTAACAATCAACCACAGATTTGAGGGTATCGAGTTTCTATCAACACGCCCTTAAGCAAACCTTCGACTATTAGTTTTCATAACACGTAAAGGATAGTTTACCTTTCCTTGGCGCTACACCAATATTGACTAAACTAAATATACATTCATCAAATACATGCATTACACTACGTTGCCTTTACATAAACGACAAATATTCATGAAAGCCCATAAAATACTTTTCAGAAGTTTACCAGCACGAAATGGTTTATTTATTCAAGTACGTATGTAATTATGTTTACAAACTAGAATTTTCGGGTCAAAAGGTTATTAAAAAAAGTTTCAGGAATTATTCTAAGAGGTTACAGAAAAGAAATCCACAAGAATGACCTGAATCACCGAACCCATGGAGTGACCACGTTCTGCTCAAGCTTACCCACACTGTTTATGCGAGAGGAAGACCTAAAACTTCGATCAGTCAATAATTTTACTAACACAGATCAACTGTAAGAGTGTGGAAACGAGAACTTTTGCACAAGTGTGGAGAATCAGGAACAGCACGTGATCACCCCATTGGGTTGGTACACCATGTTTTTTGATAATCTCACATAATATCTACGATTTGCCTATTTTGATAATCCAGCCTTAGGACTAAAACAAAGGCTACAAACATGTTGGGCATTAAATAATCACTGCCCTTTTGTAGAACCCCCGAGTTTATCCTCAAGGTTCCCAAATTAATATAATTAATTCATTAATAATCTTACTAAAGGAACGGTCGAATGGTAGAGGGACAAATAAGGGTTTTATTTAACAGCAAATTTTTTCCAACAACTTGACCGATTTCAAGCCCTTACTTTTTACCTATTCAAATAGTTTCAAAAAGACGGATTTTTCTTATAAGGCTCGCTTAAGCTGCCCAATGGTGTTTTGCCCCCTCGAAAAAAAGGAATAGGAGCGGATAGCCACGCGTAAAAGGCCTGGGTCTCTTACGTAGATATCACGGGTTCGATTTCCGAGAGCGGCGATACATCTGTCGGAATTTTAGAAGATCGTACGGTTCTCCGTGCTTCGGGGGGGACGTTAAGCCGGCGGTCCGGGTTATCGTAGTACACACAGCGGGCGATCTTCTTCACTTCTTTCGAAGAGTAAGGTTAGCCTCCTGCCCAGCATCATTCGTGCGAAGGGGGCTCACAGTACTCATACTTATTGAGTTATTAACAGGCCATTGGCCTCTGTTTCAGCCATAAGAGGAAGAAGAAAGAAAAAGGTAGACTGAAGATATAAATGAAATCAATGGTGCATTAACTGAGTTAAACCTAAGATGGTTTGGAAGCTTAAGACAAAGCTGGACATGAAAACAATATTTAATAAATACAATACATAATCGAACGTCAAAAGCCCTATAGACCGGCCATCCTCAATGTAAGACCGGCCATCCTCAATGTAAGACATCTTGACAATGTTAGTTGAAGGTCTCTGAAGATATTCTCTTCGGCAAATTGCAAAAGTAAAGTTGGGTGAAACAGACCTCCTGAAGACATGCTTTTCAATAAATAGCTAGAGAAAGTATCTTCGTAACTAAGTTGCAAAAAGACTGTGAAAATTAACCTGGTCTTGTTAGCAACTGATGAACAATGAACAAGCAAAACGAGGACAGGCAAATACAGAAGAGCTCTAATAAATCTTAAGACTTCTTTCGAACAGGTGTGTAACTTGTCAAAGCCTAAACCTAACCTCAAAGCTGACAGCTGACGGGTTTCATGTTGACAATTTTGTAACCTGATCCAACCGCGCAATAAAAACCACAGCCTACTTTAATTACAAGTTTACTTAATTTGGTAGTTGACGCAAATTGAGATACTTGGCATCCGCAAGCCTATGTCTCGTCCAATTAACAAACGAACAAAAGTCAATTTTCCGGTATTTCTTGATCCTTGTGTTATATTACTTGAGTTTATACTATACGTATTTCCATTAAACTATTTCGGTTCTCTTACTATCAATATAAGGCAAAATTTTGATTCGAAAATCCGAAAGGGTTTGTAACGACGATTTTTGTTCTCTTAGCAAAGCAAGCATTTCCTTTCATTTTAGATAACTATCTGTAATAAAATACGATTTACTATTTCAATACAGTTGTTAGTTCACCATTAGAGCGACGCTTAGCTGTTAAAAGCACCATTCTGGCTTTATTGTACTTTTCTTCCGTTATTAAAGCCATCACCAATTGCAACACATTCCTTTTATCTAAAATCTAAGCTAAGGCAATAATCACTGGTAACAAGTTCAATTTTCAACAAGTTATTTAAAAATCATCTTAGAAGAAGGCAATTACCAGCAAAACTTACAAACTGTTTAAAAGAGCTTTCGGAAATTTAAAATATAAGAAACTTTTCAAAAAAGAAAAAATGGGACGTTTAGTACGACTCCCCGACATAACACTAAATCGATCTGTAAACATGTTTAAGCCGCTTATCACATTCTGTATCAGTCACAGTTGTGCCTCTTTACTACGGGCCCGCGTATATGACAAACGTTCTAAAGATTAGGATAAATGATAGCCTTGTAAACATAGCCAAATTTAAATTTCAAATGAGATTCTTTTCCCCCAAAATGTTTTCAGTACGTTTATATTCTGTTGCTTTCAAAACTGACGTCATTTACTGATGCTATGTCAGTTAAATCATACGAAATGGTCTATCAAATAGGAGGTGGGTTAAAGTTTTTAACTTGGAACCGCAACCGTTGATTATTTTCTTACTTTTTTAACTTGTTTGGAAGTTCGGTTTCTCTTCGGTTTTCTTTAGTTTATTATTCAGAAATCGTTGCACATCTATAGTTTATATACTTTTCAGTGAATAAAAGAATTGCACACAGTAATAATATTTGGATAATACTTCTAGTTTTAAATTGAACCAATAATTAAGAAAAGTCAGTGCAGGTTCTAAGTTGGACTGAACTACAAGAGAGATGGATATCCGGATATCGAATGTTTGGGAAGTGTTGGTCTGTCGTTAAACATTTGCTGGCTTTGCACTGAAGGATTACTGAAGTAAAAGAATTCTTCGTTACACAGAAGTACAACAGGGCGGTTCAAACCCATTTCATTCTTGAATTACTGAATCTCTATGTGTTTTATACTCATTGATATAATGTTTAAAAAAATACAAAACGAAGATATACCAATTTTATATTAAATTGACGGTTATTCTAAGCATTTAGTTTAGAATTTGAACAGCGAGAGATATGGGTATCGAGATCCCAAACATCTGAAAGGCTTTATTTTACAATTACAGAATGTTTCCCGGGTTTGGCCCGAAGTATGATTGAGATGGAAGAATTCTACATTTCACAGTAATAAAACGCGGTGGTTCAAACCCATTTAATTCTAATTCCGTTCTGAATATCGAAATAGCTAAACCTAATGTTTGCGAGGCTTTATTCTATCATTTAATGAGTGTTTACTGGGGTGAACAGAACGACTGGTAAGGTACAAGGATTACAAGAAAAAATTCAGTATTTCTACCATGAAAATCTTTTGAAGTCTTTCAAGGCTCTAATATTGAATCTCTATGCGTTTTATACTCATTGGTATAATTAAAAAAATAAGACGAACGCATTTTAGTTAAAAATCTAGTTTTAAATTAAATTAGAATTTCAGAGAAGTTACTGACGATTCTGAGTTAGCTTAAGCTCTTTGTTTAGAATTTGAGCTGTGAGTGAGGCTTTATTCTATAATTAAAATGGTCTTGAGATGAAAGAAATTTACGTTCACAGAAGCAAAAGGTGTTAGCATATTATGTTGCTAACAAAGAATCCGTATCCATATACATATATAAATTTAGTTAGGCATCTGTATCCATGTATAATTACTGAAGATAATGTGTTTGTCAGCTTAATTCGATGCAACAACGAAACAGCAAAACAATAATTAAAAGGACATTTTCTCATAACAGTAAAAATACTAACATTTCAAATAAATCAACCAAAGATGGAAACGTCCAGGGGTATAAATCAATAAAGTCGTATCGCATTTTATTAAGGTTTTAACTTAAAAATTTTGAGAAGTTTAGAGTCTGAACTGCGAGAGAGATGGACAACCGAATATCTAACGTTCGGGAAGCTTTACTCTAATTACTCTAAAATTAGACTAGAGTTGAGGCATTGTTGATGTAAAAGAATTCCACATTTCACACAGTTTAAAGCCATACGAAAGGATCTTGAAAGCATTTAAATCCATACTGCTGAACTTCTACATATATTTTCTATACTCATTTGTAAAATAAAAAGTATGATCAAATCGATTAAAATGCCCGCTTTAACTTAAGCTGAATTTTCAAGAAAATATTAAAAATTACCTGAATGTAAACTATTAATATACCACAATTAATCAATACTCACGTCCGGACCAATCGTGCAAATAAAAGAAGGCTCTGAAATCTCCTTACCTGAAACAAACAAAAATCGTTAGAACTACAAATAAGCTTTTTGCCGTAAAATAAAGATTACTAAGCTCACAATTCACCAACATTTACACGAATTTAAGCTTACAACAACGATAAGCTTCTTAAAAACTAAATATCTAAAACGTTAGTTTCCTTAGTGCTTAAGAAAAGAGAAAGAGACAGAAAGGAGACAGCAAGTCTATCTTAATATAAGAACAAAGAAAATTAAAGACATTCGTTCCTCCATTTAATTATTTCCAAGTAAATAACAAACGAACGAAGTAAGAAAACGATTACAAAAGCACAAAATGTATGAAATATTTGCCCGGCAATAACAGCTAAAAGGAGGAAGAGTACAAAATCAAATTCAGCTCCCACCAAACAAATGGAAAGATAAAATAAAGCAATCGCCAAAAACTCTTCGAGACGGGATCACGTAATAAGGTTAGCAGAAAACAAAGTAATTAAGATTCTACAGAGTCGAGCTAACTCAAGTGAGAGCCTACCGTGGACCCAAACAAAGACAAAAAGATTGCGGGGAATATATACTGAATATAAAGTGATGTGTTAGAAAAACAAATGCTTGAGGAATCGAATCTGAAACAATACGAGTTGCGTTTCTTGAGAAGACTATTTACAAAAAAGTTTTGGTTTATTTCGAAATTAAATTTGTGGGTTAATATCTTAATATAGTCCATTCATGATTTTTTGGGATGTTGGTTGGCCTACTTTTGACTTTCTGGGGCTGTATGTTTAATTTATTCGCATTAATTGTTTGTAAGACAACTTTATCCAAAAAGTAATCTGCTGTTAATACGCCCCAAGGATGCAACATTTGTTCGTTACATAAGCAATATGGTGGTCCTATAAAGTCCATAACCTCCAATTTAATGCTCTTTTTGCAATAAGGGTTTCGTTAACATTAACCTAAAGCAACAGTTGGAAACAAATCTGTCTTCTTCATGATCTAAACCCGAACAAACATTGCAGTTTTCAATGAAATTTTAATTGCCCACTACTATCCAAATAAAGGGTGAACGGTGTGTACACCAATCTACGTGGGTTAATGCTAATTTATCCAGAAGCATTTCTAAAAGTGCCCCACTTAATTTGTGGTCGTTCCAATAACGTAGAATTACCTTAAAACGTTACAAATCTAATTTTCGAAACATCAACCGAGCTAAAAATAAACGAAACCCGTTTACGTGTGCTGTAAGTATATTTTCTCTCCGGTGTATCTACTTTAAGCCAACTTTTCTAACATATCCAGCCTTTAAATTATTTTATCTGACCAGAGGATGTACCAAACTCAGCAGGTGCCATATAAGCCGTTTCGAGAAAATTGAATTTGAGAGTTTTAACTTTTTATTCGATTTCGGATTTACGCTACGGCGAACTCCATTAGCCTACCTACCCCGATATGATTTTATAAAATGAGATTTTTCATATATTTTTTGGTTTTACAAACTCGTTAAGAACTTCGTCTAAATCTTGAATAAATTAATTTTGAGGGGAATCCGATTAGAAGTGTTAAGGTTATTAAGCGAGTATGTTTTAAGAAGATTTAAGAAGAGAGTTTGGATTATATTTTTAGGTAAAGTTTTGTTAATAAAAGCTTTTCTAAGTCTTCGTGAAATTTAAATTGCTTTAAATTAATAAGTTTAGATCTGCAAAAGTCTTTCATTTTTCCACTAAAAATTTGACAAATAAGCTTAGTTTAAGTTTCGAATATAAATTGCAGGAAAATCTATTAAACACCTTCGCTGAAGGACTTTGCGTTAGGAAAACCTATAATTCTTCTTGTTACTTGATTGGAACGTTACAGTTAAAGCCTTAAAATTTCTAAAATTCTAGCTTGTACGACTACAAAAGAATAATCATCCATAATAAAGTAGATGAAACCAATCTCTAATAAAGTTTTACAAAGAAATTCTGAGAACCGACCATTAACTTAAAGAACATAGGAAAAGCAGAAGCTTTAGCCTGACATTTTAAAAAAGATTTTGATGCTATTTCCGTCAAGCTTATTCTTTCAGTAAATAAAAGGAACGTAAGTGGGGTTAAACTTGACAAAGTGACCATCCTTTTATTTCGGAGCTTTCAATTCATCTTTCTGGGCATCGAGGAAATTTATTATTTCTTTTGTGATAAACTATGTAGACGAGAAATTTCAGTTTAAACCATAAGAAACAGACGGTTGTTTTTAAATATATTATGAATTAAAAGACTTTCTTCATATCATTGAACTTGGTAATAAAGTCTTATTATACACAAAAGAGATGAAAACATCGAGTTTTAAACCAAAACCATCGCAGGCAAACAGAGAAATTAACTCAGATCTCGCACAGTCAGCTAGCTCTAAGGATTCTAGGAGGAGCAAAAATTCGCATCTAAACGGACCACAATGAATGCCAAAGACAAAATAAATACAGAACGACCAAAGAAAAGGTGGAAGGAAACTCAAATAGACCCAAGAACTAACTCATAAATGTCGCGATGATAATGAAGAGGGAGTCTGTATCCATATATAAATTTCGTTAAGCATCTGTATCGGTATATAATTATTAAGCATAATGTAACGGTTTTAAAACGTTTATTTAAAAGTTCGGTTCGTTGTGTGAATTATTTATTAACAAATATTAAAATTATTAAGCAACGAAGAAACACGAAATAACAGCTTAACACTAAACACAACACTAATATTAATTCTAATACAAAACCCGTAATGTGTGTGTCACAACCTAATTCGATGCAAAAATCGCACAAAATACTACACCAAAATAATTGTTAAGTTAAGAAATAAATCAGCTAGGAGTGTAAACGTCCAAGCTTAAAATCAATAAAATTGTGGCGTATTTTTAATTAAGGTTTTTGCCTTAATATATTAAAGAAAATTACAAGTTTTCCACCTGTTTTCTTTCAAGTTAAAAGCAATCAAACACGCAAAACTCACGAAAATAAACTCGTAAGATTAAATTAAAACTGGCACAACGATATTATTTAAAAAAAAGCTTCATTATGTATTACGTGTATGAAACGCCACACGTATATGCCGAACATTCATTTTACATAAAGATACGATTATAGAGGAACAAAGTTTTCTTTCAGCTTTGACCTAAGTCACATGCAACAATCTACTCAAGGGAGGGTCTTTAAGTAGGTCTAGGTTATTATGTCAATTTGGTTAAATCAATGGGAGCTTAAAGCTCGATAGCTGGCAACAGTGCGTCGTTCCTTCTCGGATTATTGCGATTTTATTAAGGGATTGTTGAAAATTTTATTTGATTTTAAATTATTCTCGCAATTCGTTATGAATTACGCTTCGCGTTCTGATTTTTGACACTTTTATTATTGAAATAAGACTTAATTTTATACGAATTGCTGCGAAAATTTACGAAGTAAGTGCGGTGAATAAAGTCAAGCTTTGTTACGGTTTTAATATTATCTTTATTAATTATTAATTATCTCTGTATATTTGATCCTATTACTACGATCTTATATCTAAAATTACACGAAGGAAAGCAATTTTCATTTCCGAACTTCAAAAGAACCTACTCGCACCGCAATATTGTCCAAGACAAAGGGAAAAAGTTTCAGGCTTTTAAAAATATTAATTTAGCAAATTAAAAAAGCAATTTAATTTGCACAAATTACAATTTTTCAAAGAAGGTACAGAATTTATGCAGATAACCTCTTTCTATTAATTGCTCTCGTAATTGCCTCACTAAAAACTTAAATTCAAGATTTCGTTTTCTTTTCTACGTGAAGTAAATTACGAAGGGGATTTAACTAATTACATTTGAAAATATCAGAGCCCGAGGGTACTCCGGGAGTTTTAATTGCCGAGTAAATAATTCCTAACAAAAAGGCGACATTTAGAAATACGAACCGAAACGAATTAGTCAATAACACGAATGCGGAAAAATCGGGCTATTATAACTAAATAAGTAAAATTTATGTCTTTGTTACTAAGGAACTTCAGGGTTGCACCATTTGTTTCTAAAAGAACTCGAAACGGAGATAAGAATGAAAGTTTTTGAACGTTCGGTTCGTTGCAAGTAAAAAAGTTATACTTTTTTAAAAGGTTCGGCTTGAATAGGTAAAGTAAAATCCGAAAGCATTTACTGAAGTTTGATAGCGCTGGAAAAAGTTTTTGTGTTTTAAGACTTTTCACGTGATGAATGGAAGGGAACAAAAACTTAAACTTACAACAGTTAAATCCCTGGTATTTGTTAACTGCAGTTGCAGTTTTCGCATTAGCGTTATTCATCAATCTGTTCCGGGGAAGGATCTTTCAGGGCACTCTTGCAACAGGAAATAACGAACTAAATTAGAAACATAAAACTTTGTACAAAAGTCTAAATCTACTACAAAAAAAGCGAAATTGCAAATTTGACTAAAGAGTATATGCTTGATAGAGAAGCAAAACCTAATATTTACAAGTATGTCGATTGCGTTCAGGGTTATACAAGCAAAAACCGAAGCAAACTTGCGAGTTATACGCTGAAGCAATCAACATATTTAATTCAAGACCACAAAGTCCTAAGGGGGTGGCTTACATGCGCACGTAAAGGTTGGGAAACTTAAGGTGAAGTGCTACATTCTGCAAGATTGAAACTCTATAGTGGATATACTTGTTGGTGATATTTTTTTACTGATTAAATAACAAAAAAAGTGGAAATCCGTACGAGTATAGTTAATAAAAACTATTGAAAAAATGAAATCAGAAAAACTCACCCAATCGAAAAATTAAATCAAAGCTATGCTATCGGAGAAGTTTGGTCATTAAAAGCACGAGATTCACAACTTAAAGCAGTTTTTTTATTAGATTAATTCAAATAAAATCCTTGGTGATATTATCATATTTGTTCGATATGTGATAGTTTTTCACCAAGAAATGCAAGTACCTCTATAAGAATTATGAAAAAATTAAAATTAGAAAACAAACGTCATCTAACAAAACAATTGAGTGACGAACACGGTTTGAGAAACTTTTAGAAATCAAAGGCAATCCCGGTGTCCTTCGGCGATGTTTTATAGGTATATGATGGTTTGACCAAAGAGTATATGCTTTATAGAGAAGTAAAACTCGTATATGTATTTCCATGTTTAACAAGCAAAAAATTGAGAAAACTTGGGAGTTAAGGTAAGCTTCCAAGGGCACGTGCGGTTTGAAAACGCTTATGTGATGTGCTATAATTTGGCGAAATTAAACCTTTAAATCGGAAATACCTTTTGGTTTGTCTCTCTGGCCAGCCGCTATTGTCTAAAGGGAGGAAATAGCAAATCTTTGTAAAAGTGGCTGTAAAAGTTATGAAAAAAATGAAATCGGCACAAGAAAATCATCGTCTAAGCTGAATATTTAATCAATAGTACAACTTTGGAAAATTTAATTAAAATTCTTGAAAAATTAAAAAGGCGAAAAATCCTACTTTAAAAGTATTTTTATGAGATTCACTTTCAAATGTCTGGAGAAATAATATATTTCAATTGATATGTGATAGTTTCATCAAAGAGTATACCATTTACAGAGAAGGAATGTTCATATTGTAACGTAGTGGTTTCAAACAACAATGTTAAGAGTTAGTAAAAATGAGGTAGTTAAATTTAATAGAATTTCTGATAATTCTAAGGTGCCAACGTGGTGGTATGTTACCCAACTACGCCACGTGGGGGTTTTCTGCGAGAGGTTTTATATTGAAAGTCTGGTTCAACTAACATAACACATATTGTCCGAACTTTGAATTAGTTTTAAAAACTATTATTTAAAGTAAAAAATAAACACTTTTAGAGAATCCGTACAAACGTCAAAGTTAATAAATGAAACAAAGGGTTAAATCGAAACTATTGGCAAGTCTTACATACAAATCGTAGGAAACATCACAAAGACAAAGGATCTGACTTCTTAAGAACATGATTGTTCGACGACCATACCAACCATGATGAACTCTGTCAGAGCAATTCCTTATATAAGACGTCAACTCCCACTCGAACAGGGACATACGTGCCGTTTCGCGCTGAGCTCAGTATTTCATAAAATGCTGTCTGAGCTTTTGCACAGCTGTGACGTGTCGTCTTTCACAGCGTACATGCCTTTGTTCCTCACGTGTAATGACCCTGACTATCGCACGTGGCGATGCATTCCATAATGCACGCTTTATCACAATACATTTCGTGTATATGGCATATCTTGGGTTGCACATAGAAAAAGTGAAGCAAATTTGGTTAATTTACGACCACAAATATTTAACAGGGTGGTCTACTTGGGCACATAAGAGTTGAAGAACTTTGGGTGATACGCTATATTCTGTAAGATTACAGTTCTATGCCGGTTATTCTCTTTGATATATTTCTTCTGAGCCTGCAATGTAACAAATGTTTTCTGAAAAATAAAACTAATAAACGGACGTCGACGCGACGGTGGCAGTAACAATTACGAAAAAAATTGAAACCAGAAAACTGAAGGAAGGACACATTTTTGAATTTTTGAAATTAAAAAGAGAGAGATAGGTTTTTATTTATTTTTTGTATTAACTACAAAAATGTTTTTAGATATTACATATTTCAATGGATATCTGACAGGTACACCAACGAGCATATACTTTATAGAGAAGCAATACCCCATATACCCATATATCTAACGTACGTTGAGTTGAACAAGCACAAAAATGGAGCAAGCTTATAAGTTAGACACTAAACTAGTCAGCATATTGAATTTGAAACCCTAAACTCGTAAAAGAAAAGTTTACTTGGACTTATAATTTGAAAAGATTGTAATGTTTATGTATTGACCTGTCTGCCGAGTTGTACATATAAAAAACTATAGAAAATTCGAGAAATCTATGCTGGAGCTGTTAACATACTTCGTTACTTCGACACCCCAATTATTTATTAGAAGTGATTCAAAGGCTTCCAGTCTTAGGCTATATCTGAAAAGATTGGGTCTTTATGTTGCTATATATTTGTCGATATTATTATTTTTACCTATGCTACAATGTTTTTACTAGCAAAGAATAGCCAAAAAGTAATTCAAAATTAATATTTTGAATGTAAAGACCTTTCCTGCTAATTCAACAAGAAAATTAAGAATGTTTTCTTGAAATAGCACTTGTTATGTTGAAGTGTTAAACTCGCACAATTTTATATAAATGTCTGAAAGTGCTTTAATATACCTTTAACTAAGAAGCTTTGAGACTGACCAATTGAATTGGGCACATTAGGAGGTCCATTTACCGAAAAGCAATGCCCATGTCACCTGTACTTTACACATAAGTATGGAGTAAATTTGGAAAGTCTTCGCTGAAGTAGTTAACATATTACTTTGAAGCGCTAGTTTAGTAAGAACGATTGCATGGACAGGTAAGAGTGGGAAGGCCTCCAGTGTGCCATTTCTAACCTCTATATAGTATATACTCACTAGCATCAATTTTCTTATTGGCTCTACGAGGTTTTCTTGGACAAAATGAATAAACATTGTTATGAAATGGCTATTAGGATCCATAAACCGTTCTTCCTAATTAGAAAATTAAAGTAAGGGCAGTTTTTGAAAGTTTTCTCGAAATGTTTGGCATTTAAACAGTATAAGACTAACATCTTAAAATCGGGTAAATCTTACAAACGTCTGAAAGTTGGGAAAATTTGGAACTGACATGTCCGTTTATTCAGCTGTATATGGTGTTCGTTGGGCTTTACATGCAAAAAAGTGGGTAACATATTTCTTCGAAATTCTAACAGCTTATTAAGAACGAACAATTACGGGGACAGGCAAAAGTTGAACGCTTCAAGGCCAAATTCTAAAATATGAAACATCTACATCGTATATACTCGTTAGTATTAATTTTTTTAATTGTGCCTACGACGTTCGTTAGACAAAAATGGTTAAAAATTATTATAAGAGGCCTATTAGAATCCACCGTCCTTAACAGAGAACTAAATTTGGAGCAGTTTGGCCTCCAGTCTTACGCTATTTCTAAACAATTATACCTCTTGTAGTAACTAGATGTCCATTAATAGTATTCTTTTTCATTGGCCCTACCAAGTTTATTAGGTAAAAATGGTTAACAATTATGATAAGCAGCCTTTTAGAATCCCAAAATCGTCCTTCTTACAGAAAATTAAATTTAGAGCAGTCTTTGGAAAGCTTTCTCGAAACGTTTGGCCTCCAATGTTATGCTATTTCTAAAAAAATAAACCTCTACGTCATATATGTTCATCAGTATAAGTTTTCTTATTGGCCTTATGATGTTTTTGTGGGCTAAAATAATTAACAATTACAACAAAATTGCTATTAGAATGAAATAATAGTTTTTCTTGACCAAAAAAAGTAAAGCTTTTGTCGAATAAACAGCATATGATATGTATTTAAAACTAATAAACTCAGGTAATCTTATACAAATGTCTGAAAGTTCTTTCAAATACTTAATGAGGAAAATTTGTAACTGATCAATTGAGCCAAACACATTAGGAGCACCGTTTTAATGCTAAATATAGCCCGTTTTATTATTCAACACTTAGAAAAGCGAGTTGGTGGTAGAATATTTAAGGAGTTTCAGTACACGTATGTAAAATCGAGAAGCCCCGAAGGGTGTTTTTGGCATACTTGCTGTAGTTAGAGAATGCATACAGCATTCTGAAAACTGTTACTAAGTTTAACATACTTTTTTTAATTTTCTAATAAACCTGCAAATTTTGCAGATGCCCCAGAAAAACCTTAGAGAAACTTTTGTACTTTCCCAAAGGGTGGGATGATTTTTGCAAGCTTCTACGTTTGCCTGCTTAAGTTAAATGGAAGTTATTTAGTTTCTTGGCGAATTTTGTAAATAAAAAGCACAATTTATCTTTAAAATAATTTTTGTAATGTTCCACGTCGGCTTGTTGTAAGCTTAGCTTAATGGAAGGCAATTTATTATCTTCCCTAATTTTCTATGTAAAAACCGTAATGAGGTATCATGAAACATAATTAAACACCAAAGAAAAAATGAAAAGCTGAAAACCTTGAAAACCACATCAAGTACTACAGCACCAAATATGTATTTTGTCAAACTCAGGATGGCAACATGGTTGCCGAAATACGTATTTGGTGTTTTAATATCTTTTTGTGTTATTTTTGGGATTATTCATCATTCCCATAAAATAATTTTAGTACACAAATTTAGATTAGAACAAAAAATAATAATTGTTACAAGTTTCTGTATTTATTTCTAATAAAAGCCCAAAATAACCGGAAATAAAAATAACAAAAAAACCTTTTTCTTTCTATATAAATATTAGTTGTTTTTTCCTCAATAACTAAAAAAAAAACATATAAAAACCTGACGTTTTTCCTGACAATCGTATGAGGAGCAGTCAATAGAAGAAGATCCATTCACTTAAACCTGACAGAATAACATTCGCCACGAAATAAATGTGTCACAAAAACTGAAACATTCTGTTTCATATAAAACGTAAAGGTTCGGAAGCTTCCAGGAACTTTTATCTCGTCAATTCCAACTTATTCGAAATACATGAAAACGTAGTTTCAGGATGACGGTATAGAGATTGTATCATAAATATATAGATAAGTTGACTGACAGTTTGACAGTTTTAAGAAGCTTCTTTAGATGAGGAAATTCGACCTTGTTTTTCTTGCCCCTTTTTCTTAAGTTGAGGGTTGTAATTTACAAAAATTGGGGGATTTATTTTTGTTCAAAAAACGCCAGCAAAATTAAATTAATTTTTTTTTTTATAAAAAGTTAACAGGAAATTGAAAAGTTAAACGTCCATGTCAGGGTATAAGAAATTAAGTTATTTAAATCCTGTGTTTCGGACAGATGTTCGGTTCTGTCTAATTATATTTTTAATTAATTGATCGTCTTCTTTATTTAGAAAGCATATTTTATGCGATCGATTTATTGCGTAAGTATTTATTAATTATTACATCGATTAAAGGTATTTTTAGCTGCAAGGGCTGATCCTTTCACCTTAGAAAAAACAAATAATGAATGGCAAATAATTCAAAATCCTTGTAAGGACAAATGCAATCAACCTTCAGAAACCAATAAATCCAGAAATATTAATTATTTCAAGGAATCAAACTTCCATCAAAAATTTAACAACAAAAAATTGAATTAAGGGAAAAAGGAAAATATTTAAAAAAATGAAAACGACTCGAAATGAAACTTTTCATTTCACCCAAGCACGAAATAAATTCAGAACGTCGATTTAAGTAATATGTAAAATGATGAGACGACTGGTAAAATAAAAGCCGGAATCAACTGAGCGTTATGAATTTTGTATGAATTACCAGAACTGAGAGCAACAGCACGTCTTCTCATTTATAAATGATGACGCACGGGTTGGATAACTTTAAACCCGTGCTTTTTAAAACAAACGATTAAGGTATTACATATTTTAACAGTTTTTAAATTCTCAACTCCTAAATATTAAAATTACAACCGGTTCATTAATTTTCTCAATCGCGAAGCAATAATCCCCACGCCAAGAATGACATAAATTATATCAAAAGACAATGCACGACGGATTTTAAAAAAAATCAACGTCAGACTCTATTTTTCAGCACTGTTTGTAAAAGCTTTCAAGACGAATAAAGCTCTAGATTTGCTTAAAACAAAAGAAAAAGCTAAGCTCGTTATTCTATAAGATTTAAGTAACAAGGGTGTTGTTTTGAACGTAAGTTTCAGTAGGTAATTATCTTAAATCCGGCTAAAAACGTTCCCCGATGAAAAATCATGTTTTCTTACAAATATTTTCCATTACGATTGTTTCCCAAGTCGTGTTGTTACGCCCGTCTTCCCTTTTTGAGGAGTTATCGCGGTAGCCTTGGTCATAAACACAATTTGCCTTTTTATCCACGCTGAAACAAACTCCGACCCTTTTTTATATGTCCTGCAAGACATAGGATTGATTGCAGCATTTTTCATGGAAACTTTTAGAAGATGGATTTAATTAATTAACACGGTAAGGTTATGGTTAATCGGCACGGTAGGGTTGTCTTTCGAAGAAGGGTTTAATTAACCGGCAAGAGACGGTTTGTCCTTAAGGATTTAATTAGTCAACGCGACATGGTTTCCCTTCAAAGATGGATTCAATGGATACGACTTGGTTATAGTTAATCGGCACACGGCAGGTTTTGTCTTCAACAATGGGTTGGCATGGCAGCTTTACCGTGAAAAATAGATTTAATTAATCAACACGGAACGATTTGCACTGAAAGACGGATTTAATTAGTCGACACGCACCCTTCGAAGATGGATTTAATAGACACGACAAGGCTCTAGTTAATCGGCACGGCACGGTTTGCCTTCAACGATGGCTCGGCATGGCAGATTTGCCGACAAGAATAGATTACAATTAATTTAATAGACACGGCTCGGTACTAGTTAATCGAAACGGCACAGTTTGTCTTCAACTATGGGTTTACATGGCAGATTTTCCATCAAGAATAAATTTAATTAATCAGCATAGGACGGTTTGCCCTCAGAGACGGATTTAATTAGTCGACACACACCCTTCGAAGACGGATTTAATATACACGGCAAGGCTCTATTTAATCGGCACGGCATGGTTTGCCGTCAAAGGTTAACATAATTAATCGTCACATAGTGAAATGGCCACGAAACAGACGTAAAAACTGTAATGAACACATCATGAGAAGGGAAAACATAAGACTGGTTAACAGGCACCTGGAAAGAGGCAACCAGGCCGACCACAACAAAGATGGCATCATCAATGGAATCTCCACCTAACCCGCAATGATAAACAGGACAACTAGTCCTATCAAAAGAAGAAGAATCATAACACGGTTTTCCCTCAAAGACGGATTTAATTGGTAGCCTTTCGATTTTCAATCAGCACGGCACGACTTCTTTTTCATCAAATCGGCCACCTTCACCATATGTTTGTACTTAAGGTCGGGGAGTATTTTGATAAACCATGCGAAACCCAGTAATTTGTACTTCAAAAAGGTTCATTCTAGCAGAGTACGTTTAATATTAATCAAAATAACTGTCAGATGTGATGCTGTTTAGTGAAAATCGTTAGAATATCGAAACTCCCGAAGGATTTTGCTTTGATCAATGGGCATGGCTTTGCTTGATGAGAGAAGCTTATGATTAAACCAAAGCAAACATTATGCTTTACGTAATCTGTAGCTACGACTGTGATTGTTTGACAAACCGTGGGATTTACGTTTCGATTACCACAAGAACGATTTTTAATTAATCAAGGACAATATTTATCTTTGGTGAGGTAGGTTTAGTATTCTTGTGCGTTTTCTGAAACTATTTGATAAAAGTCTACGAAAATTAAAAATGTTTTAATCAATGGACATGACTTTCCACGTTCAGCAAAATCTAATATCCTGGTTAATTTTCCTCTTTAAACTGACCAATGTTCCTCAACGGAGTTAAAATGTCCCTTCGCAGACTTAAATATGGCTCTCTTCGAGATAACAACGTAATATCAACCTAATACGACTGGTTAAAATGTCAACTTATTCTGCAGAGACCACTGCATAGCAGCCACAGCAAAATTTCGTAGACTAGACGTTCGCGAGGGTACAAGGGGAAAAGTTCTACGGGCAGGCGCGTTAATATTGACCCACTGAGTTGCCTTTTATATCTCTGTTTCCTGAGTACCAAATATTTTCACAATTTCAAATTTAATAGACTTGTGATTGAAATTCGTTAAACAGTCAACCGTGAAAAGTTGACCTTTGTTCAGATACAATTCGGTTATTTTGATTTAAATGAAGGTTCTCGCTTCAGTTCGCCAGGCGAGCTCATTCTTTTTTTTAACGAGCCCCTTCAAGTTTTAGACTGTGGGGAATTTTTGCACTTGGAATAATTTTAAGTGGATATGGTAAAACGTAGATAAAAGTTTAAGGGTCGTTCATGTCACACTCAGTGCAACTATTTTAAATATGAATTTACTTACGGACCTCTAAAGTTATAATTTGGCTCAGAAATGGACAAACTTTATCAGCAAAATGAAAGAAATGAAAAATCTTTGCCAAGACCTGGCAACATGAGATGTAGTTTTTACCAAAAGAACACTCGATAACCTTTAATTTTTTAAGACTCAAACAACCTTTCTATCCCAATCAGTTCAAACTTCGCCCTAGTTATTAAAGAGCACAGTCAGCTGTTTACAAATCGAAACTTCTCAGTAATTTATTTAAGTCGATTTAATTAAGCAGATTCAAAAGTCGCCCATACAAAATAATTTGGTTAAAATACTAAGCTGTAAACTACGTCGAAAACAAACAATCAAACCTAAGAAGGTTCTAGAAAGTGCCAGTAGGTTCTAGAAAGTGTCAGAATAATTTTTTAATAAATTCAGATTATGATGAAGCTTAAACCTTTTTACTGCAAGCCAGACTTAATTTGACCAGACTATGACTGACGTTTTAGTTATATATAACTGGAACAAGAATGATTTTTTTATAGAATGATGGCCTAACAAAAACAAAAACGAAAATCCTCACCCTAATCATCAAAAGAATCCAACCTTCTAAGATTATCTGTCCGAAGATGAAATAAACTCCAGAAACATATAATTCAGCGAACTGATAGAGTAAACGAGGTCCATAGAACCGCAAAAGTAGTCTAATAAGATTCCCCGGCAAATCGGAGACAGCCGAAAGCATAGCTTTTCCTTCAAGTTCAAGGTACTGTAATCTTTAAGTGTAACCTATTGCTTCTACTTCAACTTGATCGAGTTGCCTGATTGAATTGGATATGGCGTGGCTTGTTGATTGACGACAACTGTGATCTTTGATAGAAAACTGCCAGCGATTGCGAACAGAAGAAGGAAAGGAATTCTACGTGTTTCAATTTTTTTTTGCTTTTGTGCTCAAAATAATTGTGTTTTTAGATGCTGAAAGTTAATTTGTTGTGTGAGTTTCTATATTTACTAAGACATTTATTTCAATGTTTAAGAAGCTCTCATCATCAGGGTATGGGAGTAATATAAATGGTTAAAAATAAGCAAATACTGACTAAAATTGTAAGAATACGGTCGAAACAGTTGCCAAATTTATTAAAACCAAATTGAAAAAAACTGAAATTGTCTGCATGTTAAAATTTACCAAAAACTCCTAACCACAATTGTGAAAAAGACACCTTCTCATGGGGCACTGCTCTAAAATTGTATCAAATAATTTGTACACAAATATGGACAGCAAAATTATGTGCTACATTTAACCTACCCTTAACGAAGTAAATCAAAGAATAAAACCGATTTGGCGAAAATATTAATTAAAAACAAAAAATTAAAGACTGCGCAAATACACCGGGTAGTCCAAATTGTAAATAACACATTCGGTGGTAAAAGATGGTAAAATATGAAGAAGTAACAGAAGTGCGCCTCATAGAATCGCTCCTTAGGCCTATTCTATACCAAGTATATACCGGTGATATCCCAGAGATAGCAAACACTATGGTTACGTTTGCTTGTAATACTGATATTTTGACAACAAAATAGGCCTCAAAGAAAGTCCAAACAACTCTGAATATTCTGAAAATGAGGTTAAAACTTTGCGAATTAAAGCTACAGCTAACCCATGATCTTCTCCATGTTTATTCGGCCTGCTCACTTTTTAAAAATGCCGGTGCACTCCACGTGGCGCTAGTTGCAATATATGGGTTGATACTTAGCTGCAGTGATTGGCTGCTATTAATGCGCATGTTCAGCATTTCATCCAATGACAAGCATTGTTCAGTTGGCAAGTGGCGCCAAGCGGGGCACATCTGAAGTTGGAAACTAACCAGGCCGAATAAAAACGTTCTACGAAAAAATCGAGGTGTGTTCTAAACAGAGCTTCTTTCTTAAACACAGCCGAACTACGAATTAGCCTGAATTTTTTCGAGAATAACTAATAATGCGACTAAATTCGGCACTACATATCTAATATTAATTGATTTGCTTGCATGCCATTACCTGTGCATAAATTACAATCCAGTAATTGAAATTTGCAACGAAGTTCCAATTAATACAAGATAACTCCATTAAATTAGCAAGGCGATAAATAATATCGATACAAATCCGAACGTTAATCTACTACTTGCAAAATCGAGGTACTTTACATACGAGTAAGTTCACTGTATATTCAACAATCCCAATCCTCCTACCTAATCTTGGTTTATTCATACGACATGGTTGCGGAAAATTTAATGATCAACCTGTATAAATAAATTGGAATTAAATTTAAAATATATATTTTGCTGGAATTGGTGATCTGCTATGTCTTGAACGGAAAATTTCCAGTATTTATTGGGATACTCAATCTGGTACTTCCTTTAAGTGTTAGAAATGGAGATACTTGGCAGCCGCAAGCTTAGATTTCGCCAAGTAAACAAACAAACAAACAAACAAATAGACAAACAATTTTAGAAATTATTTTGTGTGTTTATGATTGAAAAAGTAATTTAGAGATGGTTGATTTAAAATTATAAAATTCTAGCCCTAAATAATCATAGCAATCGATGCACATAGTGATACCTGGCAGCCACCAGCCTAGATCTCACCCAGTTAGACAAATAGACAAACAACTAACGGGTGTTCAGAAACTCCCACGTTTGGAGTTGGCGCTGATTCGGTTGAATGTCAGTAATCGTTTGTCGGTTCGCTAGCCACACGACCAGCTGACCTTCGATTACTTTGCTTATTTGACTTTTTAAGGTTATACTTCGTTCTCTCGTCTTTGTAAGTAATTATTTTATTTACTAAAAATTCATTACCAAAATGATTCCTTTTAGGTATAAATCTGTTACTGTCTGCTTGGCTAGTGCACATTACAAAATGGTTTTTTTCTTTAGAACAAAAAATTTTCATAACAGAATTTTACTTTCACAACGCAACAAAAGTTGGCGGAGTTTGGACTTTAATCATCTTTTATAAAGAATTGAATTTTATGTGTAAAATGTAAATAAAGCTTTTAGTTTATAACTTCGATTTACTTTGCTGTTTTATTTGTTCTTGTGTAAATAATAACTAAAGACATACTGTGTTACTTGTTTTCTCAAGCCATAGCCAACTCCAAACGTACTAGTTTTTGAACACCCTTTATTTTAGAAATTATTTTATGTATCTAATTATTGCAAAGGTAATTTAGAAATTGTTAAGGCTTAAAATTGCAAGATTCTAGTACTAAATAACAATAGAAGTCGATAAACAATCTGATACTTGGCAGTCGCAAGCCTAGATTTGGCCCAGTAGACAACTAAGAAACGATTTTGGAAATTATTTTGTGTTTAATTATAGCAAAAGTGTTAAGAATTAAAATTCTAAACCTAAATAGCCATAGCAACCGATACACATTGTAATACTTGGCAGCCACAAGCCTAGATAACGCCCAGTAAACAAACAAAGCGTCCAAAGTATAATAAACCAAACAGCATCAAGTAACTAGCCTTATTGGATATTACAGATAAAATTGGAATTGGAATACATTCACGAAATAGATTAAACTGAATCCAACTGTAATTTTGTAAAACTGAAACCTCGCTTTGAACCGGCAAAAAAACTGATTTGTAAACACAAATTTCCATAAATCTAGCGGGCATAAAACAACCCATATTGACAAATATCGACTATAAAATAAATACCTGCAAGGCAGGCGTAGCCCCAATTCAAACGAAATCCTACAATATTTTTAAAAAATTATACCCAAATTTAAAAGTCCAATTTTCGATAGATTTAAATGAAAAATACTGATTTAATATAAAAATGCACTTACTACGTAGTTTAAAGTTATATCCCCACATCGAACGTAAAATCCTTCAATTTTTAAACGCCTGTCGCAACACTGTTTAGATTTGTAATATTTAATTGCGATCAATCCCGAAATATCCCCATTTAAGGAAACAGAGCGAGCGTTACCGAACTGAATAAATATTTTAGGATGACATCGAAGGTCAAACCTAATGTAAACCCATTTTCCACAAAATCCTGTATGAGGGTCAAGTTGAAATTATTGAGAATCAAGTAAACAACTGCGATATTTGTCAACGGGAATGGCTTGGGGGCATTGATATTAGTTTGCCTCAAAACGTTTTCCTAAATAAAAAAATTACTGGTATTACACTAACCAAAATTCTTTCAATATTTTGAGTAAATTTTCGTACTGATTATGTCCTAAAAAGAAAAATAAAACCGAAGAAATTTGTGAAATAAATAGGGTTATATTCTGCGGATGGTGAAAGGGCGCTATGGCTGATAGGGTTCTCTCTTTACATTTTTCGAACGAGCCAAGCTGTTTGCCTTAAATATTAAATTAAGTAAACTAAACTTCGTATCTAAGTTCCGTATTGGACCCCATGGTTTTTGATTTAAATTCAATAGAAAAGGACATATTAGAAGGGTACTTCTCTCTTTGCATTTTTTGAAAAGACGAACTTTTTCGTCTTAAATATTGAATTAAGTAAACCAAACTTCGTATCCGAGGGCCCTATGAGTCCCCACTGTTGGTTATAAAAATTCATTGCAAAAGGACAGCGCATAAGGGCACTATTCTCTTCGCATTTTTGGAATGAGGCAAACTTTTTTGGTGTAAATATCGAACTAAATTTATTTGAGGTCAGTAGAGGACCCCATTTGTTTGTTATTTACATTCATTAGAAAATGACAACATTTTCGAATTAATTTTTTGATTTTAGTAACAACGTAACAATGTAAAACTGTTAATATTAGTTCTGAGCTAAGTCTTCTTCCTTTTGAGTGAAGAAAAAAGGTAGGAATTATGCATTGCTCTTTTAGGATTTCAAGGTTTCCTTTTATAAAACATGTTAAAGTATCTTAAAGTTTTTTTTGCATTTGTGCAAGGAAATACTCGAAAAGTATTCCAAGATATAAAGAAGGCAAAAAATCTAAAAAATATTGTAGCACGTTTGAGGAAATTATAAATAACACAGATTTAATATTAAAATCCAATTTCTAACTGTTGCTTCGGCTTAAACCTTAATACTTGTTGAAACGCTGCGGTTTGTACAAAACTTCGGTCCGAACTTACTTCAACAGGATTGTGTCTGCTTGAGGGACTTAAAGTTCCCGTAATCGCATTTCTAACCAATTTAAACAGGTCTGAATATTCATTCTAAGTCGAGTTTGTTGCAAGTTAACAACCACACTTGCATCATTTACGTATAAAGGCTTAGTTCTTTAAAATAAATGATAATAATATGTGATATTGTTAAATTAATTTTGAAACTTGTGTGTTTAGAAATATATTCCTAAAAAGAAAAATCGACTTGGTCGGTAATTCAAGGCAGTATTAAGTTGAAGCTTGGCTTAAGTAGGCTAAAGTTAAACCCAGCTTCATTATACTTAAGTTTTTATTTAAGTCATCTTAAACTTTAACTTAATAGGAGTAGATCTCAGGATCGGTATTTCAGTGCAAGTTTAAGATGAAGCTTGGCTTAATTAGAAGTTAGCCTAAGATTCCTTATTTAAATCCTGATTTATGCTCACCTAAGCTAAGCTTAGACTTAACCAACCCATAGAGTCGATATTCCCATGCGGGTTTAAGGTGCAATTTGGTTTAAGTAGGCTAAAATTAGGGTTTAAACCAAGCTTAACTATACTTAAGTTCTCATTTAAGCCGTCTGAAGCTAAGTTTTGACTTAATTAACTCTTGAAGCGATGTATTTCAATGCAGGATTAAGTTGAAGCTTGTCATAAGTTAAAATATAGCGGTTAAACCAAGATTCATTATGCTTAAGCTAACTTCAAGTAAGTTTTAACTTAGGGTCGATAATTCAGTGTAGGTTTAAGTTCAAGCATGGCTAAGTAGGCTAAAACTGGAGCTTGAACCAAGCCTTGATATACTAGAATCCTGATTTAAGCTACCTCAAGCTAAGCTTTAACCTAACAAGTTCTTAGGTTTCTTAGATTTCAAGGCAGGTTTAAGTTAAAGCTTGGTATAAGCTAAACCAAGCTGCGTTATACTTAAGAACTTATTTAAACAACATTAAACAACTTTTAGCGTCGGCATTTCAGTGCAGATTTAAATTAAAGCTGAAGTTAAACCAAGCTTTGTTCTACTGTTTTATTCAGCCAACTTAAGCTAAGCCTTAACTTAATCAACTCTTAGGCTCGGTATTTCAGTGTGGGCTTAAGTTGAAGCTTGGCTTAAGTAAACCAAATTAAAAACTAAACTAAGCTTCGTTAAACTTAAGTCTTGATTTAAAGCACCTTAAGCTAAGCTTGACTTGCGTACGGTTAAATTACAAGTTAAACCAAGCTTTGTTGCATGATTTAAGCGATCTTCGACTAAGCTTTCACTTAACTAACCTTTAGGGTCATATTTCAACTAACTAGTTTCGCTATACTTAAGTCTCGATTTAAACCAGCTAATGCTTAAGCTTAACTTAACTAACATTTAGCGTCGGTACTTCAGCGCAGGTTTACGTTGAAGCTTGTCTTAAGTAGGCTTAAATTAGAAGCTAACCCAAATTTCGTTATACCTAAGTCTTAATTTAAGCCGTATTAAGCTAAGCTTGACTTAAGTACGGTTAAATTACAAGTTAAATCAAGCTTTGTTGCCTGATTTAAGCTATCTTCGACTAAGCTTTCACTTAGCTAACCTTTAGGGTCGTATTTCAGTGCAGGTTTAAGTTAAAGCTTGCCCTAACTAGCCTAAATAAAGCTTCGCTATACTTAAGTCCTGATTTAAGCGAGCTAATGCTTAAGCTTAACTTAACTAACTTTTAGCGTCGGTACTTCAGTGCAGGTTTACGTTGAAGCTTGTCTTAAGTAGGCTTAAATTAGAACTTAAACCGAACATCGTTCCTGATTGAAGCCATTTTCAGCTAAGCTTTAACTTAATCAACTCTTTGGGCCGATATTTCAGTGCAGATTTTAGCTAAAAATTTGTTTACGCTGTCTTAAAGTAGGGCTTAAGCCAAGTTTCAATTTAAGGCATCTTAAGTTAAACTTCAACCTACATATACTGAAATACAAGTCTTAAGCTTTGGTTTATGGTTTAAGCACTTCAAAATAAATCTAATCTTGTATTTCTACTGTAAATTGCACTTTAAGTAGAACTTAAATTTTACGCACAAATGAGGCTTTAAAAACTGCTTAAGCAAACGGAATTTATAGCATCAAAGATAGCGAAACTTCGGAAATTAAAAGAAACTGACGTTTTAGGTTTTACTAATTGCTTTCATGAATTTATGCATGCATGCAAGGCTCAACAAGTTTCTTTCAATTAAAAATTCTAGGGCCTTTATAACTGAAGGGCATGAAAATCCACATGAAAAGCTCTCGTTGGGAGTTTTTAGCTTTTAATTTTTACATAATCCTTTTCAATTGCTTTTATGACGACTTTAAGAATTAATAAGAATAAAATTCTGATTGGGGAATTTCAAACGCGATTCTTCAAAGGCAAAAATTACACTAATTAAAGTATTTAACAACATTTGATTTTCGAATTTTTTCTCCAATTTCAGACTTGATTTTTTAAAAACAAATTAAATTGAACGAATTTCAGCAGGTTTTGGGAAAAATCAGAAAAGTGTGGATTTAACTATTTAAAAGGGCAGTCCTGTGAGAAATACCTGGCAATAACACCGTACAAAAAGCAATCATAGAAATAAACTGGTTCGATATGAAACATCAATAATGAAATATTAAAAGAGCAATGCGGAAAGGCAAAAGATACGCCCTGCAAACCTAATTATTATTATTCAACTATAAAAAGTTACGTTTGGCTCAGCTAAACATTACTCTTCTGACAGTTAAAAATTACATTAAAAAAAGTTAAAAAAATACACTAATTTTAAGCCATTTTTAAATATAATTCCTGGGGCTACGTTCTACCAAAAATGAGGCTTCCAACAGGGCTTGTACAAAAAAATTAATGGTAGAGGGTTGACTATCGTAAAATGGCAAGACCTTTATATAAATTGTCGTAAATCCTGGTCCGAAAATATAAATAATGTAACAAACCCCAGGTTTTCTTCGCCACAATAAAGGGACAAACTTACGCTGTTGTACGCTTTCACCACCATAATGCAAGCTTAGATTTTTTATATAAATAATTCACAGATTTAACTTACACAATTCACATTCTAAGGCCAGTTTGGCAATTTAAAAAAAATCAGGAGAGGTTTTTAGTTTGAGTCGGCAAAAAATCCATTAAAAAAAATAGGATTTCGGAAAGTATGTAAGACGGCTTTTTTAATCCAAAAGCATGCTTAATTTATAAATTATTTGAGGGTATCTTGGGAGTTGAGGTACTTGGCAACCACAAACCTACATATTGTGATAAAGCGCAGTTGATAGGTCAAGTATGACTCACGGTCATAAATATGGAGATATAAAATATTATAAAGTGCATTACAATGAAAAGAGGAATTTGTAAATTAGTATATAATCTAGTGTAATAAATTGTAAATGAGAAACGACATCATAAAATATGTTATCTAAAGCCGCAAGTCATTTAGAGAAGATATTTGTATGTAATTCGATATTTAAAGTGATCTGGAATCTAAATTAGAGTATTATCAACGTAATACGATATCTACAGGATGTCGTTAAATGCATTAGTGTATGTAACTTGATATTTAAAGTAATTTAAGTTAGAATGTTAGTACATTGATAATATTCTAATAGCTAAAGAATTCCATTTAATGTATTAAGGTATTTAAAAAGGGATTCCCTTTGGAGTATAAATAGGTGCCGCATTTTACATTGAAAGTCAGTTCGCTGAAGCGGTCTCTCCAAGCTGGATCCCTTCCAGAAGATGTCTCTTTCGATGTTCGGGGTAAGATTATTATTTGTTTAGTTTAGTTTAATTTAAGAGTAAGATTTGCCAATACTTTGGACTTAGGATTTTGTATGAACTGTTGCTTTCTGAATTTAAATTATTTTATATAAGTGTTTGGAATATGTCTTTGAAATCTGTCTAAGTGTTTATCTGTACCTTTAACTTGAATACTGTTTGTGAACCAGACTTGAACAATATATGTTATGTTAGTTGACACAGACTTTTAATGAAAGATCCCTCTCGCAGAGCTAAGTAAAACATTCGTAGCGTATCTGGGTAAAAGACTCTACCATCATTGGTTATTTAACTTCTATTATATTATACAGCCCTAACTCACTACGTTACAATATCGCCCAATAAATCAACAAACAACCTAACAAATTCATGTACAAGGTGTACATTTTCAACTCTTTTTATTTGCATAAATTATTTAAACATTCGAATTAACAATGCCGGATACAAATTTTAATTACTTAACATGTGCAACACACGCAAAAAGAGCTCCATTGTAATACCCTTTACAATCAATGCATAAAGCCCACAGGCTGTCAACCAGAAAAATCCTAAAGCTCAAAGGGATAAATTAATTCGGTGCACACACAGAATGTTTATTCGTTTTCATTCCACTAAATGATTCCTGTCAGAATACAGGCTTTCGCCATTCAGAGTTTTAGTACACGAAATGTTATACAATTTGTGTTTGTACGCTGTAAAAATATATTACTTTAATTTGTCAAGGAAGCTAGGGATCAAAGAATGCACAAAACTCCTTTCTATGCATATAAAATAGTTTGCAGAATGCAAGCGAAGGATAAAGTATTACCGAGCAAAATTTTCCGTATTCATATTTTACAATTCGTCTTGTCACATAGGACAATGAAATGGATCACCTTGCTGATATTGGGAAAAGTGGGAAGTTTTATATTCAAAACAGGACATAACTTTGTTTACATTGAGGCTTCTTTTAAGCATTTGTGGAACTGGGAGACGAAGTATCCAAATGTATCTATGTAAAAAGACCAGTGAAGGTTCTTCACCATTTATCGACATTTTCAGTCAAAGTTTTACGGAATTTTCAACGAAATAATCGTCGAACAATATAATTCAAAACTGATTTATAAAATACAAAAACTGAGGCATCGAAATACTGAAATACCGCACCGAATTCAGCACTGATTAATTACAAAATGCATTAATTAAAATACAATTAAATCGTCGAAACATTTCAATTAAATAATGCGAATATATTTGCGTGTATGTTTTTACGTAAAAAGGGATAATCATTTTGGGAAATTACCAATACCAGGCATGGAAGTGCGGAAACTATCGTCAAAGATTGACGTTGATAGCTAGCGACGACAGCACTGCGGTTAGCGAAGAAATTTCCGAATATAGTTTTAACCTTTAGCTGTAGGTTCAATAATATTAGAGGTAAATAGAAAACTCTTAGTGATAATGGGCCTTACGACATCGCAGGGCTTCCGTTTCGAAATGGACGAATTGTCTTTTGATGATAAAACGCTTACTTTCTTAATCAAACATTAAGGTTAAGGTTACATGGCTTTTAGTGTGTCAGAAGGGCAATTCAAATTAATATTCGAGACATGAATAACCCTCGAAAACGTTTTGGTTGCCATTTTTTAACAAAAGAATGTAGATTATAAGGCCCAAAAATTGTTGAAAATAACACAGAAGAACTAAGTTTCTTGAATTCAGGACTATAATTTTCTTGTGGCGTTTTCTTTGTGGAAAGCAAATAGACAGAACCATAAAACACAGGGATGAAGTTTGTGGTATCGCGTTTCATTCGGTTGCGTATCGATTTGGGATGGATGTGTTTCGTTCTGTAGCTGCATAAATAAAACAGCAGAAGGTTGAAGCAATTGTTTACAGGTGTATTTTTTTATAAACTTTTGGGTTTTGGATGAATGTTTTTTGCCATTAAATTGGCTATGGTGCTGGGAATTTTGGCTGTGTAAATGAGGTTTTGACGAGTTATTAATCGAGCTTAGCTTAGGATATTATTAATGACATTATTTTCTTTAACTATCACAAAAAATACACAAACAAATGCGTTCAATAATACTGAAAATATGACTTATTACATGAGCTACAATTTTTAACATTGGAAATGTTTATGCGCTCGCGTATTGAACAGAGTTACAAGAATTTCAGTAGGTTTTGCGACATCGGCACATCAAAGCGATTGGTATAACCCGATGATCTCAGAATAACAAACATTAAGCGGTCCTAATGTGTTTTGAATAACCAAATATGTAACAATTGAGTTTCTAAGAAAAGCACGTTTTGTTGAGTCTACATACGCACCGCGTTGATGACGGCATTCACGAGTAATTAAAATAGGCAGATACCGTATGTTTTTTTTTTCAATTTATTGAAATTCGTAAACTTGCTAGAACTACAGTTTGCCAACCCTATAATAATAGATACTTAATATTGATATACTTTTAAGGTTTTAGGAAGTTAGCTACAGCCACCACAATTTGGTGAATTTGGCTGTGTCAAAACAGAATTCTGACAAGTTAGGTTCTTTCTTACTTTTAGGGTGGTCGCAAATTTGTACGAAATGCACTTTTCCAACCCTACAATAGCAATCTGGGTAATTTTTAGTAAAGTTTTGGGATTATTCAAATTTACACCTTTGCCATTGTCTTAGCCACGGTAAATTGGTAAATTTGGCTGGGTAAACAGGGTTTTGTTTTGACAAGGTATTAATTGAGGTTAGGTTCTTTCTTACTTTTAGATTATTATTTATGACATTAAACTCTGTTGCTAAACAATATTAATCGTTATTTTCTTTAAATGCACCATCAAGAAAAAAATACATAAACAAACAAATACTTCACACAGCTCTCACTCAGTAGTACCGATAACACGACATATTACAGGAGCTACATGCCATATCGTATCTTAGTTTAAATTTGTAAATTTCTAACAAACACAGTTTTCCAATCCTACAATAAAAAATCAATGTAATTGTAATTATAAACTCTTACGTTTAATGTAATTCTACGTTTTTACTAACTAAGTTAGCGATAGTGGTTTGTGAAATTTGGCTGTGTAAATGGGGTTTTGATAAATTATTAATTGAGATTCAGTTTTTTCTAGCTTTTAGGGTATCATTTACTATATTAAATTCTGTTATTATGTCACGTGGTTTTGCAATTCTGTGTTATTTTGGGGAGTTTAAAGTCATTTTAAATTTTTCGTAACATTCTTTAGTACGGCCCTATACTTTTAATTTTAATTCCGGGTTAATTATGTTATCTTTGATACAGTTTAATTCATTTTAGTCTGTAGGGCATGCAAGTTTAAACCAAGTCAGCGCATTTTCCTTGCAGTTCTACGAAATCTTCAAAGTCGCACCAATGTTTTGTCGTTGTAGAAGTTTTCCGTTGTTAAAAATCCCAAGGTGGCCTCATTCACGTGTATTTTGTTAACGCATGATGTCATCTTATTTCATTGAATGCAGCTCCTCGTGATGCGGTTCGGGGAATCCCCTGCACTCAAGGCTTTGTCAGCTGACATGTCTCAGCGTGGTTCGAGTCTTCTACACCACCCCTCGTTAGTACGTGACAACTTTTCAATCCTATCGGACGTCTTTTAAGACAATTGTGCAAGTTTTATCGTTTCCCGCTTCGGTATTTAAATCACCGGAAGGCTCTCATTACCAGTAATTCTCCTGGAGAATTACATTACGACTTAGTATTTCCTTTAAATGCTCCAATAAACAAATAAAATAAATAACCGCTCCACTTTTGAATATGCAACATAGTAATCGCTTAACAACACTGCTAATATGACACATTATTTACACAACTAAAAGCTATTTGTCGCCTGTTTGACTTCAAAAAGAACTAAATTCTTTACATTTCCTAGTCGTTTTACGGTTATTTGGGTTGAAAGTGAAGGGAAAGAACTAAATAGGTAATTAATGGAAACAAAAAGAATTTATGGGGAACTTTAGTAGGTCTAAAGCGGCAGGTATGGCTTGAGACAGGTTAATCCTTTTAATTTATAGCGGTGCAATAAGCCTGTTTTTTGGGGGGAAATTTTTGGTTGTTTCCGGTACCTTAACCTTTACCTACCCAAATTTTAGTTTTTCAAACAGACTAATGAAAAAAGAGAATTTGCGGTCACGCTTTGAACGTTAGAAGGTACCTGCATTTAAAGACAAAGCGAAAGTAAGTTTATTAGTTCTGAAAAGAAAAAACGATAATTTTAGAAATTTCCTATAGATTTGTTCCCTTCGAAGCAATTAGCAAGCCGTTAAATTAATCAAAACCAAATTAAAGCGCTTTTTAACTTTTTGTCATGAAACCTGACGGCTTAGCTGTGTAAATGGGGCTTTCACGTTTTATTATTTTGAGGTTATGTTTGCTTCTCTTAAGATTTATCCCCCTCCAGGCAACTATCAAACTTTTACTTTATTCAAACCCATATCACATAGATTTCTAGCGTTTGCTTTATGACTTTGTGCTGTGATTTTCAAAGACAAAAAGTTCTGAAGCAGGCAAAATCCAAATACTTAAATGGATATAAAACAGGTCCTTAATACTAAGTTGTATCATCAAAGGCTCCAAGGCGCTTCGCAAAATACGTTTTAATTAAGGTAATAACGTTCGAATTACTCCTAAGCACATCTTGAACAATTTGTAGTACATGTCGAAGTTTATAGAAAGTACCTGAGGGATATTAAGTGCCTCAAGGATAAATCATACATTCGAACTCGTCAAGTTTCTAATCATGACGATCGATAGGAGATGATTTTATAGGTGGGTTAATTTTAAACCATTAAATAATATATAATATTTATTATATCAGTGGGATAAAGGCATCATTAACATACGAATGCGTTGAATTGCTCGACGAGGGCGTTAGCCCGAGTCGGAGTAAGAGCATGAGTATGTTAATGAGTATGAGTATGTCAATGGTCAAAATTGAAAAAAAAATTACATAATTTTCAAATTTGACAAAATTACATAATTTTGGCAGACCATATTTTTTATTTAAAATCAGAGTAGCATTGTATCTACATAATTTATTTTCATCATATCAACTAAACAATTTGTATGTCAATAATTTTGTATTTTTAATTTTTCCTTTATTTGTGGAGAAAAACCGGTAAATATAATTATGAGTGATTGTGAAAGTATTCCGTCGGACATAGATGAAGTTGCGACGAAGGTAGTTTCTTCATAAAAAATAAAACTTTGGTCATAAATTGTTTTATCCAACTGAGTTTGATAATGATTTCATTATCTCACTCAGTGGGATAATAAACTTCATTATCCAACTCAAATGAATGATATAATAGGTTCTTATCCTAGCAGGCGTAGATAAAATTTTTTTTTTTAAATATTTAAAGCAGTCTACAACACGCTTTATGTCGATTCTTAAACCAGTCTTCAACGGGCTTCATATAAAATGTTAGGTTTTAAGTGGTACTATAAAGCAGGACGTAGACAGCTCAGTTTTCCAAAAATCACTGTGTTACTTTAATATCCAAATCATTGTATAATTTCAACCAAACATAAGAGCTAAGAGCGTTTTAATTTAAAATGGCGTTCAAAAATAGAAGAAAAAATTGGTTTGCTATCAAATGTTAAGTTGGGTATTGTTATAAAGCCTGAGGTAAGACAGTTCTAATTTTCTAACTTCCCTTAACTAAGGTTTTGATTTAATTGCGCTGAATAATTTATTCAAACAATTTGCTGTTAAGTTCATCATACTGTAACGAGACGCGTCAGCAGCCGGGGAGAGCACGTGTGAGATGCGTCATCCGCCGATAGAAGCTTCTGGAGTTACCGTGAGTGAACGAGATGCGCCATCGTTCTGGAGGAACTTACTGGATTGGAAGCCCGCATTGGTATAAAGACGCGTTCCCTGAGCAAGCGACCAGTCTACCAATGGCAGCCTACCAGTGGAATACGTGACGCGTAGTGAACGCTCGGTAAAAATAAATGTACGCGAATGATATAAGTACGTGAATATTAAGAAATTAGTTAGCGTTTCGGATTAGAATTAGTGGTAGTTTTCCGTTTTAGTGTTTAATTGTTGTTTCGTGTTAATTGGACCGAAGTTTTAAATAAACGATTTAAAAATGTTACAATACTTTTGCAAACAAGAAATAACATAAACAAAAATAGCCTGCTTCAATCAGGTTTTGTATCAAATGTTGGGTTAGGTATTATTATAAAGCATGACCCACACGATTAGATTTGTTAAAGACCACCGTCGTCTTTTCATCTGAAAATGTTATAAAATTGATTCCAAACAAGGTAAAGTTGATCTTTTTTTAATTTAAAATGATGTTTCAGAAATGTAAGAAACAATCTGCAATAGGCTCTTATCAAATCTTAGGTTAGAGGTTAGACTATTAGACTATGTATTATTATAAAGAGCAATGAGGTCGCGGCCAAAGCATTTTTATTCGAAATTAATGCCTTTATGGCGTTTTTATTTCATAGTGATTTAACAAAAACATAAAAACCAGTCTGCAACAGGCGTCATAGCAAATGTTAGGTTAAGTGGAACTATAAAGCATGGCGTAGACGAGCGACTTTCCAAAAATCACTGCTGTTATTTTTATATCCAAATCATTGTATGATATTAAATTGGGATTTAAAAAATAGAAGAAACAATTGGATAGGTAATGTTATCACGCCTGAGGTTAGACAGTTCTAATTTCCTAACCTAACTAAGGTTTTTGATTTAATAGCATTAAACAATTTATTACAAACAAAGCAGACATATAATTCGTTGGTAAAGGTACAATATTTTCTGCAAAAAAACAACACAAAAACAGTCCATATCAATCAGGCCGTGTATCAAATGTTAGGTTAGGTATTGTTATACAGCATGATGTAGACAGTGAGGCTTATTAAAGAGCACTGCCACCTTTTTATTCGAAAACTATACAATTTATTCCAAGCGGCATCTTTTTTTAAGTTAAAATGGCATTTAAAAATGCAAGAAACAGTGTGCAACTGGCTTTTGTTAAATGTTAGGTTAGACTATGCATTATTACAAAGCACATTCTATTTTTTAACGCCACTGCCAAAGTTTTATTATTTAAGAGTTTATTCTAAATTAATGCGTGCATTACTGTGTTTTTAATTTCATAGTGGTTTAACAAAAACATAAAAACCAGTCTTCAACGGCTTCATATCAAATGTTAGGTTAAGTGATACTATAAAGCATGACGTAGACAGCTCTACTTTCCAAAACTCACTGCTGTTTAATTTTATAAACAAACCATCGTATAATTTTAACCAAACAGGAAGTGTTTTTAGTTTAAAATAGGATTTAAAAATAAGAAGAAACATTCGACTTCAATATTAAATGTTTTGTTATAAAGCTTGAGGTAAGACAGTTCTAATTTCCTAACCTCCATTAACTAAGGTTTTGATTTAATGGCGCTGAATAATTTATTAAAAGCTAAGCAGACCTAATTTGTTGTTAAATTCGTAATGCTTTTGCAAAAATAATCTGCATTAATCAGGCATTGTATCAAATGTTAGGTTAGGTACTATTATACAGCATGGTGTAGACAGTTCGATTTGTTAAAGAACACTGCCATATTTTAATTTGCAAACTGTTTCCAAATAAGATAATTTAATTAGTGTTTTAAAACTTAAAATGGCATCTGAAAAAGGCAAGAAACAGCCTGTAGCTGACTTTTATGAAACTTATTAAACCTAAAATTAGATTATGTATTATTCTAAAGCTCTATTTCCTTAAGATCGCTGCCAAATCATTTTTATTCAATAGTTTATTCTAAATGGATACCTTCATCGTCATTTTCATTTCATAATGGTTTAACAAAAACATAAAAACCACAAAACCAGTCTTCAATAGCCTTCGTACCAAATGTTAGGTTAAGTGGTACTATAAAACAGGACGTAGACAAGACAGCTTGATTTTCCAAGTCACTGCTGTTACTTTCAAAACCAAATCATTGTATAATTTTAATCGAACGGAAGTTTGGGTTTTTTTTTTAAATTCAAATTCATTGACTTGATATTGAATGTTAGGTTAGGTACTGATATACCTAAAGCCTGAAGTGAGACAGTTCTAATTTCCTAACCTCCCTTAACTAACATTTTGATTCAATGGAGTTCAACAGTTTATTCAATACAAAGCAGGTCTGCTCTATATTTTAAATTTATGATTCTTTTTGCAGAGAAAAGATAAAAACAGGGTGCATAGATCAGACGTTCTTTCAAATGTTAGGTCAGGTATTATTATAAAGCATGACGCAGACCATTTTATTTGAAAAAGGATATCAAACTGATTCCATTTGTTTTTTTATAATTAAAATGACATTTGGAAAATGCGAGAAACAGTCCACAACTGGCTTTTAGCAGATGTTTATTATTATAAAGCACATTCTAACAACAGATCAATAAAAAAAACCAATTAGGGCAGACTGTGAAATTGAATTATTTTGAATTGGTACTTTAGCCACATCCACAGAATGACATTTTAGAACGTTTGTAATTTGACATTTTTATTGTAAACAAAGTTTATAACCTTAAATGAGCTTCATATCGAATATTAGCTATAAAGCACGAAGTAGACGATTCAAATTTTCAAAAGCCTCTACTACCTTAATGTTTTAAATTAAATTACTATTAATTTAAAAATGGCTTTCAAAAATTTCATAAACAGTCTGTAACAGCTTTAACTCAAATGTTACGTTAAATATTATTATAAAGCAGGACGCAGATAGTTCCACTGCGTAGAATTTCATACGATAGTCCTATTATTAAGTGACTTGTGTGAAAATTCATTCCAAAGAAAACCAGTTTTAAATTTGTAATAAATTTAAATATTTAAAAAACAGCTTGCAAACTCCATTATTTTTTCGAGTTTTTCTTGTTGTGTTAGTCACGAAAAATCAGGAAAATTAAAAAATGACAACTGATGATCTGTGTTAAAAGAATTCGGATGTAAAAATCAGTTAGCTCATAGACAAAACTGAAATAAATTAATATGATATCCAAATAAATATTGTAACAACAAGTTGTACTGTGGGAGGTTGGGTATTTGGTTTGATATTAACATCAGCGTTATCAAAATACCAGTTCAATTATCGGTACGAGCAGAACACTAATTTATAATCCCAAACCTGCTTAAGTATTTATTACACCAACGTTTGTTAAATTCGAGTTTTGAAATAACTTAACTTGAAATAAACGACAGAAATTTTCATAATCTTAAAATTTATTTTTAATTTCTGAAAAATTGTAGTAGAAAGTCAAACCGTTTTGTTGATTATTTTTTGATAAAATCGTAGAAGAGAATTAAAATTTGGTTCAAACTAAAAAATTTAAAACAGATTTAGATTTGTGAATTATGATGATAGACAGGACAAAATGGTCAAAATTGCATGTAAATTCGTTTAAAAAATCTAGTTTTTTAAGATTACAAAATTCCACTGGAAATTGACATTTAAAACCACAAAACTAGCTGTCTTGTTCAAAATAAAGCTGTAACTACTTTTACAAATAATGGCAAACAACGTACACATTTCCCATTACAAACGAAGTAACGTTTCTATCGAACGATGTATCTTCGAATGTGGAGCTTTATACTTGAGCCTCCGGAATATATGGCCTGTTCTATAAAAAAACCTCAACATAGGCTGTTATTTATCACGCTGTGGAAGTCCAAAGAAACCGACATTAAATAAACTTACACAAAGGTACAATTTTTAGAATTTTCGAGCCATTTTTATACTGTCGTTTTGTTTATTTATTGAGCTTTTTTGGGGTACTTGCTTAGGTACTTGGTGGTCGCAAGTTAGACCCAATGTATTTTTGGTTTATATAAAATCTTACTAAATTAAGGCCTCAAATACATTGACGAAAATAACATTAGTTTGATGTCACAAAAATTGTAATTCGAGCACTTCTTTTTATATTTTCTGGCTTGCTTGTACAGATACTTGGTAGCCGCAAACTTAGATCACGTTCAGTGAAAAAACTAAGATTTTGATCTAAATTAAGGTCCCAACTACAGTGAAGGCAACGAAATTAGTGTTCAAAACGTGATGTCACAAGAATATTTTAATTCGAGTGAATTTTGAAGCAGTTACACTGAAGCAAAGATGGCCGTGTACCTTAATGTTATACATTAAAGAATCTCTCAACTCTGTTTTACTAAGTTTCAGTATATACACTTTAGAACCCTCTACGGGCCCTATAGAACAATTAGATAATTTGCTTAGTACGTGTTGGGGTTTCTCTTCAGTTTCTCAGTTTATTAGCTGGGCGGTTCTGATTTTACATTGTGGTTATTTATATTAACACGGCTACTAAAAAATCCAACAATTTATTATTTTTTAAGAAATTTTAAATTCAATACGCATACATTATCTTCTGAAAATTATTTTAACAACTGTAAATGGAAAAATATTAATATTTTCAACTTTCTTAATATTTATTTAAAGAATTTTATTAAGTAAACCCGTCTGCGTGATGCTTTACAATATAATACCAAACTTAGCATTTGATTTAAAGCTGTTGAAGATTTATTAAAAATAATTTAATCGTTTCTGCTTGGATAAAGTATACAAAGGTTTAAGCGGCAGTAGGCTGAACTGTCTAACTACTACTTTATAGTACCACTTAACTTATCATTCAATAGAAAACCCTCTGGGAGTGATTTTTTGCATTATTTTTTTTTGCAAAACCTACTATACATTGAAACGCATGATTAGGAGTGAAAATGTTTTGGGAGTGATTTTAAGAAGGCAGAGGTGTTTTATAATAATAAACAATTTAACCTTACATTTAATAAAAAGCAGCTGAGGACTATTTCTTGCATTCTTCAAATGTAAATTTAAATTTAAAAAACGGATTAACTTTGCCTTGCTTGTAATAAATTTTCAGATAAAAAGGTGGCAATGCCTTTTAAAAAGTCAAACTGTCTGTGTCATACTTCATAATAATACTTAAACTAACATTTTATACAAAGCCTGATTAATACAAATTGCTTTATGTTGTTTTTTTGAAAAAGTATTATGAATTTAACAACAAATTAGGACTGCTATATTTTTAATAAATTATTAAACGCATTAAATCGAAACGTTAGTTAAGGCAGGTTAGCATATTACTTCAGACTTTACAATAATACCTATTCTGTAATAATACTGTAACGAGACGCGTCATCTATCAGCAGGACCGCGAATGATTTCGGTCGTATGCGTCATCTGCGTACAGAAGCTCGCGAGTGATCTAGACTGTTCGATGCAGGTCATCGTTTCTGGAAAGCAGTTGAGTATTCTTTTGTTCATTTCGAATTGGACTCAAAGACCGCAGTTGGTATATAAAGCACGTTTCGATAGCGAACGAGGCAGTACACTAGTGACGACCAAATGCGAATACGTGTATTGAATGCTCGTGGAATAATACTAGTGTCTGAAAGCAATCTAACATTTAATATGGAGCCAATTCTTCTATTTTTGAAATTATATTTTAAATAAAATTAGCCAGGGTGGCGCAGTGGTAGCGCGTCAGGCTAGCGTTGCGCTAGTCCCCGGTTCGAATCTCCAGATGGGCAGGATTTTTCCTGCAGCCTGGAGGTCGATATCGAGTCTTGGCGACCATTCGTCGTTGGGCACCAAATTAACGACGCTCTCCTCAGAATACAGGCCTAAGAGGTAGAGTAACAAAGTCCTACACTACACACACACGCTTTACACATGGTGCAATATGCAGGTATTAAACGGCGCACTAATCATGTAACTCGCAGAGTCGGGGCGGATTGTGTATTGCATCATGTCTTGGACAACATGTATAATATGTATATCTACTTCTTTGATCTTACGTTGATTTTCAGTTTTAGCAGTTTTATGGATTTTGCTTCCCACCCCTCCCTGTATATCATTTGACCAAGAATTGACCAAAAATCTTCGATGAATTGAGACTTGGGAACGTTAAGGGGGTTTGCTGATTTAGGTACAAATCTTATATTGTGATCAGTTAGCCCTTCTTGAGTTTCCGTTGCATAATGGCTACTTGCCAGATCTTTCTTTCTTTTTTGTGTGTCAGATCTGGCCAAATACGTAGTTCTCGTCTCCATGGTGCTGTTTGCTAGACTTTGAACCTAATTTGCATTGAGACACACCAACCATGCTTTCCACACTTTTAACTTAACTAACTTAACTTTGTTTCACTGCTTCCTCGACAAAATTTACGGTCTGTCTGATTTTGGCTATTCCTCAAAGGGAGTACCATTCTTATAATGTTTAATAATATTATAACTAGTAGAAGTCGGAATATTTTCCATCTTAAAGTGCTTAATTACTGTTTTTTGGTCTTCCCGTCCAAGCAAATAATAAATGCGTCGTTGTATATCTTATTTTTTCTCCATTTTCACAAATAATCGAAACTTTTTATAAATCAATCGGAGAATTAACACTCTAAATGATACATCAAATAGGGTCCACCCGTTAATACGCAATAACCTAACCTAACATCTGATAAAAGCCAGTAGCCGACTGTTTTCTGCATGCTATTTAAAAGAAAAAGATTAAATTTGCCTTGTTTGGAATAAATTTTATAAAGTCTTCGAATAAGAAGATGGCAGCTCTTTAACAAATCAAACTGTCATGCTTTATAATAACACTTAACCTTGACTGATTGATGCACACTGTTTTTCTTGCAAAAAGTATTATGAATTTACCAACAGATTAGGCTTGCTTTGTTTTTAATAACTTATTCACTGCCATAGAAACGTTACTTACGATGCTTTGAATATAAAAACTCGGGAAGGAGTGCTAACGTCTAGCGACTGTATTCAAATTTGCGATGGAAGCGGCCATTTTGAAAACCCACGTTTGACTCATTGTCGATTGTTGTTTTGATTGTTTCCCGCGTGTCATTTGCTGCTCATTTCTGTTAGTTAGGTTTGGTTTATAGATACTTATGAGCGCTGATAATTATTCTGGTGTATATAGTGCGTAAATAATAATATCGTAGATAATAAGCGATGGAAATAGTACGATAGTGTCATACGAATAGATTAGCTTAGTTTAGTTGGTGCCACTAGCAATCGGAAACGAAAATCCGCCATATGCAAAACCCATCGCGGTCCACAATTTGTCTTGCATATGCTCCTTCCTGAGTTTTTATAGTCAAAGGTTCAGGGAGGTTAGGACCAAACCTAACGTTTAATATCGAGTCAATTGTTTCTTCTATTGTTTAAATTCTCATTAAATACAAAACAGTTTAAACTTTTCTGTCTGGTTGAAATTCTACCATTATTTCAGACTGTTGGCATTCAACACGGTTCATTTTAAACAACTTAAAATTAGGTATCGCCCGCTGTGTTTGTAACAAATTATGCAACGATTTATTGTAATATCTAACCTAACCCTGTTTTCCATCTTTTTTATCATTTCTATATTTTTCAAAAGCCATGGAGAAGTATTTTATTTACTGTGTTAATTAAATTTAATATTAGCTTACTAATCTTCTACTCGAATATAGTTACATACTGATGAGTTAAAATGTATGATTTATCCTTGAGACACTTAATATTCCTCAGGTACTTTATGTAAACTTCGGAATGAACTACAAATTGTTCCAGACGTGCTTAGACGTAATTCGAATGTTATTACCTTAATTAAAATGTATTTTGAGAAGCACATGGAGCTTTTGGTGACATAACTAGTATTAAAGACCTGCATTATATCCATTTAAGTATTTGAATTTTGCCTGTTTCAGAACTTTTTGTCTTTGAAAATCACAACAACGAAGTGATAAAGCAAACGTTAGAAATCGATGTGATTTGGGTTTGAATAAAGTAAGAACTGTATAGTTTCCTAGTGGGGGGGGGGATCAATCTTAAGAGAAGCAAACATAACCTCAAACTAATAAATCGCAAAAGCCCCATTTTCACAGCTAAAACTGTCAGACTACTGTTGCCAACTTCATGGTAAAAAGTTAAAAGACGCTTTAATTTGGTATTGGTTGAAAAATGTAATGGTTTGGTAATTGCTTGGAAAGGGATAAATCGTATTCTTTGTTAGATTTTTTTGTTTCAGAATTAACAAATTCAGACTATATTCCATTTGGTCTTTAAGTAAGTAAGTAAATTCTTCATTACTTCAGCTTATTTTCATTTTTCATCTGTTTGTAAAACTAACATTTAGAAGCCAAACAAAAATGTTCCTTCAAAAAACAGGCTTATTAAAAGGATTAACCTGCCTCAAGCCATATATGCCGCTTTAGACCTACTAAAGTTCGCCATAAATTCTTCTTGTTTCCATTAATTACCTATAAAGTTTTTTCCCTTCACTTTCAACCCAAATAACCGTAAAAACTAGGAAATATAAAGAATTCACGCTCTTTATGTAGCCAAGCAGGCCATTGTTTTGTAGTGCAAGCTTGCCAAACATTGCACATGTGCATATAATAAGCCATTTTGGTAGTGTTATTCGGGGATTACTATGTTGCAGATTCAAAAGTAGGATGTTTGTTTGTTTTATTTGTTACTTAGGACATTTAAAGGAAATAACGGATGGTTTTTGAGTGCAAACATAATAACCTTTAAAGAAGAAAGTTGAAATCCCACTCACACATCCGAATTTTCCAGATTATCCTCGCCAATTTCAAGATAAAAATGCCAAACCAAAAACGTATCCAAAATTACACTAGTTTTTGTATTACGGAGTTAAAACCGGATTTCTTTTGAATTTACGAATCTAAACTCAGACGCCATATTTTTAAGAAGTGATAGTTTTGTTAATAAAAACCGCACACTGAAAAATTATTGATATGTTCGGATTTAAGTGGCCCAGAAACCGGGGCGAAATTAATGGCAAGACGAACAGCACTTGTCCAAATAAAGACAAACGATATTATTGAAATGTGCCTATCAATTTGCGAATTAACAAGGGAGGGAAAACCCGAAATGTATCAATTAGAGGATTACTAAACTGTTTCGTATTTTAATACCAGCCATCAATTAACAATAGTGACTAAATTTGAATGCCTTTAATAACCGGTTTAATTATGAAGTTTACAAACAATAAATTAATTTGCAAATTTCCAGTAATAACCAAATTATTACTTCATGTTTTCCCTTTGTTATTCTAAATGAAAACTCGATGTTTACCTATTTTATTTTTACCTGTCTTTGTCGTTCACTGACAGCTAGGATTTTTTTAGATTTAAGATTTACAGATACATTGCATTCAGTGTTTATACACAGACACTGATGCCCAATCAAATTTATATATGGATACTGATGCATGTTTCGACGAAGATTTTAGGACTTGAGTGTTTATATGTATACAGACACAGATACCTAATAAAATTTATATATGGATACTGATGCATGTTTCGCTGAAGACGCTAGGACTTGAAAAAGGAACGTAGAGAATTAAAGAAAAACTGGAAAAGTGGCAAGAAATTCTCAACAACAAGTACAACAACAAATCATGCCGGTATTTTCTTCAAAAAATGTAGTTAATTAATACACCAAATAAATCACGACGATGTGAAAATCTTTCCATTATTAAACCAAAACAACCAAAACTTAGAAGTTTTCAAGCTTTCCGACTCTGTTTAATTATCCCTTTGATCACAAAGTGCTTAAGGATGAACTGTAATACGATTGGCAGGATATTTTGCATAAAATAACGAACAAAGGGCTTCTTCTCCAATCTGGAAAATGTACGGAAATTCGCCTGAACAAAATCGAAAACTTTAGTGGCATTCCTTCAATAAATATATCGAACCCCATAAAAGGTTTCAAAACTTACTCATCTTAAACAAACCGAAAAATTGCCAGGATGGACTCGAAAACAAAGAACAAAAGGAAATAACGAAAACAAGTTTAACCGAGCAAAATTAAATCAGAAGGTATCTTAAGACGTCTGGATATTTACTCCTCACGCAATTTTCTACCCGATTTGGAAAAATATCAGCTCTGGATTTTTCTAACACGGATAAAAGCAAACAGAGGGCCGTCGTTACCGAAGAATAAAAACAGTCCGACTGAAAATAAAACAAAATACGACTGAATTTTATGTTGAATAATATTGAAGATGTACAGTACATTACCTCGAGGGAAATTTTGTGGAACGATAGTTGGAGGGAAGGGGGGGGGGTATCTTTTCAATTCTCACTTGGGTTTAAACTAATAACTGATGAAGCCTGTTTTGTGGGTAAGTTTTTTTTTTAATAAAACTTTTACACTTTTCGCGATCAAAACCGACGATTTAAATCACATACTTTTTTTGATTTAGTGTGAGACTCATCTACTTCAGAGAAAATATTTCAATGGCTGCAATTTTATTGAATTTTCGATAAGTACAAGTTTTGAAACTGAGTTTAAATTATAGAAGCATCATATATTATTTATTATTCGGCTACCAGTTAACCCAAATCATTTAAAACAATTGTGGAGAATTATGCATTAAATTTGCAGAAATCAGTAAATTACCAAAACCAAAATGAAATTAATTCCAACCCCCAGCAAAACCAATACATATCCAAGTTAGAATATATTCCAAATATCAATTTCCGTATCTCATTAATATTCAAGTACGCTCCCGTCTATAAAATGCACCAACTCTAATTGATTATATAATTTTAATAGCTTAACAAATCGATAAGTTAGTTAATAATAAACCTTCGATGTAATTTACCTATGAATCTCCTCCCTCCAACCACAACCACAACGAAAATTTCTTTGCAAACGGAAAGCTCCCACCCCTTACTCTGTGTGGTTATCGAACATTTAAAAACCGAGGATATTTAATAAAATCTGATGGATTTTTTTTGTTAATTAGACTAACAACGGTTTTGTTTATTAAATAAGAGGCGGAGATATCCCTCGTCAACAAAACTGGGGCATGTTTATGACGTATGCATGGTTCTTTGTTCTAACGCGGCTCTATTTGAACTAATGCTAGGTTTGGTAACAAAGGATGTAAAAAGTTGTGAAATTAATTAATTTACGGCAAATTCATTAATTTTACGACTGGAGCCCTTCGGGGCTTTGCTCTGTAAAAGCTTCAGACAAATACAACAAACAAGTAAACAAAACTTTAAGCTAATTTTTTACTTTAACACAGGCCACTCCGTTAAAATGGACAAATAATCTATAGCTAAAATTAACGAAAACTTATGAATACTTAATAAAGCATTTGTGTTCAAAGTAAATATTTTGAGTTTCCTTAAATGTTTACTGAAAGTTATATTCAAAACAGAAAATCAAACTGTTTGTGTTAGACGTTAATAAAACTCGAGAGATTATTAGCATACAAAGCTTTGATACCCCAAATTGATTTACAAGGTGATTCTGTTGTAATCAACGTGTGTAAATCGAAATAGAAATTGGAGGTTTAATCGATTCGTCATTGCAACGAAGAAATTATAAAATTTTCATTAAATTTTGGATGTTAACAAGATCTACAAAATCTATGATATTAAGGGAATGAGAGTTACTATTGAGGCGGTCAAAAGACCCAAGATGGTTCCCCAATGTAAGAAATGCAAAGAATTTGAGCACACGCAAAGCTATTGCCGAAAGTGCGTTAAGTATAGCGGAACACATCTTTCCAGAGATTATCTAAACCCAAAGAATAATAAGCTTGTTTGTGCTAATTGCAAGCACCCTGCTAATTATACGGGCTACGAAGTAGCTCCGGAAATTTAGAGATCAAACTATTAAAAAAAATGCTGACTCTAAAACAGCTAAGTACTAATAGTAACCGAGTACAGAATGTTAAAATAATCTTGTAAAAAAACATGAAGCGCCCTGTTCTCCGCTTCCTAAATAACATATCTGCTTGAGCGGTTTTCTACGCTTAAGGCGTTCGGATTCCCTCTCTTAAATAATATCTACAGCGCAGTTTTAAAATTTGGCGCTTGCGTGTAAAAAGAGACGCCAACAAAAAGAACAAGAACTCGAACAACAGAAAATGGCTAAGGTTGTTAAACGCACAAAAGTGTGAAAAATTGAATTGCTTGTTAATGTATGTGTGCGAAACATAATTTCCTGAAACATTAGAAAGTGCAAATGGAATGGTTAAAATGGTAACAAAGCATTTGTCCAATGCCTTTAATTAACTGGCATTTGCGAAATGACGCAAGAATTACCTTTTATTCGCAATTAGCCGTATGGAGCGATTTTCAGCAGTTTATCCAAAGCCAAGGCGCCCCAGTAGGGAGGCAAAATCCAAGGCAATTGCAACCATGAATTCGAAAGCTGTTAGCAACGTTTTTGGAAAGAATCATCTGGCTTATGTTAAATACCGTTTAATAACAACAGTTAGTTGTTAAGAACTTCAACCAAGGTACATCGCAGTTAACTGATCTCTAAGTTATCTATCTTAAAATCAACAGGTGAGCTAGTCCAACAAACTAAAGTTTTTTGAATATTATCGTTTAACTAAACATAACTGTGTGTTAGCTTATAACTTAATATTACTGTAAAGTTTTATAATATTTAAAGCTTAATTCAATATCAAGTTCGATTTTCCTGTTTAACTCAAATTTTATTACCAAATTAACTGGGACAAAGTACCGGTAACTCATAGTATTTCACCTAAGATTGTATGTGTTTCATTTTCACTTCAATATTAAATACAACTCTGTTGTGTTATTCTTAATCAACGAAAGGGAATTTGTTGGTCATTTTTTGCCCTTTTATAATAAATAAATGATCTGGCGCCTAACAAACAATCAGCATGTCAGTTCTGAAATTAGTTCCTATTGCTACTTCAGCTCATGACCCTATAGTAACTTCATTGCAAGGTAAGTCTTATCATCCAAATTTAGCTAGCTGAAGTCAAATTACTTTATGGTATTAAATGAAACCGTAACAAACAAGAAACCAACGAAGGAAGATGACGGCCTCTCAGTTGAAGAAATGCTCCGTAACATCATGACCCGATTTGATGAGCAAGAGAAAAGACAAGAAAAGTTGTCTTAAGCAGAATGTATAAACTAGGAGCCGGCAATAAAAAAGACGAAGGCAACAAGAAAAATTTTTACAGATCTTAAGATCGTGCTCTGGAACTCAAATGGACTGTTGTAGCGCAGAAATAAACTGCAATTATTCCTGAAGACTCAAAATACATATTTGCTTGATATCAGAAACTCATTTCACCAGCGAGAGTTATCTACAACTAAGAAATTATCGGGTCCATCCATCCATCCAATCTCAGAGGAGGGAGTGCAGTGATTATAAAGGAGAGTATCAAACATCATGAAGCCGAAAAAATGCTTCAGTGCCAATCAGTTGCCATAATTATAATATTAAAGCTAAAGTCCCAAGTATGTGCTGAACAAAGAAGATTATCTATACCTCCTAAGACAACCTGGAGAGAGATTTATACTAGGAGGAGACTTCAACGCAAAACATACCTACTGGGGATCAAGATTAATTACCACAAAAGGTAGAGAATTATATTCAGCAGCAAGAGAGTGTAACTGTGACTTCCATTCCACTGGAGCGCCGACTTACTAGCCTATGGATACTAACAAGATTCCAGATCTGCGTGATTTCTTCGTCACCATGAACATCTCTCATAACCGTGTTAAGGTTGAAAAAGGATTAGAACTAGCGACAGATCATTCGTCGGTAGTTATGATATTGAGCGACTAGGTCATAACTAAAGAAGAGCTGCCATTTCTAACAAACGGAACAACTGATTGGGACAATTTTAGATTGTATTTGGACGATAAAATCCAAGCTCACAACTCCCAAAGAATTAGATTTGGAGGCTGCAAAGTTTGTTGGTGAAGACAGACAGCAAGCAGCATGGGTTAATACTAGAATGATCAAACAAAGATCGAGAGGAGTGAACTACCCAACAGAGATTAGAGAGTTCGTTTCAGAAAAACGAAGGGCAAGGAAACGTTGGTATTAAACGAGAGCGCCAAGAGATAAGACCAGGCTAAAACAGCTGACACAACCGCGAAATCAAGAAGATAAAAAACGAAACCTTCAACAAGTACCTAAGAGAGCTTACGTGATTATTCATTATGGAGAGCCACGAAGAAAATTAAAAGACCAACGTTGCATGTCCCACCACTGAGAAAACCTGAAGGAATGTGGGCTATACTTACTAAATTCAACTTCGAGCTGCAGAGCGAGTAAACAATAATTTTTACGTGATACATGCAGTCTTACGTTTTTATTGGTCAAGGGGCATGATCTATGCATACGTTTGTTTTGATCCACTGCAGTTCGAATTTGAATTTAGTTTAGAAGCAACCAAGAAAAGGCAAATCTTTTTGCAGACTATCTTGCACGAACCTTTCAACCAAATAAGGTATATCCTGAGGCTCAGGCTACCCCGTTGAATACATGTTTAGATGATGTGAAGATAGAACTGACTTCCTCGAAGGAGATAGCGACGGAGATTAAACAAAACCTAGAAAATTTTCAAGATACGATCTCATAAATGGAGAAGTCCTGAAGGAACTTTCCAGGAAGGGAACTGTCAAACTGACCAACTTAATTAACGTTTCATTCCAGCTTAAATATGTGCCGCTATGCTGGAAGATTGCAGAGGTTATCATGATCCCCAAACCCGGAAAACCAGTGAATGATGTGGCGTGGTTCTGCCAGCTATCTCTAAACTGTATAAGAAGCTGCTTCTGAAGAGACTGAAGCCTATTATTTATAAAAAAAATATCATTCCGGACCACCAATTCGGATTTAGGAATAAACACGCAACTTTAGACCAGGTTCATCTCGGTTATATTCTTGGATATAACCCAAGCATTTGATAAGGTGAGGCACATCGGATTGGAACTAAAGATGGATAAATGGCTACGTAAACACTATAGCCTGTTACTGAAATCTTACATTAATAACAGGCATTTTCGTATGCCACAAGAAGGCGCTTACTGACAGTTAAGACCTACCAGAGCTGGTGTGCCACAAGGCACTTGCTGTACTTGCGCCATACCTCAAACTACTAATACCCTGTTCGCTACATTTGCAGACGATATAGGTATTTTTGTAACTGGACTGGAGAGCTCGAAGCCAATAACAATTTGCAAAAGGGCGATAGATAGAGTTTATGCATGGACGAATGAGAATAAATCTGTCCATGTCAACATTACGTATCGTAAGTTCCATATGTTAACACCGCGAAATACCTAGGTATGAATATAGATGCTAGGCTCAGGTGGAAGGAACACATCAAAAGAAAAGAGAGAAGAACTATACTTCAAGTTCAAAAAGATGTATTGGCTGCTGGGCAGAAGATCTGTTATGTCAACACACAACAAGATAATGCTTTGGGGCCGTGCTAGCCACAGCAGTTATCAGAACAAGGTACTAAGAAGCATAGTAGACGCTCTTTGATACGTCAAAAATAGTCATCTACATCGAGACCTAGGGATCGAAATGGTAGCGGATGAGATTTGCTAAGAAGCACGAAGACTAGCTCCATAATCACATCAACATTGAGGCAATCCAGCTGTTGGACCAGGTTGGAATAGTGCGACGGCTCAGGAGGCGTAAAACTTTTGAATTAGTGGACTGAGTGAGGAGCAAAGCAGAATATAGTGCGCGTATCGTGATTCACGTGTGATATTAATCCGAGTGATGCCATTGGGATGAACTCTGAGACACTAACTGATTAGGTTTAAGATTGTATTAAAGAATTACTGGTTAGTTTTTACCGTTTGACTACTTGTAATGTAATTAAGCACCATGAGGCGTTTAAATAATTTCTAAGAAAGCTCCCACCGTTCATAAAATAAATAAATAATACAAAGGAATGAATAAATAAATAAATGTATCAATAAATAATCCAAGAAACACAAACAAAAAGGAAAGAAAACTGAAAAATCAATAGGAATTCATGGTGAAACCTTTAAGTAGCCCAAAACTTCCAACAACGACACTCAATTAACATTTATTCTAATATCGAAAAACTTTATAAGAGTTACGAGTTTTTCTCCTGACGACTCTTTTAATGTATTTGTGGCGTGATTATCCCTAATAACAAAAGTGACTTTAATAAAATGTTAATATCCAGACATTTTAACGCCTCTTTTCCAACTAGAAACTTCCATACAATTTTGTTAATATCCTCGTAAGTTTGAATCTGATATTCGACCTTTTTGTTATTTTTATTTATTAAGCACAACCAGGTTCGAAAATACATTTAGGAAGCTGTTTTAAAAGTGCATTTGGAAGAGTTTCAAAAATGCAAGCAAATGTTGCAAAAAGGCAACAAAGACATTCAAAAAGCTTTTTGAATTTACTAAAGAGCACATAAGTATAGAGGAGCAACGCCTCTTAAAGTTCTAAGTTGCGCTGCAACTGACGAAGAAACCTCGACATTTGGCGTTAGCACAATAAAAGCCTTACTTAAACAAGCACAAAGGTCAAAAACACCTACAAATCTTATACAACGCCCAACAGAACTGTCTAAAATTGTGACTAACGCAGCTGATCACCGTTACGTTTAATAAAATTACACTTCTACGTCTCATATACTCTGCGGTAAAATTAAAAAAAAAAAGCTGCAAAGCATAACAAATCTTCCATCCCAAATTAGTGTATCTATTAAAGCCTACCCGCTAAAATTTCCAAAAGCCTTCTTCTGTCTAAATTTTATGTAAATTTCCCTAGGAATAAATGTTAATTACAGACACAGCTTTCGTACCTTTTAAAATAAGGCAACTTTTTCGCTTAGCTTGAACGAGTGTAAAACCACGGGAGTTCATTTCAGTATACAAGTAAATTAGGTCAAGATGTTTCAGTTTTTCTTGGAGGTTTTTATTAACACTGCTGAAAGAAACTGCATGAAAATTCTAAGCTTGAAAGCAATTCTATTCGACTTGCGGGGATGTTAAATGTATGGAATTTTCTATAGAAAGCCCTGAGAACTCTAAACTTTTTTTTTAGTTTGAAAACAGTAAATTGAAATTTAAAATCCGAGTTAATAAAACGAAAAAATTCAAAGTCTGAATTTAAAGAATTAAAGAACAGTATTCTGGTTCTTCTAAAACTTCGTCAACGAGAGACTTTTTGGGCATTTTCTGTATTAAAGCATTAAAGAAAACTGAAAATTAAAATATCAAACTCAAACATTTTTTTTTAATTTAAAATTGGAAATTTGAAAATTAAAATGGCAAATTAAAAAATTCAAAATTATAATTAAGATATTAAATAAATCACTTAAAATTTTGGGCTTTAATACTGTAAAAATTATTTTTTTTGTATTTCCGATTAAAACACTCTTCCGAAATAGTATTAACAAAAGACCTTCTTGCATTTTCGATAAATTAAATATGAAAATTGCCAACCAAAATTCCAAATTAAAAAACTACAAAAAATAAAAATTCAACTTAAGATTTTAAAGAATTTTCCTAAAATTATGGGTTTTAAAACTGCAAAAGTTAATTTTATGGCCTTTCTGATTCAAAAGTCCTTCCAAAACAGCATTAACGAAGAATCTTTGTGGCACTTTTTGTACGTAAAACACGAAAATTGAAAATGTTAAAATTCATATTATTTATTACAGTGGAGTTACGATTTAAATGAATAAAACAGACGATGTCTTCTCCACAGATTTAATTAATAAACAAACAACTCAAAAATGGGGTTGTCAGCTACATATGATTATATGTTTCGACCGTAAAATTACTGTAAAATTAAAGGGCCATCTTCAGGCTAAAATTAATTGTACAAAACTATGAGTTAGATGTTATAAAATTGAAACTTACAACTTACCAGGTAATATTTAAAGGTTAGGAATAAAAACTTACAGCAGGATTAGATCCATATCAAGATTTAAATATAATAACAGAATAAGGATTAAAATCTAAATCGAGTTTAGATAAAGTGACTTCTTCTTCTTCATGCCATATCCTTTTAGGACGTTGGCGAGGGGGATCAACGCCACATTTTTAAACGACTTGGCGTCGTGAACTTTCTTATGTCCCCCTTATACTAGGGAAATGTGTTCTCTGCAGTGGTTTCCCGTTGCATAAAGTGACTTACTGAAGATAAAATTTCCAAGGAGAAATAATTATTAAATAATCACCAAAGTTAACCAAAATTAAACTTACAAAAATGTTACATATAAATGTTTTAAAAATTAAAAATAATCATTATGGGTTAACTAACACAATTTGATTGATCTTTCATTTTGCATTTGATGCCTTCGGTCATAGTTAATCCGAAGGTAAAAGTCGATGAAAATTTTTTTGAAAATACGCGTGTCACTCTGCAACATTACAAATAAGGTAAGACAGACAGGAAACATAACAAATCCGTAAATGATCTAAAACTAACAAAATTACAAAATCAAAAATCCCTAAAAATGTGAATTAAAATAACATCTTCGCTAATTGAGGCCAATCAAAAATTTGATCATTAGTCAACTGTACATTAATATCTTGATCTGCTTTAACTATTTTAAATTGTTCAAAAATAATTAGGTTGTAAAAATTACTAATATTCTGTAAAACTAAATAATCTTTACCAGGGTCAAAGACACGTCCTGTGGAAAGTATGTGTTCTGCAAAAGCTGATTTACTTAGTTTAACCATTAATATTGTTATTGTTGTTTTTAATAAATCTGAAATGTTCGTTCGCCCTAGTAAGGATGTTCCTGCTTGTCATACCTATATATACGAACAATTGCAAGCATCGATACCGCAATTAAGTTGGTAAATGCCCGGTTTTTCTATGTTAGAAACAGGATCTTTGATCTTAGAAAAAGTGCTGTAAAGATTATTATTGTTTTTAAACGAAACTTTAAAATTAGAACTTCTAAGTAGTCTAGCAATGGATTCTGAACATTTATTGATATAGGAGATGGAAATGTAGCCTATAGAATTATCCCTATCTAAGGGTACAAGCCCTGTATGGTTTCGAATGTTATATTGTATGGTTTTCTTGTTAAATGTTTTGGACTGAATTAATGGCAAAATTATTTTTGCCATTATTTTGCCAAATGTGTGCGCCTCTCAAGATGCTCACGTAGGATTCGTGTTTATTATTAAAATGTAATGCTAGGGTTTTGTACGCTGTATGGAGTCGTTCGTCCAGTTATGTATTTGGATCATGTTTGTCGAACAGTTAAATTATGTTTGTATCTAAAGCAATACCAATATATCTGATGTTAGTTAATCATGTACTTTAATATAACCTCTTGCAAAAGCCAAGTACAAACACTCGTAATGAAGTTGCTAAGTCTCTACCATCATAATCAATAATGCAAAAAGCACTTCGTTACAATATACTGAATTTTCTTAAATTTTTGAGGTATAATACTAGAAAAAATATTTTTATGGCACTTCTAATTAAAAAACTCTTTTAAAAAAACATCAGGGAAAGATCTTTCCGCATTTTCTGTACGTTAAATACGAAGTATTCACGAAAATTGAGAAATTCACTGAATTTCAAGACATTTCTTAAATTTTTGCCTTTAATACTAGCAAAATTATTTTAAAGATTTTCCTGATTTAAAAACTCTAAAAAACGCATTAAGGAAAGACCTTTCAGCATTTTCTGAACGTTAAACACGAAGCACTTACGAAAATTTAAAATTAAAGTTAGGAATTATAAATTCACTGAATTTGAAGAATTTCCTTAATTTTTTTCACTTTAATTCTAGAAGAATTACTTTTCAGGTACTTCTGATTAAAAATCTCTTTAAAAAAGGCACTAACGAAAGGCCTTTTCGCATTGTCTGTGCGTTAAACACGAAGCATTCACCAAAATTGAAAATTAAAGCGACGAATTAGAAAATCACCGAATTTTCTTAAATTTCTTGGCTTTAATTCTGCAAATATTAATCTGAAGGTTCTTCTGATTAAAAAAACTCTAAAATAGGGCATTAAGGAAGTATGTTAAACACGAAGCATTTACGAAAATTGAAGATTAAAGTAACGAAATAGAAATTCATTGAATTTGAAGAATTTTCTTAAAGTTTTTGGTATCCAAAGTATTTATTTGAAATTCGAATCTCAGCCCAAAATATTTATTAGAGAATTATTAAAATTTGGATCCCCGTGACTCAAATTTGAACAGTTTGATTCTTGATTTATTATTTTAAAATTATTTAAACTTGTCATCTACGAAACAAAAACTGGATTTAATATTCAAAGTGATGGTAAAATGCTCAAATCAGGCCAGAATTTGAGACTTGGACGTTTAATCCTTGATCGAACTTTAAAGCTTTTTAGAGTTCAAAACCAGACTCTAAATTGATGTTTTAAGATTCGATTCTTCGAGTTTGGGTTGGATTGGGTGTCCAAACCTCCTTAGCTATTAGAATTTCGAATCTGAGTCCTGAAAATCCGAGTTTTACTTTCAGATTGAAATTTCGACTGGCCGAATCTTGAAGGATAAATTACGAACTTTGGTCAGGATTTAAAGGTTGAAATTTTAGTTTTTGAATTAAATTTGAAGCTCAAACTTCAGTATTCCGAGTTGTAAACTGGACTGAAATCCAAACTCTAATCCATATTCGATATTTAAATCAAACTTGCAAAATTGTGAAGTCCAAAAAAATTAACTCTCAAATCCCAAGTCGGGGTTTCAAGTTTGGATTTAAGGATTAACTCTTTTTATTTATAAAAAAGTTGAATGTCAGTCCAAACAATTCGAGTTTAAATTTGGACGATTTTGATTGAACTGGCAACTCTATTCAAATACTAACTTTCAGGAAGAAATTATAAAAGCTTTAATATTGTAAATTCAAATTAGGATTTGAAATTTTAATTTAGAAGCTCAAACTATTCTACGTCTAAAACCAGACTGAAATACAAAATTCTGATCCAAATTAGAAATTTAAATCAAACCTTTAAAAATTCGAATTTTAAGCCCAAACCTTTAATTCTCTAAATTTGATTCGGTTACTGAAATGTGGATTTGGGCTTTGAGTCTAATAGCTTAGAAAAACCCAAATTTCAGCCCAAAGTTTAGTAATTTTTAAGAGGAAATTACGAACCTTGAAAAAGCTTTAACAAAGGCAAATCAGATGGAGACTCGAAACCTTAAGCCTTGGCCAAAATTTGAAGCTCAAACTAAACCTGGACCCAAATTTTAAACTTCGATCCATCTTAGCAATTTAAACAAAAACCTGCAAGAATTCGAGTTTCAGGCTCAAAGCTCTAATTCTCCAAATTCAATTCGGTTACTTAGATCTGTATTGTGGGTTTAATTCATATTGCTTCTAAAACAAATCCATTTCAATCCAAAAAACCGGAGTAGCAATCTAAATTACAAATTAAAATAAAATACGTAAAAATTCGCATTGAATTTCGATTTGATTATTCACATCTGGGTTCGAGGTTTAAAATTTATTGATAAAAGCTTTAACATGAAAAAATCAGATTTGAGGGTTTGATCGAAATTAGAAGATCTAACTTCGAGAGACTGAGTTCTAAATCGGACTAAAATGTAAAACTCTGATCAGGATTTGAGACATGAAATGTTTTGGCTTTCATATAAAATCATTGTTAAGGTTCTTCTGATTAAAAAATTCTTTAAAAAAAGCAACATTTTTATGATTCTCCTGTTTCCAAAATTCTTCAAAATTATTATCAACGATTCCTGCATGTCTTAAAAAAATCCAAGAAACCATTTAACAGCAAAGTTTCCACCAAAGCCCTTTTTGTACTTTCAAATAAATTTTGCACCGAGGTATTAAGGTCCAAAATGACCATCTAAGGTAGAAACAGCTAACTAGAAAAGCTTTATTTAGCATAGCGTTTCCGCTTAATGAAACCCGTGAAAATGTGTTTGACGAAATGAATTCAGGCGAGACTTTGTTGGCGAGATTTTCCTTTATGGTAGAGTTAAAGTGGCCTCTATTATAAAGTCGCGGTATTTGCTTACCCCCTTTTAGAGAATATCTAACTGGAGAGTCCTCCCTCATTCATAATTCATGCATTCCTTTAGGAGCTGTTTACTCACCTGAAACAAAAAACGCATTGGTTATAATAAAAGTATGTCGACACTAAAATAGAAATTGTGTAAAAGGAAGGAAGGGCTTTTTCCTTTCGGCGAATTTTTACAATGGGGTGGGGGTACGACTGTATATTGGAGGAATTATGTGTTATGAGAAGGTGTTCGCTGGAAATAATATACTTGTGCGCGTTTATTTTTGACCGCTTTCAATTTCAGGCCCGAAAAAACCTGAATCCGTTTCAATCACTTTATTTCCTGAAAATAAATGAGACAGAATCCAACCTAACAATATATAACGTTAACAAGAGAGAATCTTTGGTGAGAAAACGTTCCCCTTAACAAGACCCAACTTATTCGCTGTTTTGCTTTGAATGTGGATGTATTCCCAACAAAAAAGAACCAATTCCATTTGGTGGAAGTTTTCGTTTTACCACGAAGCTAACTCTGTTATATACTGCAGTGCGACTTCAGAATCTCAATCGTCCTCCCCAATCTATAGAAGGCTTTATACAAAATTTTTTTGACTGAAATACGGATTTTTTCTGTGCTTGACAGAAGTTTGCTATTTACAAATTAGACTCATTCTGGCGGTTTCGCTGCCAAGATTTATTGTCAATGAAAGACTAATAAAATATGAGACATCCAAATATAATTAAAATTTCTACTTCATGGGTTTTACTATAAAACAGACGTAAAGCATAATTATGCGTCTCGTTTTAAGGCCAAAATAGTTGCTGCTTCCTTGTTTATATATTCGAAAGGCACTTATTCTTAAAACCACAAAAGATAACGAAAGCAAAGACCACCAAAACTCATGTAATACAACGGAACATCACGTATTATTAAACTTCCTTTTAATATCGCCGTAATTTATATATTTTTGGCAGTTTGCCTAAATCGTGCCCGTTTTGTTAATAACCTAATACTGAAAGCTTTTGGTCATTGTAAATAAGTCAGCTACGCTTTGGAAATTATTATTTGTACACGCTTCTTAGACACAAACGTTGCCATGGTTGCAATTGTGGATTTAAGTTTGGAAAACACGGACGAATGACTATTTCTTATTTTTTTAAATCTATATTTAAGATGTTACTTGGAAAGCTTGGCCGTAAAACTGTCAAAACTCTAGAAATTTTCAGTCTAACAACGAATTAAAATTACAACGAACCTAAGGTTTTATGTACAAACGAAATCGATTTTATTATTTGAAGAAGCAATCATTTCCTAGGTGGAATGAAAGAAAAAAAAACGAGTTTTCTACTAGAAGTACACTTTCAGTCCCGAGAGAGAACTCTACGTGTGGGAAAAGGAATTCCGAATGTTGAAAACGCAGCACGTGAGGTGGTTTGTGACAATTCCCTCGTGGAAATCAAACTGTTGAGATTAGCATTTTCATTCTGTGCCCTGAAAAAAACATCTTGAAAATATCAGACGGGATCGATCGTATCAAGTTGACACATTTCGAGTACTTGGAAAACCTTACTGATATAAAATTTTATGAATACTTTTCTTTTATTTGAATGGTAAAAGGTAAGCAATAACGTTTATTGGGGGGTTAACTTGAAAATATATCGAGGAAAACCATGAAAACACTAAATTTATGTGATAAATTTAGTAACAAGTTATTTATTTTGTGTATATGTAAATAAAATGGGGATATTCTGAAAGATTACTGAAAAATATTATGGGTCAAAACGAGGAAAAATAAATAAAAATGTAGAAAATACCTTTGAAAAGGTAAAGCAAACATTTTTGCATTAAAAAGTGGATTCACGGGAAAAACATTCAAAAACATAAAGAACAACCTGTATGTTTTTGTTTATACAGGGTGATTCAAAAGTATTGATATTAATTTTAAGGGTAGGTAGAGCATATCAAATAGAACAACTTTTCTCAATAAACCATGTGTCGCATATAAACGGTAAACTCAGAAAAAAAGTAAAAAGATCAACACAAATAATAAATAAATAATGCACAAACAAACGAACAGATAATCAAAGTAAATAAATAAATAAATAACAAATACACACTACAAAGCGAATCCCAAACTTAACGAACCAACTGCTAAACATACCGTTTAAAAAGTGCAAATAAGATTAAACAACAAGGCTAATTACGTCAGTAGAATCGCAAAAATTGCTCATCCCATATTTGCATTCAAAATCCAGTCCCTTTTCCTGATTGAAAGGATAACAGAGTAGAATTTTAAATCAAGCAAAGGAAATCCTTGTTCAAAGTTCCTTTTCTTTAAATAATTTACCCTTTTATAATCCCTCAACCGATAAAAAAAAACGCGTACGCGAGCAGTTTTACTTTGCATTATTTTTGTATTTTTTCGCTTTTTTATTCTTCAAGTAGCAAATTTCATTCAACAATTAAGTTACTGTAACTAGTAGTGCGACTTGAATATTCGCGAATTTTCAGAATGGCTTTGGGTCGCTAGGAGACAATTAATTCAGGTTCAACATACAGCGCTAAAGACGTGAGGCAACAGCCTTTCCTAAATGATTACCTAGTATTACCATAAGGGCATAAGTTTAAATTAGTAATGTTGATGTTACAGCTAAGTAATATAGTTATTTGGATACAACTAAGCAATTATTTAACAGCTTGAATACAAAAAATTCTCAAATTACGATAAATGACACTTCCGAGCACACAGAATGTCAAAAATTAAAATCAGAAGCAGTTTAACACATTAAAAATGAAATTTTCTAACTGACCACGGTTCTTGAAGAAAAACGCAATTTTGATTGTTCTCGATTATTTGATCACTCTAAGAATAAAATCAGATTTGAATACAAGGGCGTACTTTTGTTATACACCTAGGCACGAAGCAACAAAAAAGCGACGACGTCAATCCAATTATTAAAAAATAGCATTTAGAAGTACATGTGCTCAGTTAGATTTGGGAAGGTTTACATCTTGATAAAATGAGATAAATTAAGGTGGAACATCGTTCATAAGTCAAACAAATTCCAGCAGATAATCAAAGACTGTGGGTTCGTAGAGTTAAGGCATCCCTCTTATAGGCTGACCTAGCTCCGTCAGATTTCGTTCTATTCAAAAACTTAAAAAGCATCTCAGGGGAAAGCGTTTTGCATCTCGAACAATATTTTGCAGAGTTTCCGAAGGAATTTTTTCTGAGGGTATGGGACAGTTGGAAAAAAGATGGAATAAGTGTATAAGTTGTCACGGCTTTTAAAGTTTTGGGTGAATTAAGTTTAATACGGCTCTGTTGTTCGAAGTTTAAGCCCGCCTGAAGCTACAGAATTCACAGGAATTAACGTCAGATCAGCACATTTCCTTTTGGTTGCGCAATAATTCAGAGAAGTCCCAAATAGAATGATGCAATATTTTGTTCAGTATATTTCTTTGTTAAAAAGTTCGGGGAATCACCGGATCGCGGGAAACAACGCCAGGAGTGGAGCCGTTCAAGGTCTCCCCCCGTACAAAGGCACGTTTGGGTATCTTCTTTTAACATCCTTCGCTTTACGAAAAAGTAGAAAGACAAATCAGAGTTTAGGCATCTTTTAGACCTGTCGGCCGTGCACTTTTCGTTTCAGGCCTTGGTAGCGTTTCCCGTAAAAGCCTCTCGTCTCGTTTAGTTTTGGGAAACTATTTAACGACATATTGTCGGATTAACCTAGAGAGTGTCTTATCGTATGGAGGAAATATAAGTTCTGTGTGAAAGTTCCGTTTAAGTTTGATGTTTGGTGAAGTACCGTTTCACACGGTTTCGTTTTGGATCAAATAACTTACCAGTTCAAGGACATCCCGTTGTATTCACACCTGCTTCCGGAAAAGGACTCCATCTCTTTTCTTGCCGACTGCTGCTAATCTCTAATCTCTCCCTGGGATTCTTAGCCTTCCATCGCTTCAAGGTGCCTTGACAACTAAGCCCTTCCCAGGTAACAAAATTTAAGGCTGCTCCTTTTACTTGCCAGTTGTGATTGTACCAGCTCAACCCTAATTCAGTACCGTATATTGTGGTTCACTCGTGGACAGGTATCAGTCAATTATTGTCTGTAATTTTAGTACAATGTGATTTTTTTTAAACTCAATTGCAGCGGGCCGTATTCTGTCTTAATAACCTTAGAACTGTCTGTATTAAGTCAGAATACGGTCTGCTGCAATTAAGTTTTTTAAAAAATCACATTGTACATAAAGCATCCTTCTTTTTGTTTAATTTGTTTAGCGAAGTGTTTAAATCTTCAACCAGTGCGTATTACCTTTTGCTTTAGTTGTAACGATTCAGAAACAGTGCGAACTGTCGCGATGATTACCATTTTTATATTGCATGTTTTAAAGTTTCTTGTACTCAGATTTTTAGTTTAAGTTTTGTCATCACCATTCTTTTATTGCGATTAAGGGAGCCTAGCTGTTAACTATTTTTTCCGTAACCTGAGTAAATGTGGCATTCTTTAATCGCCCTTTTCATATAATTTAAGATAGAATTTATGAATCGCTTTTGTGATATATTTTAAATATTTTCTTACATTCATTAAATTTCATTGTTAATTCATTATTGCTTTTTATTTGTGTTTTGTGTTTATTATAATATCTGTGTACCGCCTTGTGAGCCTATCTACCAGTAGCAGTTTTTCTTTCAGTAAAGTAAAGGGTAAGTAACATCCATCAGTAGGGTGCAGCCACCCCGAGCCCCTCGAGCCCAGAAGGAACAATCTGCGGTACGTTCCTCGAGACCATCTTGGATGATTTCCGCAGTGGCGCCCGTTTTTCCTCCTGATTACGGCCCCCCATCTAAAAGGTTAAAGCGTTTCGAACCCCCCTTTCTCCACTGCTTTCTAGCCGCGAGCCACCGACTTCGACGTCGCCTATAAGTTGTCGTAGTGCGGAATTAGCACGTGACAAAGGGAGTTACGCAAAAAAAATAAAAAGTTTTTGTCATCGCTAGGTAGATAATATAAAAATACGCCATCGTAAGTTAATTGCACTTCGATGTTCAAGTTTGTTTTTCTAACACAATGGAATGTTCCCTTAAGAAATTAAATAATCTTAAAAAACGTGTCACATTACCACAAGCAGATTCGAAAAGAAGCAAGAAACTCGAAACTGGTAAAACGTGACGTGAAAATTTCATTTGTAAAACATAATAAGTTCGTTTCTTTTCGGTTTAAGGAAAAAAAGGTCCAGAAGAGAAAGTTTCTGAATGCAATCGTTTCTAGATTCAAAGTTGAAAAGGTCTAATCCTCTAATATAAACAGTACAAATTATTATAAAATTTTCAGACGTTTCAGTTTGTTCGAAATGGCCTTTTTTATAGGTTTGAGTTTGGACCTTTTCATGAGAAGACAAAAAAGTATTTAATCTACGAAACTACGTGTTTCACATAATCACCTTTTAAATTTATAATTTGGTCTTTGATTCTACCACTTTTTGCCTTTATTTTATTTACGCAACAATTTGTAAGTTGTCTGCTTTTAATGTCCTGAATATTTAATTTTTTCATTTTTGTTTGTGTATTTTATTCATTTGTCATCATTCTGTTAATCTCTTTACCTGTCTGCACTTTTATATAAACAAATACAAAAAATTACAAAGGTACGAACAAAAGCTTACGTAAAAAGAATTTAATTTCTGAAACATCTGAAACAATATTTATACGAAAATTTATATTACTCTTTAAATGAATATTTGCAATGACTCACTTTACGAATATATATTATTTCCGATTTAATATTCTATCTGCATATACTGTAGCTATAGAGCGAAATAAAATTATTGTTATTAAATTACTAAACTTCAATTTCTGTGTTTTACTTGTTTTTCTGCTAGTTTTAAAGGCAGGTTAAACCGAAACTGCTGGAAAGCTAACATGGTAGAATTTCTATTCTGAAATATCAATGTACGTATTAACGATATTTTTAGATAACAAACCACATTATGGAGAAGTTTCGTGACTGTAAACCAGTCTTTTCGTGGTATAAATCTGCATTTTTACTCAAATTGATATTGAAGCAATTTTAAAGGAAGACCTTTTTGGTATTTTCTGTAGCTTCAACACAAAGTATGTATTCACAAAAATTATGATACTTTAGATAACAACAAACCGTGTTAGGAGAAGTTTCGTTGGTATAAACACGACTTTTCGTGGTATGAATTTGTCTTTTTAGCCAAACTCACATTGAATCAATTTAATAGAAAAACCTTTCTGATATTTTCTGTACGTTAAACGCGAAACATTCACAAAAATTAAAACTGATAATAATAGACCGTGTTAGAAGAAGTTTCGTTGCTGTAAACAAAACTTTTCGTGGTATAAATCTTTTTTAATTAAACTCACATTGAACCAATCTTAAAGAAAGGTCTTTTTGGTATATTCTGTATGATAAACACGAAGTATTCGAGAAAGCTAGAAATTTTTAGATAATAGCAGACCGTGGTTAGGCGAAGTTTCGTTGGTGTAAACAAGACTTTCCGTAGTATAATATTGCCTTTTCCTTTCGAGTCAAACTCACATTGAATCAACGTTAAAGAAAGGTCTTTTTGGCATTTCCTGTGAGCACGAAGTATTCACGAAAATTAAAATAAAAAATAAATAACAGAGCGTGTCAGGCGAAGTTTTGTTTGTGTAAACACGACTTGTCGTGGTATAAATCTGTTGTTATGGCCGAACTCACACTGAACCAATTTTAAGGTTACGGCTAATACAAACAGCACTGCCAGATGCAAAGTATGCTAGCGGAAAACTTGTTTTAGAAAACCTAATTTTTTCATAAAAATTAAAGCAGTTAAGCAAAGCATCGTTCACAGAACCCCAATTAAACAAATGAACAGCCACAGGTTATCTAACTTTTTTCACCAACATAAGAAACCAAAATCAAAGCCAACTATCATCAAAATAATTAAGGCATTCACGACCTTTGTAGATCAAAGTAGGCCATGATTTCATTTTTTTTTCTGTTGGTATTGCTACCAAAAAAGAGAATCACTACTCTTAAACCGAGGGAGCCCTCGGAAACACGCCGCCGACTGCCAGCGGGAAGGTCGGGGTTCTTTTTAATAAGCTAGAAATAAATGGGCGCCAATCAGTTACCAGCGTGCCTTACACAAAAGTAGAAACCGTAACTGATAACCAGTTCCCTGAAATACTTTAAAACACAAAATAACCACATAAAAGCATTTTCAGGTCGTTCAGATATTATAATAAGTAAACAAATATGTATATAATAGATAACCCAAATAGATGTATAAATAACCAAATTATTAAGCATGTAAAATAAAAATAGCAAAGCGCAATAATAATTATTGAGACTTGAATTAAGGGATTAGATTAATTCACGCTACCCTAACTTGAGTTATATTAAAGAGTCGAACAAAGCTAAATGAATCTAAACGAGGTTAAAGTATTAACGCGTACAATTGAGCCGCCGATAAAAATATAATGTCGCAAGAACCAAGAGGTTTCAAGCAAACGTGAGGGATCACATACGAATCAGACCTGTATCGTCCGCTTTAGTTTCAATTAAGAATTGAATACTTAATTGTCACGCATTCAGCAATTATACAAAACCTTGCGTCACCCTAAAGATTTCGGGTTAACGGCAACTCAACGTGCCTTGCTATCAACAAGCAATCTGATAAATACTCGTTAAATTAAAAGCAAGCGTAAATTTATCTATTACAAAATAACGTCAAATTCAAGCTACCACCATCAATACATAAATCAAACTACCAGCATGTAACCAGCAAAGGACGGAACCACATGCCATAAATCAACTGTGAGTTATCATCAAATCTAGCCAATCACCAAATCTGTATAAAAGTCTACCAATAGTTAACTGCAAGCTAGCACTAAATCTGGCCAACAATTTGCCAATAATTAACTGTAAGTCTGGCCAACAGTTGGGCTGAAAGTCGAAATGACACGTTAGCGGGGTGTAAACGAGAAAACAAAGTAGTGAAAAGCCCTCAAGTCCAATTGGAATAACAGAATTACAGAAGTTAAAACACAAGTTAACGTAATAAATGCAGCATTAAAGAATTGCCAAGGAACCTGAGTATTTTGGTTCTGCTGTGAACCATAACCTTAAAATTAATTCAGTGCTACTTTTACTGGCTAGGTAGGAAAAGCCGTGTTCACACCAACGACTAACATTGCCTAGTCTGGTCAACAAACGTTGTGAATGCATTATATACAGATCTACACCTTATTCAGCTTGGATGCTTCCACAAAACCTTTTTTGTATGTAAATAATTAAATTTAACATTTTCCTTAAAATCCCAACAAATAACAATATAATGATGATACTTGCAAAGTAGTTTAAACCTACGTTTAATTACCAAACAACCTATATAGAACTCTAACATTTATCAAAAGCACTAAGGAGTCCGTTTTCATCTGTAACTAAAAGCTTTTCTACATATACAACAATGGCTCTTACTCTTACCAGTAAACCCGAAAACACACGAATTAACGAAATAAGAACAAAGGGTACACGCTTGCCTACACGACACGACAACCACGACAAAGCTTTAGAGTTACGGTATTATCAGTGCAAACAAATGGCAGAATGACAATGGAAACTTGCATCGTCAAAGTAAAAAGCATCCGTCTGTTTTACGTATGTTTTCTTTCTAACAGATGCATTTTGTTTCCGGGCATTATCTTAGTTTCGATCTGACAGAGGTTAGATATCACGACTTTTTATGTTTTTATTTAAACAGCTTTTAGGACAAAATTCAGGAAATTGAATTTTGTTTATAGTTCCTCTAAGGCCCTTTACGGCGACTGAAAGCTTAAAGAATCTTAGGCGATTCTACGATTAAAGGAAAATCGAAACTAATCACCAACTAAACGACCTATCTGAAAATTGCCATTTCACAACAAAATTGTTCCCTAAATATGTCACTCAAAATTACTAACAATAGGCTTCATTAGGGTGCAAGTTATGTGTACGAAAAGGTAAATGCCAATGAGGGTGACATTATCAAAATCTACAAAAAGGGGTGAGATTATCGACATAATCAAGAAAGTTTTGGTGCTACTAATTTGAAGCATTAACAGCTTTTTCCATGTGGAATGCAGGCCTTTGTTTTAGATGGGGTGTTTTCGAAAGTGAAGCAGGTATTTAGGAATAAGGATGGATTTTTATGTGAAATTCGCTGTGGAATTATTATCCCCTTTAACGTAATGGATTAAAACTTAGTTATAACATATTTTTCGTCCTTGAAGAATTAGGATCTTTTTTTCTGAATTTGAGCATTTTTAAAATACAGGCGACAGTTTTTTAGTTCATCACATGGTCAAGATAAGTATCACGGATATTTAAGTATGATTTAGCTGAAATAAATGTGGGGCCCCTCAAGGCCCTGTGGTAGGTCAATGTCTTCTTCGTCCTTTAGATAAATAACACAAATCTTCCCAGATATTAAATTTACAATCTTAAAACCGATTTCTGTGCTCTGAGAAATGCCTGAGAGTGCCTTGATTTAATATGATACGAAAGAATGGATATTGGCTGAGAATTATTAATGGGTTTTAAAGAATTTTCAGCAACTGTTTTCTTCTTTAAGGAAGTTAAAAACGCCACCCCAGAATTTTTCAAATAATAAAAAAGTAAAAAATTATTAATAAATACCAAATTTCTTTCGAACTCTTCCTGAATTTGTTAAAACAATAAATTCCAATGAATACAGACTTCCACGGTCAGTGTCAGTACTAACCGAGGTATTAACAGAACGTCTTTTGGGTTGGGACCGTGTCATTGTTGAGACAGAAGAACTGTCTTAACAATGACATAAATTCCAATATTTTTATGAGCTTCAATAACATTTTCAAGACTATCAATTAATATAATATACATATGTATACTTTACAGAGAAGCAGCGTCGGGACGACTATGCTTATTTAATATTTAATTTAAAGTTATTAAAAGTTTCTTATAAGTTAACCTAAATTCTTTTTTAAAACAAATAAAACCAAAAAAAAACCCAAAAGGTTAGTACATTTTTTTCTTGCTTTTGATTTGTTTGAACTAAATTTATCAACAATTCCTGGAATTTTAAAACTTTTTAAGCTTTCTATAAATAAAACGTAAATGATTTAAAAAAAAAATAAAACCAAAAAGTTAGTTAATTTTTTAAGTAAAAATTTTTTGTAAATTTTCAAAATTCGCCTGCACAGTTTCGAAACCTCTTTGTAGGTTCTTTATTGACTCATACAAACGAAACTTCAAATATTGCACCTTAAAATGAAGAAATAAAATTTTCAAAGAATGAAAGTTGAAAAATATTTTTCACTTATAAATTGTTTATGGTGGTTTTTACTTGTTAAGATATCACTTTGAGATAAACTTTCAATCCCTTAAAAGAACATAAAATTGTCTGTGATCACAACTGCCAACCACATTTCTTTCTTAAAATTTAGAAGCATGAAAATATAAAATTTTTATAAGAATAAATGAAAGTTTAGAGCAGGGGTTCCCAAAGTTTTGCCTAGGTGGGCCAAATTGTAAATTCCAAAATATTTGGTGGGCCAAAAAAAGTGTTATGGAAAAATACGTTTAAATCGATAAAAAGTTAGACACAAAGGAAAGATTTATACTAATTTTATAACATAATCAGTCTTTACTTACGACAATAATTAGGTACTTTTTATTGCAAACTGTTTATTAACACATTTCAAAAATAATTAAACAAAAATAACTAAATAATTTCAAATATAAAAAGAAAAAAATAATAAATTCATCAATCTGAAGTGTGTGACTTGTGCAGTTTTTGTTTTCTTTTAATAATAGGGCGGCCGTTAAGACAATAAAATATATTCAATCTATAATTATAATAACAAGATACAATGTGATTTTTTAAAAACTCAATTGCAGCAGGCCGAATTCTGTCAGAATACGGCCTGCTGCAATTGAGTTTTTAAAAAATCACATTGTATATTACATATAAAACTTAGTATTTTTTTAACTGAACAGTTTTTAATTATAATATGATAACATTTATTTATTTTTTTGTAAAAATGTAAATTGCAAATTATCTCTATGAATTCAAGATCGCGTATGATATGACATCTCGGGCCGCATTTCTAGGGTTTGCGGGCCGCATTTGGCCCGCGGGCCGCACTTTGGGAACCCCTGGTTTAGAGGCTCAAATACTAAATGTTAGAGCTTTACAAAGTCAAATTTAATGACTTCAAAATGATAATTAAACAGTTGAAAACGAAATTTAAGGTTATTAAAAGTAAAAATTGAAGAGCTCTACAAACGAAAATACAAGAACCGTATAAAAGGAAAATTCAGGGTTGCGAAACTAATAATTGAAGACTTTTAAAAACGGAAACCTATGAGCTTTAAAAACGATTAGTTAAAGCCTTTGGAAACGAAAATTCAAAGCTTCTAAACATAAAAATTGAAAGGCATTATTATAAATGAAAATCTAAGAGCTTTAAAAAGGATAACATTAGAACCTTAGAACAGGCAATTTAAGTATTCTAAAAATAATGATTTTAGACTTTTAAAAACGAAAATTAAAAACCTTGGAAAACGGAAGGGTAACAACTTTAGCAAGTTGAAACTTAAGGCTATTCAAAATAAAATGATTCAGAAATCAAAATTAAAGAACCTTATAAATACAAATTGAAGGGGTTAATAACAAAACTCCAAAGGATTTAGAAACGGAAATTTAAAGATCTTGGCTTCTTTAACCAATTTGATAAGTACATTTCTTTTAAAATTTTATAACTAATAGTTGAATATGTTTTAAAAAGATTGACAGCATCTTTGTCCAAAAATCAACCCAAATTTTTTCAAAATTTGTGCACTCGACGTACTCGCCGCTGAAGTAAAGCTCGTCGTAAATTTTCCCCTCGTAACTCAAAGGAAAGGAATTTGGTGGATAATTTCTAGGCGTAGAAGATATTTTGGGGAGGTATTTTTACTCTGTTAACTTCCTTTGAGGGTGTAAAATAAACCAAAGTTGACTGTCATTCTTTCAACGCCATTTTTTGAATTGTAAAAATTCCAAAATTTCTATGGAAAATCTTAGATTTTCCTACTTTTTGGGTTGTTTCAAAACTGTTTTAACTGGCCAGTTTTGTATTAAGAATTAAATTTTGAATGATTTACTGTTCACAGATTTTTAAGGGTCGATTTTGCAATTTTGAGATTTTAAAAATTCCAAAATTTCTTGGTTTTATTTGGTTTAAGGAAAAAAAACATTTACGTTTTACTTATAAAAAACTCGAAGTTTTTGATAGGTAAACTTAGTCCAGACATCAAAAATAAGAATTAATTTTTCAAAAATGCTTGGATTGTTATTTGTCTGGAATAGTTTTTTTAAACTTTTTTAATCAATCTCGAAATAACAAACTTACGTATGAAACTAAATTCCAATTTTTGTCCAAAAACATTGGAAGTACAAAAAGAGTGAATTCTTAAAAATCTAATTTCTAAAACAAAAACGATGGATTAAAGCGAATTCCAAACAGCAATAAAGGCTAGAAAATAAAAGATTTTTCGACAGTTTCAAACTCTTAAAAAATATGTTGGAAAATAAATTTCCAAAAATTACGTTGACAGAAAAGCAGTTTAATACCAATAAGGTTGGCCTATTTTACACCCTCAAAGGAATAGCAGAATAAAAATACCTCACCAGAATATCTTCTAAGCCTAGAAATTATTTAACAAATTCCTTTCCTTTGAATTGCGAGGGGAGAATTTACAACGAGCTTTATTTTAGTGGTGAATAAGCTGCCAATTTTTGGACAAGAAATCTGGCAAATACTTTGTGTGGTTAAACAAAATTTAATTATTGCGTTTAAATATAAAATTCAAAAGGAAATTTATAAATTGGTTAAATTTGCCTATTTTAAAACCCCCAAACCTTAACTTTTTGTTTTTAAACCCCTTCAATTTGTACTTATCTATAAGGCTCTTCTTACGTTTTTAAATCCTAATATTTTTATTTTTAAAAGCTTTCAGTACGTCAGAGTGGGAGCGCAGGTTAAGCAAAGACCTGCTTAGTCAGAACTTTAATGGGCGGCCACTCTGCGGCTTGATGTGTACGGCCCCCTCGACACTGTAAAGGTCTAAGAGGGTAAAAGGAAAAGAAAGAAAGAACAGGTTTCAGTTTTAACTTTTTAAAACTCTTACATTTTGATTTTCAAAATGAAAAATTATTAATATTTATGCTGATTTTCAATTTTTATTTTTGAAAGCCTTGAATTTTAATTCGCAAAGGTCTGAAATCATCTTTAAAGCTCATACGTCTTCGTTTTTAAAAGCTTTTAGTTATTATTTTTAGAATCCATAAAATTTGGTTTCCTAAAGCTTCTATATTTTCATTTTTAAAGTTTATATTTTCGTTTTTAAATCTCTTAAATTTCTATTTCTAAACCTTTTCATTTTTATTTTTACAAGCTTTAACTTTTCGTTTGAAAACCCTAATTTTGTTAATTTTGAAAGCCTTAAATATTCGTTTTTAAAATATTGCAATTTTTATATACCAACTTCTAAATGTTCATTTGTATCTAAAACCTATTTTCAAGGACTTTAAGTATTCGTAATTAAAACTCACCAATTTTCGATATTATTTTTAGGAATCTTTCAATTCTTTTTAAGGCTGAAATTTTCGTTTTTAAACCCTAATACTGTTATTTAAAGCTCTTAAATTTTGGTTTTTTAGAAATCTTCAACTATTGTTTTTAGAATTTAAATTTGCCTTTAAGGCTCTTACATTTTCGTTTTTGATGTCTATTTATAAATCGTTTTTAAACCTCAACATTGTTAGTATCAAAAATCTTAAATATTAGTATTTAAAGCTTTTACATTTTTGTTTTTAAAACTTTACTAAATTTTCGTCGTTAAAGCCCTGTCATATTTATTTACAAAGCTTTCAAATTTTTCTTTGAAAACTCTAATATTGATATTTTCAATTGCCTTAAAATATTCGTAATTTAAAGCTGTTAAATTTTCGTTTTTAGAAAGTTTTAATTATTCTTTTTATAATGTAAATTTGCCTTTACGGGTCTTACATTTTCGTTTTTAAGGCTCTTAGATTTCTATTTATAAAGCTTATATAAAATTTGCGTTCTTAAACCCTAATATTATTATCCTTAAAAGCCTTAAATAATCGTATTTAAAGCTCTTACATTTCCGTTTTTAAAAACCTGTAATATTTCTTTATAAAGCTTTGAAATTTTTTATTAAAACCCTTAATATTGATATCTTCAAAGGCCTTAATATACGTATTTAAAGCTCTTAAATTGTCTTTAAGACTCTAATATTTTAGATTTTATAGCTCTTAAATTTCTATTTACAAAACTTTTTAAACCCTAATATTGTTATTTTCTGCATTTTCGTTTCTAAGCTCTCCATTTTTAGTTTCTAAAAGCCCTAAACTTTTGTTTTTACAATCCAACAATATCTATCTATCTATAAAGTTTTTAATCTGAAAACCCCAATATTGATATCTTCAAATGCCTTAGATATTCGTATTTAAGGCTGTCTTCTTCTTTTCGTCTTTAAATCTTAATATTGTTATTTTTAAGAGTTAAGCTAAGATTTCGCATTTAAAAACCTTTAATTAAAATTTTTGGAGCCTTTCAATTGTTGTTTATAGAGCTACAAAAGTTTCATTTTTAAACCTTAATACTATTATTTTCATAACGCTTACGTCTGTTTTTTTAAAGCTCTTAACTTTTGGTTTTTAAAATCTTTCAATTTTTATTTACAAAGCTTTGAAATTTTCGTTTTCAAACCCTAATATAACTTTCAAAAGCCTTTTAAACCTTAAATTTTCTTTGTTAAAACTCTTAAATTTTCATTTATAAAGCCCTTTGATTTCGACTCCTAAAAGTCTTACATTTTCGTTTTTAAAGCACTGAAATTTTATTTTAAAACCAAAAATGTTTTGTTTATATTTATATGTTAAATTTTGGTTAATAAAGCCCTTCAATTTTTGTTTTTAAAGCACTTAAATTTTTGTTTTTAAGACCCCCAAATTTTCGTTTAAAAAATTCTGCCATTAAAAACAATTTACGATGGTCATTTGAAAGGTAAGGTAAACGACGCGGAGATGGCAGCACCATGACCAAAATCGGTGCACAGCTGATAAGTTTGATCCTTCAAACGAGCCTTTGTCAAGTTGCAGTTCAGGCTATTGTGAGGTTATTGTTTGGTCACGCGAAGTCAAAAATGATGGACAGAAAGGAGAATCGTTCCGTGATAAAATTATTCGCATTTGTTTTTCATTTACCGTACTTATCAAACGACGTTCGTATATACGTTCTGAAACAAACCCATTTTCGATCTTTATCTCTTTGCATTATTTATCGAATATTTCACATATCAAACACCCAATATAAATCTCCCTAAAGACACTTTAATTAAGCCATGTAAATGTAATGGAGTTTTAATTCCACTAAAACTACAAATTAAGGTAATGGAGTCATTAATATCACACTTGCACACAATTATCAAACTTTGAATACGTATGAATCACCCTTACATTAGATTTACGTATTCTATAACTGTTAGTTTTGGTTATTCCGAAAAATAAATTGCAGGTTATCAAAGCCCACTTCATTAAGCAAGTACAGAAGTAATTACACTAATTTCAACAAGGAATAATCCGAGAACATTTTGTTGAAAGAAATTAGAGTGCACGATAAATCAAAGGTTAATTATTTGCACCAAACCCCCAAGACTATTTCGAATTAGGGTTGATATAAATTATGGTATATCGACCTAAAGTTTCAAGGTGAGCCCTGTATAAGAACTTTTGATGTTATCGTAGTATGGAATAAGGCCGAGGAAGAAGAAAAGGTCTGCTGTTAATTTAATTATTTTTGAACACTTTTAGTACAACGCAAGGAAAGATGTTACAAGCCACGTTTCTTGAGAATAAAACAAATTATGGTAATGAGCAACGACAACCGGCTTGCTATTCGATGAAATAATTAGATTTGAATATCGCCGCTTGCTATTTTATTCATTATTTTATATTCACAAAAGCTGAATAACTTAAGGAAAATTGTTACATTTTTTTAGGTGGAATATGATGGGATTTTCTTTGGGAGTTTGTATGGTGTGTTTAGGTAAAATATATGTATGTAAGGGTTAGTTGTGGATTGACGTTAAATACTGCCCAGTTCGTGGATTAAAATTTACTAAATTTATTTTATTTTAACACACAGAAAACCCAAGCAATTAACTATTGAATTATTATTAATCATTTGTGAAACAGAATACATTTGTATATTTTTTATTTGAACACTGGGTACATAGTTTACGTTCCATTCCACTGTTTTTCCACAAATCTTTCGAAAATTATCGAAATAGCCTTGACACAAATAACAGGGTGAATTAACAAGGCATTTCCAAAAACAGTATGTGGTAACCAAAACGTCGATTTGAATTTGTAAAAAGAATAAAACCAAAGAAACATATGTTAGATATGCAAATGAGACGTAAGTATGTATATTGCAGAATCTAAAGAAACATGTATACGTAACCGACAGAAAATATTCAGTCTGCAGTAACACGATAAGATCGAAATTTACATGATTACAACTTTATGTAACATGAACGCCACGACACAGTGGTCGAATTGTTGTTTGACGTGTTTAAGTTCAAACCCGGAGTTTAATAAAAGCTACGCAAAATAAATCGATATTAGACTGATAAAGCAATTAAGTCCAAGGACGAACTTGGGGGGGAATGATAACGAAATTTATAGTAATAGTACGAAATATTGACCTATTTTTTACGTGGATAAAATTTGCTGAAATACTGAAAATCTGTAGGATTTTAGAAGCTCAGAAAAAACGCTGAAATCAAAGTCGATTTCTTCTTACTTCTTTTTTGATATTTCGCCTTTTTTTAAGGTCGAAGCTTGTTTTCTGCTTTTTGTAATATTGCGAAAGATCAAAGAATCCAAATATGAAATTTTATCAAAAGACCGGCGTAACTGTAATATAACACGAATAGGAATAGGTCAGCTATATTTGGCATTTTCAGAAAGATCAATTTAGGATGATAAATACATGTCAGCTGCTTAAGAATGTACAATTCCGAAATTAACGATTTTATTACGAAGTGGTAAACTGGTAATTGGTTACACAAATTTTAATGAAAAGTATGAGCCAACAAAATGGTTTCAGAATAGTTGTGGCTCATCAGGCATATACCGCCAACTAGTACTGTTCAGCAGAAGAGCAAAGACCTTCGCAAGGAAGTAAGGCAACTGCGGCGCCATCACCTGCTCAAGCACAATAAGCACCCTAAGTTTTTGAACTTATTGCAAATTCGTTATATGGACTTAGTCGTTTTAAATGTAATCGGAACTTAGATTAATTTGTATAACCTTACTTTGAAGCTGGACTAATAATTTCTATATGGTCGAATTTTCGAGCCAGGTAATGCACGTCATCAATAAATTTTATGACATCATAACTTGGTACGTCTACATGAAGTTCCAAACGATTTACAAATTTTATAACCTAAAAAATGTCAAATGTCAAACAAACGTTAATGATACACAACACGATCTGTCAAAAATTTGCAAGTAAAATTGGAAATTGGAAATATAAACATGCCAAAAATAATACTAACTTTACAAAAAATAAATATGAGCTAAATTAGAAAATAAAAACTCGCTTTCTCTCTTATTTTCAAAAATGTATAGGCCTTTTGATTAAACACGGCTGCCTAATCTTAGAAAACTACAAAAATAATTTATATTTAGCAATTACATTTTGTATTTTTTTATCGCGCATTATTGGTAACGCCGACCGTTGATCATGTGATTGGTGACGCGCATTACCTGGATCGCCAATTGGACTATAACTTGACTTTAATTCAGGACTTAGAACAATTTATATTATTTTGTAAAACTAAAGCACAGATATGAAATACATGAATGTTAGTTGAATTTGACTTTGAATAAAAACCTCTCGTAAAAAGCCAAGCAATTTTCAAGTGGCGACGTTGGTCAAAGACTCTACCTAAATTATTAAAGTAACTTATTTATATTAATTTCTAACAATAAAACAAACCAGCCACTTCGCCACAATATGGTTCAGAGGTCCTAGCCCTCTACTTTAGAAATATATGAAGTGGATGAGATTACCACGGCATACGACAACACCATTGCGGTAATTTGCTCAATATACAACATATAAGGGGGGAGCATACGAACCTCGTTACTCAGCACAACACCAAAAGATTGGAAACCTACACCAAACTTTAAGAGACTACTTTACAACCATTTACAACCAATAACACGTCCAAATTTCAATGACAAACAAAATAGATTTATATCAAAACAACTTTTCACAATTCTAGGATGCCCATATTATTTCGCAACGCCTTAATTATTCTGAGTAGGTAACTATCCGTAAGGTTTACTTTTACTTGTAAGCTATAACGTGTCTTGTCTATTTAGAGTCAATAAAGGGCTCTATGATAAAAATGGACACACTGTAGATACTCGCCTAAGAAGTAACATGAGTATAACATCGATGTTCATCAACGAATACAAGCATCAACAGAAAAAAGCTACATATTTATTATAATCAAGCGTTTAAAAATTGTCACCAAGCCAATAAACTAAACACCGATACTGATAGGTAAAATAAAACAAAGGTAACAATGTAGGGGGGAATACTCACCAAAATTCATAGGCTATATAATATATACACAACAAATGCAAAAAATTAATACAAGAAACGCTCAGCATAAATTAGTAACAGTAAAATTAAATATAAATAAACCACAAAAGGAATATGAAAAGAATTACACAAGAATAAAAGTTAAAAATCTACAAAAGGAATATCAGAAAAGGGTAGAAGAGAACCTGGAGAAGTACCTATGAAGAGAGAATGAAATATATGGCAATAAACGAGATTCCTTAAAACAGCTTTACAAATGGCAGCAAGAGAAATATGTGGAGAAAAGAAAGTATCAGGGAATCTGAAGCAGACTAGATGGTGGAGTAAAGAAGTGGAACAAAGGGTAAAGAACAAGAAGAAAGCAAGGAAAAAATATAGTAAAACAAAAAATGAAGAAAATAAGGACGAATATTGTAAGAAAATGACCTTCAAGCTTGCACATGTGTTCAGATGTTTCGTCAACATATTGAAAAGATTGTACAGCTGGTATGAATTACGGTCGGACACCTGCAGATTGTACAGCTGGTATAAATCACGGTCGGACACCTGCCTAAGATGTTGAAATACAGGTTAGCATGTGTCATGATGAGTCATTTATTATCAGCTATTTTTTAACAAGCCACCTGCGTGCCATCTGCTTTATTGTAAGAAAAAAGGGGGCTCATTTTTGGTATAAATCGGTCAGCTAGTGAAGTCGGAGTGCGAAGGAGTAGGCAGATTGAGACCAAAGCACCCTAAACTTCTCAAGTTAGTTGGGCAAGGTGCGAGGGAATAGGCAGATTGAGGCCCAAGCACCTAGCCTCCTCAAGTTAGTTCCGTCGGTGAAGTTGCCGTCTACAAAATGAGTGCTCTAGAGAAGGTGGTCAGTCAGTGTCAGATAATCAGTGCAGTCCCATCCTTTGTACTTAGTGGTTGCTACAAATGTATATGTAAGAATGTTTTTCTGTATTTAAAATAAATGCAATTCAATCCATTGTAAGGCTTGCTAATAGTTTGTATGTATCCCTTTGATTTATTTATTAACTTTAACGTTTGTAATAATTTGTCTCTAGAATCGTTTAATGTGTTTGTTTGTAACTTTGTCAGTAAATAAGAAGAAAGAAAGGAAATAAACGAAAGTATGACTTCAGCATATTAAAAGAGCGAGATATATAGGAAAGATACATTTTAAGCATCAAGGAAGGCCTAACAAAGAAAATAAGAAAACAGGAAAGTCAAATGGAATCGGATAACAGATACAAGAAGTATTAAACGAAGCAGCTAAGGAAGAATCCAAAATACTGGTATGATAAGGTATGTGGTAAAGCGAAAGGTAGTAGAAGCTCAAGTCAACAACAAAAACAACAATCATCTTTGAGATCAGCCCAGAACGTGTTACGCATAACATTAACATCACTCCAAGAGATAAAGTGTAAGGCAGAACTCTAATATACCTCACCTAATCGGATTTAATTAGTATAAACCCAAAAGATCTGATCTCCGAAGTGGCTGAGTGGTTAAGGTGCTTAAAACTATAACGCTGGCGGTCTCGAGTTTAAGCCCGAGTCAGAGAAAATGATTGGAAACCGAAACACAGTGATGAAGAAAGGAAGAGTTGGTTATCGAAGTAATAGGTTTTGAAGCCAAAATAACTCTAGAGTCCAGACAAAGTTGGGATGAGGCAAGTGCGAATGTTTTCAGCGTGCAATGTTTTACTCAACAGACTCGTCCAGGTTTGGTTAACCAAAAACAGTCTACTCTTTTATGCTTGTCTGTGTTTGTTCGCGTACATAGTGTTATCGCTGATGCCAAAAGATCTAAGTTAAGGATTTCAAGAACTGGAACATGTCGGATATGCAAGACAATCGAGCCAAGGCAAAATATTTATATGGCGTTGCTCAGCCAGTTGAGGAAATAATGGAGTTTAAATATTTAGAAAAGACAATCAGCAGAAAAATACAACTGAAATTGATAAATAATATGAAATAAAGACAAAACTAACGCTAGCAAATGTTAAGATGTTAACACTCGCTAAACGGAGCTGAAACAAAACTGTTAGTACTGCATTGAATAAAAAGTTGGTACTTCATAATAAAAGAAATCAGAAGAACCCTAATACTTGGGAAAAAGGTACTAAGAACGATGGTTACAAAAACCATCACGACCAGAGTCGTGATTAAATGAGTAACTTCAGGGTTTGGACCATGCCATTGTTGAGGAAAAGTACGTAGTGATTCGTCCACTATCGTAAGGGGCTTCACCAGGAGCTGATATTTACCAATGGCCTCCGCCCCCACGTTGAGTTACCGTACTTTTTCCCCTTAGAATACTGGGCGAAACATTGAATGCTTGTCCTTCACCAATGTTATGGTCCAAATCCGGAAGTCGTACATTTCATTATTGAGAAGGATTTTGTGAATTGGAGAGAATATGTATCAGCGAATTCGAACAAATGCAGCAGAACCTATACGAAAACCCAAACCTTATAACGGATACAGAGAGACTGGGACCTAATGTGGCAGTAACAATGGTATTTAAAAGTGGACCAGAAAAAAGAAGACGGGCTGAAAAGGAGGAAGATAAACTGTAAACAGGTAGTATTATATCAGATTAAGGTTGTTGGACTTCCTTCTTCTTCCTCTTGTGGCAGAAGCCTATGCCAATGACCTGTTATGAGTCCTCTTTACACATATGCCGGGCAGAAGGCTAACCTTACCCATAAAAGGAGGCGACGAAGATCTACTCGGAGTGTTTCGAGGTTAACGGCTATCAAAGGTATGAAAAATAAAAAAATAAGGAGGGCAGGCACAGAAATGGCTGACTGATGTCGAAGAAAACCTACGACAAATGAGAATAAGAAGGCTAAAATCAATAAGGAAATCAAGGCCATTCAGACTTTAAGGTCAGTAGGTAAGGCTAACTGAATAAATTAAACGAAATAATTCTTAATATTATATACTGCAGCAAAAATCAAAGTGGGTGAAAGTCATCGAGGGCACCAGGGTCCTTAAAGGGCCGTAGCAACAAATTTAAGAAACAGCCCTAACATTACAAATTCGAGCAAATTACGAATTCGTCCATTTAAGTACAAAATCACAGAGGATTATAAATTTTCATTGTTTTTATTTATTGTTGATAAATCATAAACGGCGCAGCAGCCCGCAGTAGGTTTTCAAATTCACGGGAGCTAATTTGATGCTATAATACACAATGCTCATACTTTTGAGTTAGCAAGAGCTATTGGCCTAGGCTTTGGCCATAAGAGAAAGAAGAAGAATAAATAACGTCTCCACAAAGCTATACTTGGTGGTGTAAAAGAAGAGTGCAAGGTCTGGGGTTCGATTCAGGTCAGGATCAAGTGAGATTTTTAATGCCAACAGATGAAATTATGCAAAATTTGGAATAATGAAGATTAATATCCATTGGGTTCGACAAAATTATAGCCTGGTAGTGCTAAATGACAATTGGCAGTTGACGTTCGTTCAGATCCTTAAAAGCTTAGATTTCATGTAATTCAAACAGAACAATAAAAAGTAGAATTTCAGATTCTCCAATATTACGAAAACATCATTAATACTAAAACTTTAGGTTTTATTTAACATCATATATTTATGATACCTTAATTAACTCAAATGTTAAAATGTGTCTTCCCACGCTATCATTTTGACTCAGTACAATTCGAACACTAAATTTCGCTTCCGTATATTATGTCTGATGTAATTAACTGTAATTACTGAATTAGGTTAACTGTATAATTCCATTACGTACAAATCTTTCAATAATGGTTCTAATTCATATACATAAATTATTTACATTTGTTGCTTAAATTGTTCGGATATCGTAATGGTAGATCATAATGACGAGTTTATTATGGCTTGTAAACTGGATTAAAATCAGTTTACGTTACATTTTTATTGATTTAATATTTATTCTTTTATGTGCCTTGCAGGTAGAGTATGGAAGAGTCCGCCGAAGAGACTTCGCCGTTTGTTTTAATACCAACTTCATCAAATCAACATTTTTGTAGCAGAATTAATTCGTGGCATCACTTATACTTATATTAAAACTTTTGGTAAATTTAAATAAATAACGCGGAAAAAACAATGCCCTTCGTGAATTTTAATAATCAAAAATCAGCGCTCGTTGTCCAAATATTCAAATAAAAGTTAAACTTTCGTTTAACAAAAAAACCATTTTAATGTCAGAGAAATGTGTTTCCTGAAGTGTATGGTTGTAACATATTTTTTTAAATTAAACCCGCCGAACCAATGAACCATTCAGCAAAACCACCCTCAAGGATTCAAGCGAAAAGGCCACCTTTATGAAGCCGTTATGAATAAATACATACCAAAGACGACGCAATCCCCCCTTATAACGCATGCTACTTCCACGGCAACACCTAGAGATCCGTTAACTAAAGCCTCCGCCGTCATAAAATTTTATTGGAGTTTTCTACATTTATTACTTCCACCGTATGGAAGTATCGTACAAGCTAAGAAGGTGTTTTTTATTTAACAAAGCTGTATTGTGTTCCTTGTATGAAATTACGCGTCTGGAAGAAATTTAAAGGACGTTTTAATATTAATGCTGCTAACGTTAGTGCTTTCTTTTTGCGAAATTTACATTGTTGGATGCTAGTTTGACGATAAAAATAAACGGCGAAGAATCTTCGCTAGCTTTCTAAGAAGTAACTTTACAAAGAAATTACTTGCGTAACAAAGCTGTCACGTTTATTAAAGCTAAATTAAAATAAAAGATACACCAATCACGGGAGAATTTAACCATTAATTCATTTTGTTATTTGTCAAATGAAGGATAGATAATCATCGAAAAAAAGAGAGAACAGAAAAAACAGCAAAGGCGAAGAGGAAGTATTAAACGGAAGAGAAAGACGGAGAAGAAGAAATGGCAAAGAGTGGTTCAAAAGAACCCGAAGTTGAAGAGAAAGCAAAACATGCGAGGACAATCTAAGAAGCATAGAAGAACAGCAAAGGCGAAAAACAAGAAAAAGAAAGAAGAGTGAAAAGAAAACATTTAATAAAATTTAACAAAAATTAATACAATGAAAACGAAAACAAAAGCATTAACCAAAATAACACAAAAAGATAAACAATCAATTTCAACTGTCTTTGCGACTTCATGTAAAACTGGAATGAAAGCATACAAAGAAAAAGAATAAAATGTAATTCATAAACACCCACAATAACCAATAAAGGAGCAGAATAGAAAAGAAACGACGAAGAAAATAAATAAAATTAAGGAAAAGCAACAGAAGAAAAAAACGAAGAAGGTCTGTAGAAGACCGAAGAAAAATGAAAACAACAATGAGATAAATAACAAAATCAAAAGAGCAACGGAAGAAAAACGTTCAAAAAAACAGAAGAACTAGCCAATCAATCTATTAAGAAGATTAAGACGATTTTTATTCAGTAAAAGCAAACAACAAGGAAAGAGCAAGAAGTATAGAAAAGTCAAAGACAAAAATGAAGTGAAGGGGGGAAATTATTGACTAATAAAGCAACGAAAGAAAATATCAAAGGACTTTAATAAAAGCCCAAAGGTAAATTGAAGAAACAAATAAAATTGAGGATGTGCTAAATAACCGAAGAAAAGAAAGAATGAGAAAAAAGATAAATAAATAATTTACTTACACTTCTTATCAAACTAGAATGTAAGAAATTGAAAGCAAAACAGTGAAAGATTTCTACGAAACGATAGAGAACAATCAACAAAGAAAGAGCAAAAATTACAGAAAAGGCACGGTGGAGATTAAATTAATACACAAACAAGAAAAAGGGAAAAGCCAAAAACGAAAAGACCAGAAAGGCTTAACAAATGCCCAAAGATAAGTCAAAGAAACCACGAGAATAACGGAAAAAAGATAAGCGCAAAAGAAATATCAGCAAAAGTAGAAGTACAGAAGTAAACAATCTGAAGTGTATTTAAACTGGAATGACAAATGCAAAAAAAAACAGAAACAACAGAAACGGCGAAAAGAAAAATGAAGGAGAAAGCGAAGGTGTAGAAGTGCTAAACCACCAACTTCAAGATACTTGTATATCGGTTTTAAAACAGAAAGAACCCTTTAGAAGAAGAGATTGGTGGAGAGCCAAACTCGGATAAAGGATTATAAAACAGAGAAAGAAAACAAATAAAAATGAAGAAAGAATTTATTTTAATAACAATATTTTTTTTCAAATTATGTAGGAAGGAGGAAAGGGCAGAAACCGAGAAAGCAATTAGGATATACGAAAACAGAAAGAGTAAAGGCGCAAAGGGTTTGAACCTCAATCATCCGTTTTGTATTGTAAATTGTAAAAACAGCCAAGCACACCAGCATTTTTTACAAGACCGTTTAAATATCTTTTTCGCCCTCCGGCTAGAAACACTCAATTTTCATGCGTATAAATCGTCTGGAAAATGCTATTTTCAAGCCTAGACCTGAAAGTAAAATTAGGATTTTTGATTGGTGGCGCTGAACCGAACTGACTCCGCCCTCTCATTGCTACGCCCATTGTCACGCCCAGAAAAATAAATTCCATAGAAAAATAAATTCTCTAACGTTAAATAGTTGAATAAAAAATGATTTTTTATAATTAACGTATTTTTTTGGTTTGCTTTTTCTTTTTCCCTAAAACACATTTGCAATTGATTATTTATGTATTTTATTTTTGTTAATTGTTTCGTCTTGTTCTTGATTTTTCTTCTGTTGTTTAGAGCATCGTACATTGTTTCATCAGGAAGAAAGAGGGGCACTAAAAGAGCACGGCAACTCAACCTGTGAACCGCGCCAAAGGTGAAACTCCTATTACAAGGAAGAAGGGCACGGTCAACCAAGGCAGAGGCGAAACCCTTCTGAAGGAAAGTAGAAGAAACCAACAAATGTATGCTGGTTGTAACCGGTCAAGCGTAGTAGGCGAAAATGACGATTGGTCAGGAGTGGAGGGGGCGGACCCAGTAGCGATGACAAACTTCCATATGTCTGATAGAAAGGAGCGGCTCGTACCGAACATTTTTGGGTGTTTTGCATTAAAAAGAAGTAATAATGATAATACACAAGGAAAACAAAATAAAACAGTTTTCTAATTACAATGACAGTCAATCCTTAAATATGTTGTTCTTTAAATATATATCCTGACGGTAGTGTCTTTTATCAGATTTACTTGACTGCTGCTAACACTTTCAATATTTAATTCCGGTAGTAGGGCGATTTTAACACTTTTTAAATTATTTTCAGGAATTAGTCAGTCAAAATACACTCCGTTTAGAACCACAGCTTATTAACAAATTGAGCTGTATCACATGCAGCTCAGTGATGCAGCTCATTTCTCGTTTTAATTTTGACTTGGAGCCCCATCGTAACGCAGTGATGTCTACCTATTTCCATAGCTGGTGACAGATGATAACCAGCATCACGATTCCAGTTGTTAGGATTTCAATAGCTTCGCGGATTTTCGTGTTGAAAAAGTGAGGAGAACTGGCAATGATGATGAAATCGATGATTTTTCAAACAAGATCTTATGGCCAGTGTCGTTATGGTGGTAGGCAACAGCCGAGTGTGAGAGAAGACCTGATTTCAAGGAACGTTTGTGTTCACAGATACGTGTGTGTACTGAGCGACCAGTTTCTCCAATGTACACTAAACCACAAAACAAGGGATGCTGTAGACGCCTCTTGATGGCATGGATTAAAACTTATCCTTTTCTGAAGTCTGAAGGGAGTATCTGTGGCACTTTTGGATGGGGTTTGAAGATGGTTTTGATATTACATATGTTTTTTGAGAATCCTACCTATGTGATCACCGATCAGTAGCATGGCAAAATGCCAAAATGTTAAACTCATAACCATTTCTAAAATAAATATTTGTCCTTAGAAGACTACAAATTACTGTTTCGTAATTCACATAATTCAAAAAACAAAATTAATTGTGTAATAATTAAAATAAACTAATTTAGTACGTAAATACTTTAGGCAACAATCTCACATATGTGAACGATATAAACTTGAAAATGTTTCCTAATAACATTCCAAGTTTAATCTCCCCGGCTGTTATTGGAATGCGATTTATTTGTAACATCCCCTTAAATGTAGGAAAACGTGTTGAGTGGTATTTCGGAGATTAGGAGGATTTTCCTTTGTTCAAGTTAGAAACAGATTTTTATACAAGACTCGAAAAACAAAGGGCGAAAATCACTCGTATTTCTAACAAACTGTCTTTTTATGTTGTATTAAGAAAACCTGCTAGCTTTCTAATTTCATAAGAAAAAATAAGTTAACAAGAATTAAATCGGCGAAAAGTTTGAGAGAAGAAGCAAGCTCTTAAATTTATTTTATTTATTTTGATCAAAATCTTACTAAGAATCGTTAAAGATATCAACCATTAGGACCTACACTTTCACCGAAAAGAGCTATTTTTTACAAGGCAGGTTGTGTTGTTTTCAGAGAAGGTGCAGGAATAATTAATAAAACCAAAATACCAAAGTTTCAAATAGAACAGCACAGCCTCCCTTGTTAAAAATCAGCTAAATTTCGCCCAAGAAAATCTAAAATACTCATTTCTTGTCTTTCAAAGTTCAGGTTCGTGATAACGTTTAAAGCTTAAGGTTTTATATGTTCTTCATCAGATTTACTTAGAAACTTTACAAGCTTCTGGGCGTATACAATTGCAGCAATAAAGCTCATAATACCCACCACTAAAAAGCAAGAAAGCGTTACAAAATCCTTTTAACTTGTCTTAAAGATACAATCAGATTTATTTATGTCATTAAAAAGAGCAGATTATTTCATATCGTCTAACTTCTGTCGTAACACTTTACAATGTACTTCTGTAAATTGATTTAATAGCTGAACACTTAACCCTTGGCTTGTTATTAATCCTAAGAATAAAATTACATGAAATACACTTTTGAGTTTTGAAGATTACATTTCAAATTTTGCAAGTTTGTTAGTAAATAAATTACAATAACTTGCGATCTTGCGATAATGAGAGTTAATTTTGCTGCTACAAAGATAATTTAAAGTTGGAAAATTTAAAGGTCGGATTTAAATTTAAATCAGACGACTAACAAACAGTTAGAAACTCGTGGAAGTACTTACGAAGCTCGCAACCTGAAGTATGGATTGCCCTTCAATCATTTAACAACACTCACCTGCAACAAAAAGAAAATGCGATTAGTATACATTCGTTTAAAATTACACAACAAATGAGCATATACTAAAAAGAGCAGGAATGTTCGTGCATTTACTCGAACAAAGAATACCTTAAATTATCTAAGCTGCAAATGAAACAAAATTAAGATATTTCTAACAACAGATCAATAAAAAAACAATTAGGGTAGGCTGTGAAATTGAATTATTTTGAATTGGTACTTTAGCCACATCCACAGAATGACATTTTATAACGTTTGTAATTTGACATTTTTATTGTAAACAAAGTTTATAACCTTAAATTCATGTCAGAAATGTCATTCTGTGGATGTGGCTAAAGTACCAATTCAAAATAATTCAATTTCACAGCCTACCCTAATTGGTTTTTTTATTGATCTGTTGTTACTTTACAGTGAGCGAAATGTTAATTAAACCACAAAAATTCAATTCAAGGATGAAGCTACCAGAAAACTTATCAGTTGGGAAGATTTACGAGATACAAGATACGCTACCTACCAGAAGGTTGAGTCTCTGAACATTGTATATTCTTTAGTGTGAATTCAAAAATTAAAATTTGGGAGGAATTTTCAAAGAATTTTAAGTTCGAGGTTGACAAATAAAGTGTACTAAACTTTCAGGTCGCCAACTTGCCAGGAAACTTTAGCAAATTGGGAAGATTTAAGTGCTAGCCACCTTCTGTAAGGTTAAACCTCTACAAGTTGTGTACTCTTTATGAAATTAAATCCTGGACAGAGTTTTAAAAATCTAAATTTTGAGGTTGAAGTCTAAATATATTAATTAATGCTTTCAGCATTATGACATTACCAGGAAAATCAGTAGTCAGGAAGTTTTAAATGCCTTACCATCTTCTGTAAAGCTGAATCTCTATAAATTTTATATTCTTTAGTTTAAACTTAAGCCATTAAATTCTGGTTGAGTTTTTTGAAAACTTCGATCGTGAAGTTCCAGGATTAGACTTGTATATATTAACACTTTAAGGATTCAAAAGCTACTCGGAAATTAAATAGTTAGGAAGATTCCAGTACGCTACCTTCCATAAGCTTAAATCGCTGTACATTGTGTATTGTTCAGCTTGAACTCAAGAAATTAAATTCAGGAGTGAGCTTTAAAAAAATTAAATTGTGGTTTATAAATGCCTTCAGGACTATGAAACTACCCGAAAATTTAGCATTTGGGAAGATTTAAGTGCCACATTTCTGTACATTGTATACTCTTCAGTTTGGACCCCAGAAATTGAATCCTGGGACAAGCTTTAAAGAATATAAATTTCGAGGTTGTGGTTTATAAATGTCAATGCTTTCAGGGTTATGAAACTACCAGGAAACTAAATAGCTAGGAAGCTTTAAGTGCTACGCCACCTTTCATAAGGTTAAATCTCTATATTTTTTATACTCTTTAGTTTCAAACTCACGCCTTTAAATTCTGCGTCACCTTACATAAGTTTAACCTCTATAAATTGTATGCTCTTCAATTTTAACTCAAGAAATTAAGTCCTGGAACGAGCTTGAAAGAATCTAAATTTCGAGGTTGTGGTTTATAAATATTAATGCTTTCAGGACTCAAGAAATTTAGAAGTTGGGAAGATCTAGGTGCTCCCTCCTTCTGTAAGGTTTAACATCTATATATTTTATACTCTTTAGTTTAAATTCAAGCCATCAAATTCCGCTAGAGTTTTTGAAAACTATAATCGCGAGGTTTCAGGATAACACTTTCAGGACCATGAAGCTACCGGGAAGATTTAAGTAATTCGCTACCTTCTACACGGTGACAATTTTAAAGTTGGCCACTTTTAAAAGGGCGCCATTCATTTGTTTTTTATTCTTGTGTCATTTAATTTGTTTTGCCTTATTCAGAATTTTCTGCTCTATAAAATACTTTACTTTGCGTCTGATTAATTTGACAGCTGTATTGGAAAAATGGACAAGAAACAACAACGCTTGGAAATTATTAAACTCTAGTTGGCAAAAAACAGCAATCGTGTGATTTCAAAGCGTCTCAAAATTCCACGCACAACTGTTAATGAAACAATCATTCGCTATAATGAAAGAGGAGACTTTTCTGATCGTAAGCGCATTAGAAAGTCATCCGTTGCTACTTTGAGAGTTCTGGAAATGCTGCGTGAAAGAATAAGGCGAAATCCGAGGCGCTCCTTGAGAAAAGTAGCAAAAGATATTGGTATCAGCAGAGAAACGGTTCGACGAATTGTCAAAAAGAAGCTCAATCTAAAGCCCTACAAGATGCAAGAACGACAGGAGCTGACCGTCAAGAAAAAAGCAGTTCGGCTTGAGCGATGTAAAAAATTATTGAAGTCCCACGCTCTGGAAACTTTGGACAGAATTCTGTTTACGGATGAGAAAATTTTTACGATCGAGCAATCAGTCAACCGCCAAAACGACAGAATATGAGCAGCAAAACCTCCCGGAGAAGATAGAATAATTGGCCGTGTTCAAAAATCTCTCTCGGTCATGGTATGGGCCGGAATCAGTAAAACGGCAAAAACTCCGCTAATTTTCATTCAAGAGGGTGTCAAAATCAATCAAGTTGTTTATAGGCAGCTTCTTGAGGATCAGGTATTTCCATGGGCTCATGCTACATATGACAATCAGAATTGGACGTTCCAACAAGACTCAGCGCCATCACACAGAGCACGAGAAACCATAATGTGGATTTCTGAAAATTTTCCAGCTTTCATTACTCCGGAAGAATGGCCGCCGTACTCACCGGATCTCAATCCAATGGACTATTCTGTTTGGAGTATCTTGGAGCAAAAAGCCTGCGCTAAAAGCCACAGTACGTTAGATTCTCTGAAACGCGCCCTAAGGAAAGCATGGGACGAAATAGACGATGGAATGCTGCGTGGAATCGTCGATCACTTTCCGAAGCGTCTGAAGGCATGTGTTCGAGCAAGAGGTGGACACATTGAATGAAATTCAGCCTATCCTGTTAAGAAAACTGTCCTCTTTCAGAATACGTTAGTAATTTGTTGATAGTTTTATGTTTTGAATAAAATATTGTTGTGTTAATGTGGCCAACTTTAAATGTGTCACCCTGTATAAGGTTAAACATGATTATATACGTTGTATACTCTCTAGTTTGAACTCGAGAAATTAAAACCTGGGGCGAACTTTTACATAGGAAGAATAATGAATATACAGGCTTTTTGACTTATTAATCTGGCAGGAAACTTAATAATTGGAAAGTTTCAAGTGTTATTCTATCGTTCATACGGCTTAAACATCTGCGTATTATATACTCTTTAATTGAACCCAAGTCATTACATTCTGGTTGAGCTTTTGAAAACTTGTAATCATAGTAACGTTTTAAGTACTACTAAGCTACCAAGAAATTTTGCGGGTTGGGAATTTCAAAATCTACGTGCTACCTTGAAGAACTCTGTATATTGTATAATCTTTAATTTGAACCCAAGCCATTAAGTTCTGGCCGAGTTTTTGACAATTGTATTCAGAAGGTTTAAGAATTACACTCGTTTATATGATCGCTTTCAGGTCTACAAAGGTAGCAGGAAATTTGGTCATTAAATAACACACTACTTTCCGTTAGGTTAAACCTCTGTATATTGTCTAATCCCTAGTTTGAACATCTGCCCTATGTTGTATAGTCTGTAGTTTGAACTCAAGACATTAAATTTTGAGGCGAACTTTTAAAAACGTTCAAGATCGAGCTTGAAGAATTATATAATGTATTAAGGCTGTCAGAGTGATGAAACTACCTGCAAATTAAGTAGGTGGTACATTTCACACCATATGCCATCTTCCATAAGATTATACCTCTATATATTATATACTCTATAGTTTGAGTTGAAGGTCGAGATTCAAGAAATATATGTGTTAAAGCTTAGGGTTGTGAAGCTGCAAGGAAACTCGATAGCTGGAAAGTTTCATAAGGTTAAACATCTGTGTGTTTTATAGTCTACGCTTTGAACTCAAGGAATTAAATTCTTTCAAACTTGCGACTGAAAAATTATACCTAAATATTAGGGCTGTCACTGTTACAAAGCTACTCGGAAATTCAGTAGCAACGTTTTTCTAATAACATGTTATTTCTATAAAGTTGAACCTCACTGTGTTGTATACCCTCTAATTTGAATACAACAAATTAAAGCTTAAGGTAAATTTTTAAAAACTTGAGGTTGAAGAACTATAAATATTTTTAGTCAGGGTTATAAATCTATTTATACCTAGAAATTCAGTATCTGGGAGTTTCAAGTAATATGTACCTTTATACTCTATGGGTTGAGCTCAAAAAATCCACGAAGTATATGTATTAAAGCTCAGGGTTGTGAAGCTATCAGGAAACTCAATAGCTGGAAAGTCTCAAATGGTAAACTACCTTCCGTAAGGTTAAACCTCTGTATGTTGTATACTACTCTATGCGTTGAACTCAAGAAATAAAATCCTGAGGTGAACTTTTAAAAACTTTTAAGCTCGAAGTTGCAAGATTACAAATATTAACACTTTCAGTAATTATTCTTCAACTTCAGTTGAAGCACAACATACATTCTATAACCTTGAACCTCCATATATTCTACAGGGTGATCCAAAAGTATTGTCATTAAATTAAATGGGTATATGCTGACCTTAATGGAAGTACATTACAGCAAAAATTTAAGCTTATCGCGATTTTTGTTTATTTTTAATTTTATTATACATTTTTGAGAACCGCTGGCTAATATGCATTTAAAAAGCCTGCAATAGAAATTTGACCTTGCAAAAATAAGTGAAACATCACACAGTTATGCAATTTACAGGTTTCACTTTTCTCTCGCATTTTTTCATGCTTGAGACTGGCAGTAAACATCATTAGAATGTTTAAAAAGTGATGTAGAAAAAGATGATGTAGAAAGTGTTCAAATGTTCCGCCATTAACTCCTACACAAACACAAATACACACACAACACAAACAAAACAAAATTAAGTACAATAACATCAATTAATTCAGTTGTTAAAAGGTTGACCTTCCATTAAAACGTTCGATGAATGTACCCTGAAAGCCAAGAATGAACTGATATTAACCTACTTACGTACACAGCTGTCGTCTGTATCAGCATCAACAACAAGGGCGTTTGAAAAATTTAAATTCGAGTGACCCCCAAACAATTTTTGTGTTGCTCTTTTTAATTTTTTTCTGGGTTTACCGTTTATTTGCGACACGTAGTTTATTGAGAAAAGTTGTTCTATTTGATATGCTCTACCTACCCTTAAAATTAATGACAATACTTTTGAATCACTCTGTATACTAATTTCATTAGTATAGCACAACAAAACAGCTATGGAAACTTGAATTTTTTTCCAAAATTAATTAATACAAAAATTACAAGGCATTCCTTTATAGTTGATAATTTAATCCGATTTTGTTAATACATTTCGGGACAAAGGAACTGGTCACAAAAATTCGCAGAACAACCATCAAGGAAAACTATCACCTACGCCCTTGTTAGCCCTTTCCTACACCTACCTATTTGCCAGTAATTTATAAAGGGATTTCTTGTTAGAAATTACGGACAATAACGAGGCGTTCGCTCTTATAATCTACAGAAGTTCTAGGAAAAAAAGAAGGAAAAACATGGGCTTTGCACTTACATAACCACACCAAAATGTTTAAATTCTACAATAAATCGAAGATTTCGCCCAGTAAGTATATAAACATGGAAACACTTGTATTTATTAAAAAATAATCAAAGTTAAATGTTTATTATTAAGCGGTTAAGTAGTAATGGAAAACAGAACTGAAAACGTTTTAAAATTGCAATTTGCATAATCACAAGGATTGGGTTGCGGTTCCAGCTATCTCCATTTTTATCAGCAGTGAAAGAATAAAAATTTGGATTCCTATTTTTATTAACCACAAAAAACCATATCCAAATGATTCCAGTTCCGAAAAATCGGTTGTTGAAACTTTATTTATTGGGTAACATCTGGAATTATAAGGTTACGTCTTCACTAAGACAATTTTTAAATTTTTAAAATTTATGATTTTATTTTTGTTAACCACAAGGGGGGGGGGATGCCTCGAAGGATTCTTATTCTGCGAAATTGGTTTATAAAAGTTAGTCTGTTTACTAGCTAAGATCTGTAGTTATAAGGTTACGGTTCCAGCTATCTCTATTATTAAGTATAAGGGTAATTAAAACCAGCCGATGCTGAAGCCGGAAATAAATGACCATGGTGGTTTCAGAGCTATTGCTGCTTCATTAGGTGTACGTAGACTACCAAGTAGTCAAAATCAATGCAATAATTACACGAATTATGATCGATTTTGTTATCAATTTTAATTTTAAGCACCTAAGGGTAAATTCCTAAAGAAAACCTATCTATTAAGCCGTTTCGGCCCAACGAGTTTAGAACCCTTTAAACATTTTTTGCAAATTATCTACTGTGGATAGTCAAATATTTGTTTTATTCACGCCATTCATCATTCTTGGTATTTTTTGCATAACTTTATCGTCAGATATGGGCTGACATAATGATCCTTTACTAAAACGACCTGCGTTGTTGGCAAACTGAAGTGGGTGTAATGCGTTCTTTTCACCCGAAACCTCATTTGTTAGCGAGATTCAAGAGACCCTCGTTGAAATTTTTTTAGCAACTTCAAATTTCTTAGTGTTAAAGCTTCGGTTGGTTACAAGTGTATCATGTCAGCACAACTCTTTGGCCTTCGATTTTCTTTTTTTTTTTGCTTTTGGTGCGTGCTTTAATGGTGGGAGTGAATAAAATTATTTTTCAGGGTCGATTTTGAGCAATTTTAACAAGCTCTTCGGAATATATTTTTTTGGAGATTGAAACAGGCTATTTCGAATTTATTTTCTATCAATTACAAGTCGTAAATTATGTACTTTTCAAATGTACGAATTCCTGCAAAAACCTCGTAATTAACAGTATTTAAAGCCTTGATAATTAGGTCATTATCAAGCTTTTTATTAATTTACACAATAAATTCAAAAACTTATCACAGTAATTTTTGAATTTCAAACTTACTTACGACCCTGCTATAACGTAAGTTAAAAGGCTTAATTGTAGAATTACCTATAAATATTCACAAAATTGTATTTAAACCTGAAATTGTCAGAAGTTCCTTTAATCTTTAAGTTTAATTTTATCTGAAAGTAGAACGGAAATTGTTTCCTTTGCGTTTGATAAGAAGTGATATAAATACTTGCTTGGAAGTATTAGGATTTGATATGATTTTCCAAGTAAAACCTTAGTTGGCCCTTAACTCAAACTCAAACATGCAATAAAATAATACAAAACCAAACTTATTGTTTGCTATGTCTATGAATTAAACAAATTAAAAATTTAAATTAATTTGGCCTTGAAATCGAGATGTAATATTTGATTTCGTCTTTCAGTCTTTCATCACGGCCAATAATCAAAGCTTGAACAACTTTCCGTCTTTCATTACATATTTGGATGTGTTTGGCATGCTACAACGGAAGTTGCATTATGCTAACAGGCAATTTAGTGTTCACGTTTGATCGAACAGCACAATTAACTAACCATGTGATGTGTATCGTGATTGAAGCACGATGAGAAGTAGACAATAACAGGTTGCTCTTTACAAAAATATAATTGTTGGTATCGATTTGCATTCTGAAAGCTTTAATGGGGGTGAATTACACCAAGAATTAATTTTAGCACCTTTAATTAATGCTTAAGAGAATTAATTGTGAAGAATTTGCCAACTCAAGTTGCAAACCGTAAGAAAAAAATTAAAACGATTCTTATTCCGAAAACATGATTTAATGGATAAGATGCTTATAGGGTTGCCGTTACAACTAAGTGTCTTCATAATTAATTATATTCAGTGAAACAATTGGAAGAACCCAACATTCAGATTTTGAATTTTATTAGCCCCAAGAAAAATTAATCTTATTCTGAAAAATCGACTATTGCGAGTTAAATTATAAACTGAGCACCATTTGGAGTTATGTGGTTGCGCTTCCAGCTATCTCCATTGTTGTCTTCAATGTGACAAGCGAAAGGATCTAAAGTTTGGGTTTTACTTTTGGCCCACAAGAGAAATTTTTAAAAAAGTCGACACAAAGAACTTTTATTCTGAAAAATTGCTTTATAAAAGTTAGTTTATTCGGCAAAACCTGCAGTTGCTGTTCCAGCTATATCTATATTTATCTTCAGTGAGACAATTGAAAGAGTCTTAATATTTGTGTTCTGATTTTTAGTTATTAAGAACAAAAAAATGACGTAAGTTTGTTTACTGATTAAGATATGTGAGTTACTACGTTGCGGTTATTATCTTTAGTGAAACAAACAATTGAAAGGATATAAAATAATAAATAAAGGCGGTCGTGGCTCAGTTGGTTCAGCGTACGTCTGACCACTGAGATGGCCCGGGTTCGATTCCCAGGGCCACACATACACCGAAAACGCCCGACCGCTTCCCTCGGAAGGCAATGGCAAACCACCGATGTGTATTCTACCTAGTAAGTCCTCTCTGGAGTAGAATCGCAAGCACTTCCGTGGTTCGGAGTCCCTATGTATGTAGGCTACTTGACACGCACACCACAGGCATATGGAGAGAGGATCGGCAACGCACTGTAAAGGGCATGCCACTCCAAGAAGGAGATAATATTTCTGCCATTATCATTAATCACAAGAACAATTACGGTACAAAGAATTTTTATCTTGAGAAAGTTAGTTTCTTTATTGAGCAATGCAGCAGTAAATTGGAAAAACTTAAAATTTAGGTTTCTATTTTGATTAACCACAACATTTAAAAAAATCATACAAAAGATCCTGATTCTTAAGAATCGATTAAGGAAAGCTAGTTTGTAAACTCTGTAAGATTGTTATCTTCAGTGAGAAAATTGAAGATTTTGAAATTTAGCTTTTTATTTTCATTAATCACACGAAAAAGTTGTAGGAAATTATTCTTATCCTGAAAAATTGGTTTAGGAAAGTTCATTTATTTCCTGGGTAAGATGCGGAGTTATAGAGCTACGGTTCCAGCTAGCTTCATTATGAAATTCGGTAGGGCAGTTTAAACAATCTAAAATTCTTAATCACAATAAACATTTACAAAATAAAATATTTTTTCATTGCGGTTTATGTGACTTAATTTGTTTACTACGTAAGATTTCGAATTCCTGGGTTACGGTTCCAGCTATTAGAACAATCTTAAAAAGTAGATTCCTTTTTGAGTAACCAAATGCTTTATACAAAGAGTTATTACTCTACGAAATCGGTTTATTAAAGTTTATTTGCTACGTAAGATCTGGAGTTATAAGGTTGAAGTTCCAGCTATCTCCATTTTTATTTTCAGTGATACAACTGAAAGCCTTAAAATGTATATTCCTTTTTGATTAACCACTTGCTTTTAAGGGTAGGTAGAGCATATCAAATAGAACAACTTTTCTCAATAAACCATGTAGCGCAAGTAAACAGTAAGCCGAGGAAAAAATTAAAAAGGTTAATACAAAAATTGGTTTGGAGTCTTTGGAATCTAAATTTATCAAACGCCTTACTGATAAGAGTGCAAGTATATTAATGCAGGTCAGTCACTCTTCGGAAGTTTTACCGGAAGGTCAGCCGAATTAACTGATGATATTAAAATTCTTAAAGAAAGACAGTTTCTGTTTGTGTAGTGTTTGTATTGTGTTTCTGTTGTGTTTGTGTAGAAGTTAATGGAGGAACATTTGTGCTGTTTCTCTATTAACAACAATTTTTTCTAATATCACTTTTTAAACATGCCAGTAATTATTTTCTGACAGACTCAGGAGGAGAGTGAAACCTGTAAATGACATAATTGTGTAATGTTTAATTTATTTATCCAGGCTCAAATTTCTGTGGCAGGCTTTTTAAGTGCATATAAGCCAGCGGTTCTAAAAAGTGCATATATCCATTTAATTTAATGACAATACTTTTGAATCGCCCTGTATAAAAGATTCTCATTCTATGAAATCGGTTTATCAAAATTTCTTCGCTACGCAATCTGGAGTTATAAAGTTGAGATTTCAGCTATTTCCATTGCTATCTTTAGTGAGACAATTGAAAGATTTAAAAATGTTTACTTTTATTAACCATAAGAAAAAATTACAGAAAATTATTCTTATACTCAAAAATCGGTTTATGAACGTCAATTTGTTTAGTGAGCATGATTTGGAGGTTATAAAGCTGCGGTTCCAGCTGCCTCCATTATAATCTTCAGTGAAACAATCGAAAGAACTTAAAGTTTAGACTCTTGCTTTTTATTAACCATAAGAAAAATTATACAAAAATTAATGCAAAGGATTGTTAATCTGTAAAATCGATTTATGCAAGATATTATGCGTACTGAATAAGATTTTGATTCATAGAACTGCGGTTCCAGCTATCTTCATTGTTTCCTTCAATGAAATAATGACAATGCTCAATGCTTTTTATTTTTAATAACCGCAAGATAACTCAAATAAACATATACAAAAAGGGTTCTTATGTCGAAAAGTTTATGAAAATTAGTTTGTTTACTGAGTAGGTAATACCGGTGGCTATATTGTTGCGGTTCCAGCTATCTTCATTATTAGCTTCATCGTGACAATTGGTAGAATTTAAAATTTAGGTACTTAATTATTTTAGTTGACAAAAGGTTCTTATTCTGAAAAATCTATTACGAAAAGTTAGCTTCTAAACTTAGTAAAAGATCTGGAGTTATATAATTGCGGTTCCAGGTATCTCAATTTTTAACTGCAGTGAAACAATCTAAGATTTGGGTTCTTATTTTTAATGACCACAGAGAAAATTACAAAATATATTACAAAATTCTTATTCTGAAAAATCGATTCTGAAAGTTCGTTTGTTTGATAAGATATGGAATTATTAGACTGAGATTTCAGCTAAATTCAGCTAATATTTAGCTTGTTATTCTTATTAACCACCAGAAAAAATTAAAGAAAAAATTATCCTTATCCTGAAGAATCAGTTTATGAAAGTTAATTACTTGACACGGCAAAATCCTTATTAACTTCAATCGAAAATTTAGATATTTATTAACTCCAACAAATACTTGCAAAAAATTACTCATCCTAAAAAATCGGTTTTTGAAGATTCGAATATTTATTTTAAAATATGGACAAGGTTGCGGTTCCAGCTGCCTACATTTGTAACTACAGTGAAACAATTAAAATAATATACAATTTGGATTCTTATTTTCATTAACCACAGGAAACGTTTAAAAATATATATATTCAAAGGATTTTTGTTCCGGAAAATCGGTTTTTGACAGTTGAATTATTGTGTAAGATATGGATTTATAAGGTTAAGATTCCAACTAGCTCCACTGTTGTCTTCACTGAGAAAATTGAAAGATTCCAAAATTTAGTTTCTTATTTTTATCAACCACAAGACAAGCTTAGAGAAAAAATTCTTGTTCCGAAAAAATCAGTTTAATTTGTGAACAGCGAAAAATTTGGAATTATAGGGTTACGGTTCCAGCTATCTATATTTTTATTTTCAGTGGTATAATTAAGTCTTAAAATGTATATTCTTTTTTGATTATCCACATGGAAAACAATGATATAAAGGATTATTATTCTATGAAATCAGTTTACTAAGTAAAATCTAAAATTATTAAGGTTGAGATTCCAGCTATCCCCATTGATATCTTCAGTGAGATAACTAATTGAAGGCCTCTAAAATTTAGCTACCTGCTTTCTTAATCATAAGGAAAAAAATCCGTCTTTTAAACTTAGTTTGTCTACTAGGTAAGATTTCGAGTTAACCATACGGCCACAACTATTATCAATTAATTTCAGTGGTACAATTTAAACAATCAAAAATGTAAGTTCTTATTTTGATAAACCACAAGAAAAATTAAAAAAACAAACTTGGAACAAAGGATTCCTATTCTAAAAAATTGGTTTCTGAAACTCAGTTTATACAGGCTGTTTGATAAAAAACGGAGCAAGCCGTAGCACTCTTATTTATTAACTGATTTTAATAAAAAAATTTTTGGTCTTATAACTCATAACAATCTACATTTTGCCGTAAAAAAAATTTTTTTTTCGGCCTCATTGGTTAAGCGTGGTGACGTCATGATGAATTTTTTAAATTACACTCTATATATTTTTTTAGATATTCTCATAGAGAATTTTTTTCTCTTTTCAACCGTGTAAATATTTCATATGGTTGCATAATAAAACTTTCGAGTTAAAGACAAAAAACCAATACAAGACTGAAACATTACGAACGTTTATTCTAGCAACTTTGAACAAATCGAGTGTGCCATGTTAAAATACATTAAACAGATGAAAACTATTAAAACGAAAAAAAAAACACAAGAAATGGAAACTACAGGTATTGTTCAAATTGGGCACCATCGCGAGTTACGCGACTGTTTTTTGTTTCAAGTTATTTTAATTTAATGGCCTACTGGCTTATATTGGTTTTTTGTGTTTAACTCGAAAGTTTTATTATGCAACCATATGAAATATTTAGACGGTTGAAAAGAGAAAAAAATTCTCTATGAGAATATCTAAAAAAATATATAGAGTGTAATTTAAAAAATTCATCATGACGTCACCACGCTTAACCAATGAGGCCGAAAAAAAAATTTTTTTACGGCAAAATGTAGATTTTTATGAGTTATAAGACCAAACATTTTTTTTATTACAATCAGTTAATAAATAAGAGTGCTACGGCTTGCTCCGTTTTTTATCAAACAGCCTGTATTATACAGATCGTCCGGATGTTACTGGAAATATGGGGAATTAATGAGTGCAACAAGGAAAAACATATGAATCGAATAGATAAGACAAAGATGAAGCCTTGCAAAACAATGGATACATTCAAAACTTTTCATGGATATACATTGTTAAATAAATTAATTGCATCTGTCATTAGAAACTTCAAAATGCAGTACACGGTAGCAGAAAAAGTTCAAATTGTTAAATGGATTTATGCTGGGAACTCAATTACCGAAACTATAAATTTATTTATAACTGCTTTTGAAAAGCGTCCTATTCCTTCTCGTTCAACCATATCCAAAATTGTTTCTGATTTTGAAAAAACCGGTGCCGTGTCTAAGTGTAAATGTCGTCCAAATACTACAGCGCATTAAAAAATAACCAATGCATTTGAAACTATTACTCCTGAAATGTTGCATAATGCGAGGAAAAGTTTTTATAACAGGTTGGGGTACTGTTTAGCTGCAGAAGGGGGGTTGTTTGAACATTTACTATGATGTTTACTGTTTGTAAATATTTTAATTTAAATTTTGTTACAACTTAATAATGAAAATATTTTTTAATGCAAATTTTGGTTGTTCTGGAATTTTCACATTAAACGCTTTATTTCAAATAGTCTCCTAATTAATTGTTTTCTCTGAATAACCTTATTTTAACATTTTATTTAAAATACAAACTTTTAATGACACTAATGACAGCTGAGCTTAATTTATTTTAAAAACTTGCATATCCATGACAAGCTTTGACAGTTGCCATTGGTAATTTATCAATTTAACAAATTTTCATCTTTGTCTTATCTATTCGATTCATATGTTTTTCCTTGTTGCACTCATTAATTCCCCATATTTCCAGTAACATCCGGACGATCTGTATACCGGGTAAGATCTGGAGATATAGGGTTGCGGTTTCTGATGCATCTAATTTATCTTCACTGTAACAATTGAACAACAACAAAAGAAATAAAAATTTAGCTTTCCTAATTTTTTATTAACCACAAAAAACTGAAACAATCTAAAATTTAGGTTCTTATATTTATTAGCCACAAGAAACATAAAACAATTATTGTTATCCTGAAAAATCGGTTTATGATAATTAATTTATTTATTTACTGTGTGAGCTTTTGAGTTATAGATTTGCGGTTCCAGCTATCTTTATTATTAACATCAGTTGGAAGAATTCAAAATTTAGTTCTTATCCTTATTAATCACAAGAAAAATTTCTAAAATGTTAGAAAGGATTATTATTCTGATGAGAATGGGGAAAATTTCTTTTGCTCACTGACTAAAATCAGGAGTTATAGAGTTGCGGTTCCAGGTCTCTCCAGTGTTATATACAGTTAAACAATCGAAACGATCTAAAATTTAGTTTCTTGTTTTTATTAACAACAAGAAAAATTAAAACCAACAGATACCATTCGGTGGAAATAGCCAATAGCGAAAAACACATATGACGAAACGTTAAAAATTCATTTCAAAGGTGAGAGCTTGTACTCGATCCCATCTAGCGTTGAAACTCGATACTATTGCGAACATAGGCGAGTTATCAACCCATTATTAAAAGTCAAACTTACTGATGCTATTCCGGGGATTTCTTTTTTAATTTCTGTATGAGTTTATCCACCTAGCTGACGGTTTTTCTGTAATTGGTTCTTTCTGCTACTTTCTTAAATTTTTTTAACAATCTAACAATAGCTGTTTGTTGAGGCAAAACTGATTCTTATATACTCATATTTTAACATTAACTTTCAAGCCTTATTTTCAAAATATTGTGAATTTTACCCATATATTTCTATTTTTATCTTGAAAGGGGGAAGGAAAACACTGCAGTATTTTTTTATATATTATCATTTTTCTCAGAGTATTTCCTCCGAGAATGGTTAGATGATACGCTCGTGCACTTGCAAAAAGGGTCAATATGAAAAGATGGAGGTTCAACGATATCGAATATCATCGATAATTCAAGTCTTAAAAGGACGTGAAAACAGGTTAAAGCTAAAAGACAGTACGTTGTACGTTACTTAAAAAAACATTACAGGGTGGACCAAATTTAGTTGAAAAACATTTAATAATAAGCTTTTAACGAAATTTTAATATTATCGCCAGGTTGCTAAACCCTCACTTTTATATTTAACAAAATTTTTTGAGCAACAGCTGTTCGAGCTGGTCCAATCTCACTACCATTACTAACATACTAACAAAAACTAACTCAGCCTGATTTATATTTTACTATTTTTACCCACTTCAACGTAAATTCACTTGTGGTTACAGGACAACTGCCCCCTCCGGTCAGGCAGCGTTTATCTACCCTCTTGAAAATGTTCTAGAACACCCTAGAACTTTTCCCGGTGTTCGATATCCAGTTTAGTGAAACATGCACGCAAAATCTTCAATTATTAGCCGTGCATAACTCAGTTCAATACGTTATAATCATGACCATTTCGAATGGGTTTCTTTTTGCTACGAAAAGCAGCATATTTACTATAGAAACTAAACACGATTTCTTTTGATTTGAGCTTTATTTATCAACAGGAAATACGTTCCGTGCCAAAAAGAATTCAAACGTTCAGGTTTATTAATATATCTAAATATGCACAAACTCAGAGAAATATGCATCTAATTAATATCCAGCATTAATATCCATCCATTTAATTTTTAATGAAAATATTGGAAACACTACAAAACCATGAACTACCCGAAAAGTTCTTTTTTGTTTAATAAATGAGCTTATAATAAAAATGTCAGATTACCAAAAGGTAAGCATATTTTATTTGAAAAACGCTATTATAATAACGTTAAGGTTCAGAGATTTACTGACGTTGAACATGAGTTAACGAAGAAGAATTATAGGGGTTTATCAGTGGATTTTTAAAAATATGATGAATTGCCTCGCTAGAGTCAAAACGAAAATCGTTTTTTGTCTTTCTATATGTAAAACGTGTATTTTTCAAGGGGCATATTTTCAGGCTTTCCCTTTACGTGCATAAGGGTTGTTTTTTTCCTCGAGAAGAATAGGAGTTGCGTTATCCTCGGTATTATGTGACCTCGTTCTTTGCCTTGAGCAAATCAATTTCCATTTTACCTCTCACGCGTTTCTAATCTGCGTGATATATAAGCATCTATGGTACGTATATATCTGTGTAAGTCAGGGTCACATAAGCATTATACTAGAATTTATGCGGTTTTTATAGGGGGGGAAAGGATGAATCTTGAGTATGTGTATGTAGTAGATAGGGAGTAGGTTTTGGTGTGTTTTTTAGTTAAGACAGTTTGAAAACTAGTTGAATTAGTAACTAAATTTTTTAGTTTTGATAAGACTTGGACATGGAAATCAAAAATTAACAATTACAATATCAGCTTATACCTTTTTGGTTGGGTTGGCCACTGTCATGTAGTAACTAAATTCCTTTAAAAATAATTCAGTTAAGTAAGGTTCTGCAAGCTTTTTATTCGTTGATTAGCATTTAAACACAACCAAAGCAATCGCAAACGCAAGTAACTAAACGTCATTGTTGTGTTAAATCTCAGTAGAGGTTAAGTGATAAGACGTGAAATGCAGCTGTTTTAATAAACCAATTTCTCAAGAAATTACCTCTACTGTTTCAATTGAGACCATAACTCAACAGTAACAAGTAAATTACTAAACTGCAAAATAAATAATCATTGGAATTGAAAATTACAATTTTTATTTCAGTAGGCAACACACGTAAATCACATAAAAACCAAAAAATCTTTGGGCAATCTTTTAAAAACTTCAAAACTTTGATCATCGCATTCTATTTATAATATTAGCTTGTGATTAACGATTAAAGAGTTGTAAATAGATAGCATAAACCTTGCCCCTTCCTTTCCAAAGCTTCAGCTGAAACATCTCAAATTTATTAAAATTTCACATCGACAGTGCCTCAAACTGATTATTTTTTGTTATAAGTTTAGAGCCGATCTTTGTCATGTTTATAACAATTAAAGAATTTTAAATACTTAAAGTTTGTCTCTCCTTTCGGAGGCCCAACTGAAAAATCGAGAGTACCTCAAACTGATTCTTTTTTGTTTTAATAACTTTAGGGTCGGTCTTTTCATCTCCTGATCTAAACTGCCATATATTTACCATAGAAACAATTGTATTAATAAGGATTACCAAAGGGGATATTTAGAACTTAAAGTTAGTAGAATATTTTAATAATTAATAATTTTCAGCGCCTAAACTCGTCATAATCTACTTGCAAAGTCGATTTTTGAAAATTACAAATTTTATTACAAAAACAGAGGAAAATTACATCATGAAAATTAGAAAGAAAATTCTCACCTTTGTAAGCTGGTTTTCGAAGGATATTTTTTGTTATTTCCTTATTTAAAAATATATAACCTCGAAAGAAACATATTTGCTGTAGCGATTAAGAATGCACGTATTTATTTAATTGTTTGTTTATTCCACCCCTAAAACGGAACTTTGTCGTGTGAAACATCGCACTGGCACGACATCTACGATTTTAGATCGTATTAGAAAAAGGGAAAAGTTTGCCATTTTTTCCGAGTTACAAACAAATGCCAACAAAATTATGAAAAGATATCAACCCTTCCCAGTCGCCCCTAATCTTATTAAATTATTTTACAATGGATCGCCCAGTGAGTACACAATACAGAAGAAGAGTAATTACCAATTATTTAAGCCACGTCTTTCTCGATTATGACGTAATTTTTTTTATTCGGCATGTTCAGTATGCAGCTTCAACTGTACTCCGTATGGCGCCAGTGATCAACAGAAAGGGTATATTTAGATCTTTCCTTTGTAAGTTGGCTTCCGAAGGATCTCTTATACGAAAGATATCGAACTCTCAACAAACATTATTCTCTGTAGCGGTTAAGAATGCACGTATTTATTTGTTTGTTTATTTAAAGCGAATCGTTATCGTGTGAAACATTGTATTGGCACAACAACTACGGTATTCGAAAGAAGGGAAAGTTTCCGATTTTTTTCCACATTAAAAACAAACGCCGAAAACGAAAGAGTTAACCTTTCGCAGTCTTAGAGAGTTTCTCCAAGTTAATTTATGTTTGACCAATAAGTAGAGAAGTAGTTCCCATTTATTTATGCCACAATCCTTTTGACTACAAAGTAAACTTTTCTATCCGGCCTGCCCACTTCAGGTGTACTCCGCATGGCGCCACTAATCGACAGAAGGGGGAAACCTAAATCGTTCTTTGGAAGTAGGCTTTCCAAGAACTTTTTTGTTATTGCGTTATTAAATAAAAGAATCTAATCCTGACAGAAATTTATTTTGTGTAGCGAATAAGAATGTATTCATGTAGTTATTTGTTTGTTTATCTCACCCCTATTTTTTTTATAAGAAATATCGCATTGGCACCAAATACACGGTTTTAGAAACAAGGCAAAGTTTCTGATTTTTCCGGATTAAAAACAAATGCCAAGAAATGGGAGATAACCCTTCCCAGTCTTTCAGAATCTTATTAAAGTATTTTATATTTGACAATGCACAGAGAAGTAATAATATAGTAATATTTTATTTGTCCGGGCTGTCCAATTTCCAGATTCAAGGGTGCTCCGCATGGCTGGGTTCCGAAGGATAATTTTATTTCCTCATTAAAAAATACTGTTTTAATTGTTTTTGTTCCACCTCTAAAATGGATCTTTATCGTGTGAAACATCGCATTGGTACGACTTCTACGATATTAGTTCGTACTAGAAAGAAGGCAAAGTTTATGGTTTTTTTTCCACAATAAAAACAAATGGAAAAAATTAAATGAAAATATTGCGGCGAAGTCGGTGGTTCGTTTATCGTTAGAAATTACTATGAATAAGTTTAATAATTTAGGTAGAGTCTTTGAGCAACGTCGCCACTTGAATATTGCTTGGCTTTTTACGAGAGGTTTTTATTAAAAGTCAAATTCAACTAACATTCATGTATTTCATATCGGTGCTTTAGTTTTACAAAATAATATAAATGGTTCTAAGTCCCAATTCGAAATGCATTGATACAAATTATTACAAGTCCTAATGCAAAGTAAACTGATATAAATTACTCTATGGTCCAATTCAAAGTAAAGTTATACAAAATTATTCTAAGTTCAAATCGTCACAATTTCAGACACACAAGTTCAGAGTCAAAATAAATTCTTTAACAGTTAAGAAATAAGTTCCAATTACACTTAAAATGGCTAAGTACGTAAAACGAATTTATAGTATTTTACACTACAAGCAAGGTAAAATGGTTTTTACTGGCGATAAGAGGATATAACTGGCGAGCCTGTTACCTCTTTGAGCCAGTAGAAACTGTTACCTTGCGTGTTTTGTATAATATTTTCTTTGTATATAAAGGTGTGCTCCGCATGGCGACACTTACCGACGGAAACAATGATTGTCACAGGGTGAAATAACGTGAATTACTAGCTCCAAATCACTGTAACTATGCTTCAAACCATAGGGTGTAACTACGCAGAACACATCAACATGTCATTTTTCAAAAATTAAAAGCCTGAATAAGGCATTTTATGCTAAATCTAGAAGGCCATGATTTAAGCTTACGGTGTTGCACGAGCAGAATACGCAATTTTAGAATGATCGAAGGTGTAACTAAATAATAGAGAAACATACACTCCGAAATTTTAAATAAACAAACATTTCTGAGATTTGTGTAGTCACGTGTTCATCTACCACCTACAAAGCTTTCATGAAACAGAATAAAATTTCTGAACAACCATGATTAACAAACTTACATGTTTTAAAAAAATCATGAAGAAATTTGTTCTATGTAAATGACAGACTAACTTTAGAAATACATATAAGAGTGCTTCTTCCACAAACAAATAAATTTGTAAAGAGTGATGTAAATATCTCAAATTTACTTTAAAAAATTTATTACTAGAAGGGAAAACCTACAACGCCAGAAGATTTAGCAAAGTACCACCATGACGGCGAAAAGGCAACGTTAATGAGACAGTATGCACCAGATGGCGCTTTCTTTTCCCTTTATTAATATTTACTCTATTGTAAGCAGGACCAGCTAAATTAAATATAAATATTAAGACATTTGCAGTTTATTTAGCCAAGACGCAATTAAAAACAAATATGGCGCCATCTGTGGTGGATTTTGTTAATTTTAATATAATTTGGTTATCTAGGAATTTGTCATACATTTATTTAAATATTTTCTAACTAAATACTTTAAAACAAAAAAGTATTTTCTAACTATGCTTACATTTTTCTCTTCAGTTCTTATAGTAAATCCTGTAAATCCACCACAGATGGCGCCATCGTTGTTTCTAATTGGGTCTTGGCTAAATAAACTTTGAAGGCATTAATATTTATATTTAGTTTAGCTGGCCTTGATTGTAAGTATTAACAAAGTTGAAAAGATGATTCTTTACAATAATTTAAAATTATATTCATATTCAACTCCGAATCCATAAGGAAAATCCAAGCTATAATTATTCAAAAGAATGTCAATAAACCGTAAATATTAATAAATAACAAAATTGATCGACAACAACGCCTCGTGAGATAAAAGCATGTTGTTATTTGTGCCTTTGCTACTTGGCAATACTGTGGTAAATTGACTAAGGCCAATTGACGTTGACGCCAAAGTACTAATGCTCGGAATAATTCGCGTCGTTCCAAACATCTTGCCCGCTAGGTGGCGCAATGGGGTTTACTTTTATTTCGCAGTTTGAATATTTCATAAAGGTTTGATGTCTTACATTTGAAAACTGTACAATTTTTATAAATTCGAAACCTAGCAAATCACCAATATTTACGTATTTAAGACATGAATCTAAATCCCGATAGTACTGCCTCTGGTGCAGAGTATCGTTATTGAAGTTTACTCTGGTCATGGTAGTGACTAAATAGACTGGCTTTAACACCTGGTAAATGGTAGGATTTATCAACGTCGAGCATTACATCAAATACAATCCAACCTCTGCGTTTTATATACTCAATGATTTGGCTCAAGAACTACACCTAGCCAACCGTAAAAATAAGTTTGAAACAAACATTTCTTTACAACAAACAAACACCTTGGTAGAGCGAAGAAACACAAAGCTTTCTTATATCCAAGCATGTATAAATTTCTAGAAAACATCCACCCCTCTTTGATAACATTACTTTGAAAAAGGTTGCACCTCGTTTTATTTCCTACAGAGCATTTGCTGTTCGAGAAAATGTTGCAGTCGTCGCCGTCGAGTCGTACAAGAAAAACATAAAGTAAGAAGGTTGTTGCTTTCAGGCTTTCAATTTTCTCATTTATATAATAATGCTGAAAATTCAACGAGATGGTTGGAAAAGAAAATCGGGCTCGAGTTTCTATTCGAGTTATTTAATTTTGGTTTGATTGGAAAACCTGATAGTTTCTTAATTTATTAGGATTTTCTTTGCTTTGCTTAGGGAAATTGGGTTTGCTTGTGGATTCATCAGAGAATTAAAGAAAGCTTTACGATTAACATAAGAAAAGTATGGATCAAAGGCGGTGACGGATACATGAATTTATCAGTCTGAGCTACATTTGTTGTTCTTTGGAAATGTTTTCCTTTCCGTGGAAGTTTTTAGAAGTTTGACACTTTGTCTTTAAATGTCGGGGAATCGCGACGGAAAAAATTGTCGTTTATCATTTAATCTTTTTCTGTTTGAGTTCTTTTCACAAATATAATATTTCTTCGGCAAACTAAGGGTAAAAATTTGTCGAGGTCGAGCTTTCACTTGGGTTTTTTACAAAGTAAAATTTGTTCAGACGGAAATGTTCCCGAGACATGCTGTGTGCAATCTTTTTCTTCTTTATGTTTTGGGTGATGTTTTATTTATTTTTCAAATATGTGATTTGCTTTGGCAAGTTGACAGGGTTTGTTTATTATTATTTTTTGGCTGTTCAAATGGTAAATTGGCGAAGGTTTGCTGAAACTGAAAATTAGTTAGTTAAATAATGGGCTTTATAGGCAGCCTTTTAACCAAATAAAAGATCTGGAGTTCAATTCCGGCTGGAGTCAGGTGATTTTTTTATAGTTCAAGAAAATTTGAAACTTTGTTGAATCCTTGGCATCAGCAAGCTTAAATCTTGCTTAATCAACAAACCAATATTTAATTTGTTGGCAGCCTAGTCGAGTGGAGAAGCAGCAAAGCTACCTGGTAAACCAAAAATCTTGGGTTCGATTCCGGCTGGGGCCAAGTGATTTTTTTAATTCGAAAAAATCTTAAAGTATTTGGCACCAGCAAGCTTCAATCTTGCTTAATCAACAAACCAATATTCTAATTAGTTGGCGGCCTTTGTCATGTGGAGAAGTAGCGAAGTTTCTTTGTAAAGCATAGGTCTGGGGTTCGATGCCGGCTGGGGTCAGATAATTTTTTAATTCGAAAAAATCTGAAACTTTGCTGAGATGTTTGGTATTCGCAAACTTAAATCTTGCTTAGTCAATAAACCACTATTTTAATTAGTTTGTGGTCTTAGTCATGTGGAAAAGTAGCAAAGCTACCTTGTAAACCAAAAGTCTGGGTTTCGATTGCGGCAGGGGTCAGCTAAAATTTTTAATGCAAAAAAAATTTGAAACTCCGTATCGGCAAGCTTACACCTTGCTCAGTCAACAAACCGATATTTTTATTAGTTGACAGCCTTTAGTTATGTGGAGGAATAGCAAGATTTCCTTCGATTTCGGCTAAAATTTTGAATACGGAAAAACTCTGAAACTGGCGTCTTTCATACACAAGGTAAAACCAACGGCAAGACTCAGTTACCCAGGCCCTTTATTGTTAAGCATAGATGAGAGTTTCCCCAAGCCATCAATATTTCAAATACTCAAGGATCATTTTCCAAATTATCAAAAGTCCAACTTAAATATTTAGTAATGAACAAGTTACTAGATTAATATCCAAAAAATTAAAGAGGTGAACAATTACTCTTTTAAGGATTACTGTCCTTCAGCTTTCTTCTTTGAACGACATTCGTATGGTGTAACTAAAAAAAATTAATCAAAAGAACGACATTGTTGTAGCGCCTAGCCATATTTTTATTGTTTCAACTGTTGAAATGTTACGAGCACCCCGGCGATATAAATAATCTCGAAAGTGTACCCTGAAAAAAACTTCTTTTGAAGGGACGTAAAGTATTTTTGTCTTCTCATATATCTAACGAAGTGCCGTACGAATTTAGAAAATATGAGAGAGTTCAGGATATTTTTTTCTTTAAATTCGAAGTTATATAAAATCGTCTTCCTTTTTTACAGAGATAAAATGACGAAAGACACGAACTTCAATTTTAAAATTACGTTTAGAGAATTCATTCATATATTTTATATTCCTTAGAAAATGATAAATCGTCATTGGTTGTAGGGTTACATATATTGATTTACAGCAACGACTTCCAATTGGGAGCAAATGGAGTATGTTTTGCGGTATGAATTATTGTTTCTGAATTTGAGAATTGATGTTATCGTTCCATTGGTTATTGTATCGAACGTTTCTCGGTCGTAACATGTAAAGTACTAGAAACGTAATTTAATAAATTCCGTCCATGCGTAATTAGTCCTTCTGTCTTTGACATTTGTAACGGATTATACGAACTACATGTATGTACGTGATAGTTTATAACGGTTTACAACGCCCAACAGGAAAATTGGAACTAAATTTCGATGTAATTGCTGGATTTGAACGTACAGGGAAATATTTACTGAGAAGCAAAAACTTTTAGTTTTGGAGAAGATTGTTCAAATACAAATATTTTCTGTTCAGTGGTGTCGTTTCATGTTGGTTGTACTATCTTAATCCCAGCTTGAGAGAAATCTACCACCTGGTTCCAGTTTTGTAATCGGTTGCTTTGTTTCAATTAAATGCGGAAATAGTTTCGTAGAGTTTCGAGAACACCGCCTGTTTAAAAGAGGAGTTTCCTATTTTCAGAGTAAATTAATGGACATTAATTTTAAAGCAGGTTATTTTCTGTTTTTAAGTGTTTATTTGCATTTAAAGAACTTGCACCTTCGCAACTGAATGTATAGCCTTTTTATAACTGCAGAATTTTTTAATCAATCTTAGAATTACAAAAAATGTTTCAAAATTCCGAAAATTAGGACCCAGGGTCATTTGCAATTTTCTTTTCAAAAACTGCACATACAATTAATGAAGATAGTTGGAACCTCAACGCTCGAACTCCTAGTTTTTGTAATTTAAACTAAAAGCTTTCTTGTGGTCAATAAAAATAAATCTTTTAATTGTCTTTCACCGAAGACATAAACCGATATAGTTGGAACCGCAACACTACAACTCCGGATCGTATCCAGTAAACTTACATAAATCGATTTTCCAGAATAAGGATTTTTATCTAAATTCTTTCTAATATTTTTGTGGTTAATAAAAATAAGAACCGGAATTTTAGATTCCTTTTATTTGAAGATAACAATAGAGATAGCTCGAACAGTAAACCGTAACCTGTATAACTGCAGATCTTACTCAATATACCTACTATAGACAAAAAGAGAATTATTTGTATCAATTAGTTCCAATTTTTCTTGCGCAAAACAAAAATAAGAACCGGAATTTAGATTCTTTTCAATCTCCCACTGAAGATAACAATAGAGATGGCTGGAACTGCAACCCTTGAAACTTCAAATCTTATTCGATAAACTTTCATTAACTGATTTTGTTGAATTGTGTTAATTTTTTTAGCTTTCCATTCTTGTTTGTGGCTAACAATAAAAACCTAAATTTTAGATATTTTCAACTGCCCCATTGAATATAATGGTAACAGTTGGAACCGCAACCTTATAACTCCGGGTCTTGCCGTGGTCGTTCCATTTCACCTGACGTTTCGCTGCTCATGGTTGTCAGCTTCTTCAGAAGACAGTCTTTAGAATAACTTCTGAAGAAGCTGACAGCATGAGCAGCGAAACGTCAAGTGAAATTGAACGACCACGGCAACACCCGGAAAATATTAGTTTATTGTAAACCAATTGTAAAATGGGCTTAAACACACATAGATTTGATTATTTCATAGCGTAATTTCAGTTTTAATCAAGGTTTCATCAAATAACGCGAAATTAAATTTGTGTTCGTAGTTGATAGGACTGAGTTTAAATGAAACAGTTTGGTTAATAAACAGGCATTCGATTGCAGCACTTTGTACGTTTAATATTTACAGTATACAGGGTGGTCCATAAGTAACAGGACACAGACCAATAGTAGATTCGAAGGATAAAATATTACGATTTACCTTGTATTACCTTAGTCCAAGAGTTAATATTAAAAGAGGTACAGGAGTGCCAAACTTTTAATTTAAGACAATTGGACAAACTAACTTTTTTTGGGATGAGAAACAAATTTAATCTTTAATTCTTGATTTAAATGTAGCTCTTAAAAAACCGTTACTTTTGTTTCAGCGAATGTCTTAAAAAAGCTTAAAGTTTTTTAAGCTTAACACTATGGCGGATTTGATAGAAAAAAAACAATTGCCTGCTGTTTTGTCCCGACTTTTGAAATTTTGAAATTTTGCGTAAATTAAGTGTTGTTCGAAGTTTAAGCCCGCCTGAAGCTTGCAGAATCCGCGCGAATAATGCCAGATCGGCGTATTCTTATTGTTTCAAAATAATTCAGAGAAATCCCAAATATGATGACCGAATAGGATGATGTAATATTTTGTTCAGTGGATTTCTTTGTTAAAAAGTCTGGGGAACCACCGATCACGAGGCAACGCCAGGATGGCGCCGTTCAAGGTTTTCCCCCCTCGTACAGAAGGCGCGTTTGTTCATCTTCTAACATGATATTCTACGGAAAAGAGAAGAAACAAAGCAGAGTTCGGCAAGCGTTGAGATCTGTCGGTCGTGCAAGTCATCGTTCCAGGCCTTGGTAGGAAAAATCCCGAAAAAGTTTTGGAAAACTATTCTACGACATATTTGTCGGGTTCACATAGAGAGTGCCTTACCGTTCCGGGAAAATATAGTTCAGTGTGAAAGATTGGATGAAGTTTAGTGTTTGGTGGAGTACCGTTTTCACATGGTTTCGTTTTGGATTAAGTAACCTACCAGTTCATGGGCATCTAGTTTGTCTTCGCGTCTGCTTTCGGAAAAGGACGCCATTCCCTTTCTTTACCGACCACTGCTACCTCTCCCTGGGATTCGAAGCCCTCCATCGCTTCCACTGGGCTACCCTCAACAAAGCCCTCTCCCAGGTAATAATATTTCAGGCTGCCCTTTTGTATTTGTCGGCTGCGACAATACCAGCTTCAACGCTAATTGATACCGTATATCGATTTACTCGTAGACAGGCACCATTCAACTATTGTCTGTAATTTTAAGTACATCAAGCGCCCTTTTTGTTTAATGCTTCAACCAGTGCGTCTTCTTTTCGGTATCAGTGGTAACGATTGCAAACAGTGCGAACTGTTACGGCATTTACCAATTTTATGTTGCATGTTTGAAATCATTTGTAATCAGATTTTTAGCCTAAGCTTTATCATTGTGTAGCGATTAAGGGAGCCTAGCTGTTAACTATCTTTGCCGTAGCTTGGGTAAATGTGGCATCCCTCAACCCCTTCTCACGTAAACTAAGATAAAACTTATGAATTCATTCTGTCATATTTTGAATTTCTTACATTCATTAAACTTCACTGTTAATTCACTTTTGCCTTTTATTTGTGTTTTGTGTTTGTTTTAATAATTGCGTATAGCCTTGTGAGCCTGGCTACCAGTAACAGAGTTTCTCAGTAAGAAAGGGTAAGTAGCATCTAGCAGTAGGGTGCAGCCACCGCGACCCCCTGCGAGCCCAGAGGCACCATCTGCGGTACGTTCCTCGAGTCCATCTTGGGTGATTTCCGCAGTGGTGCCCATTTTTCCTCCCGATTACGACCCCCCATTCAAAGGGTTAAGCGTTTCGAGCCCCGCTTCTCCTCGCTAGCCGCGAGCCACCCGACTTCGACGTCGCCCTATATGTTGTCTTAGTGCGGCATTAGCACGTGACAATATGATCTAGTATCACATCATATCGTCTGATAATAAACAAGCATTCGATTGCACTTTACTTATGTGTTTAACGTTTCAAAAATTGCATTATCAATACTATTTTGATAATTAATATGGTTGATAGCCTCTTTGAACGTTGCCAGCTATGTGTTTAATATTTCAAAAATTGCACTATAATTAATATAATTGATAATCTCTTTGATCGTTGGCAGTTACACGGTTAGATAACTGAAAATCTTGAAAACCTATTTGTAAAACATAAGTGGCTAGCTACGTAAAAACATGGAAAAATTAATTCAGACCTTGGCATTTAAAAAATTACGTCGTTTCAAAAGCTCCCTCTGGCCTATATTGAAACGATTTTGATTATAAACCTAAATCTCGGTGATCTTACTCGAATAGAACGTTCTTTGAGTTTCCACCAAATCTTAAAATATATCCCCAACAGCCTAAAACTTCAAACGATACCTTTGTAAAGAAACCTCCTGATCCAATTTTATGCTTTTGTGGAAGTAATGACAAAAATCTCAATTTAATGTTTGAGAGCGTCGTTAAAGCTTACTTAGCGCCATATAATTTTCCACGGTTCTTATTAAGAATCCAATAAGCTCCTAAATACTCCCTTTATCGCGACGTTAAAACTAAACATCAAACGCGAACCTAATTCTACGTAAGGCAGACTTTAAAACTAAATGGTAAAAATAAATGGTATAAAGGAAGCGAGACTGAAAAGGACGCCAATTCGTCCTAAGCAGAAAACCGATAACGTGGTGTGGAAGCTTGTTTTGTGGTGCGATTCCGGTGATAATCGGAATTAGAGCACCGTTTGCTGTAACCTTCTGACGCAATTCCCGACTAACAAGAATGCCTTTTTTTTAAGGTCAGTGCATTTTCATTTGCATATAAATCAGCGGTCTCATCAAATCCCTGCGGAAATCGTAACGGTTTAAATTCTTACGAAAACATTTTCGATTTAATGCTATTATAAAAGGGAACCAACTTATGCATATCCAACCTTCTGATAATATTTGACGTCCTCCTACATTCATACATTATTAAAACATAAAGCTCGAATAACTTCCAACAAAACGGAAACGTATTACAACGCACTGCTTCTGTTAATGCAGAAGCTGCGAAGTAAATTATGTTACATACATAATTACCGAATTCTAATTACAAAAGCGAAATCTGAATCCATGGAAAGCGTTTGTAATGCTGTGTTTTCTTTATAAATCCACTACACGCTTGTGTTTAATCTCATTTTCATGAAACAGGGATGGGATTACAAAAACCAAGCGGTCCGAAACTAAATGTTTTAAGCAAACACAGAATTTAATATTTTTGGAGGTTTAAACATCAACTCTTACGAGCATTTTGGGCTTCTTCTACCAATAACATAACATTTTTCTCCAAAAAAATGCTAAACGTTTGTTGCCTCCACCAATTGTCACGAGAAATACAAAATTTCAGGATTTAAACGTTCTTTTACTGTTTTAAAGCCATCTCTTATAAACGTTAAGTCCTTATGCGCCAGTAAAATGAAATATGTATCAAAGAAAATTTACCAAAATTTCCAAAAGTTTGAGGATTAAACGCTCTTTTGCTGTTTCTTACAAACGTCAAGAGCTTATACAGTAAAAACCTGTTGATGGATGAAAATCCTCGAACTAAAATCAGGTCAGGTTAATCGTCCGAAAAACAGAAAATGTTCCAAAAGTTAGAAAATTAAAACGCTCTTTTACTGTTTCTCCTATGTATTTCGATCACAGTCAGATAAGACATTCATCAAAGAAAATGTGAAAATGTGCGAAAATCAACGAAGCTAATTGTCACGACAAATGCAAGATCCAACAATTTAAATACTAAAATGAAACTTTCCTAAAATAAATAACACAGCTGTCTATTTATTCTGCAACATGGAAAATACCAAACTATGATTATTAAAACTGATATTTATATTTAAAAATAACACCCGAGCAGGATCTATTTTGGGCAAATTAATCAAATGCATATTAATTTGAAATTGAAATTTTAGATAGAAAAGTCCTTTTAGAGATTTCTTGTGATTAATAAAATTAAAAACTTCAACTTCAGGTTCTTTTAATCGCCTCTCACTGAAGATGAATATAGAGATGCCTGGAACCGCAACCCACTAAACTTCCACAAACCGATTTTTCAAAATAAGAATCCTGTGTCCTTTTATTTATTTTATTTATTTTTGTGGTTAATAAAAAAGATAGTTTTCTCGCCGAAGATAAATATGAAGATGGCTGGAACCGCAAACCTACAACTCTTTTCAATTTTTCAACAAACCGATGTTTCAGATCAAGAATTATTTGTATAAATTATTTTTAAGTTTTCTGGTGCCCAATAAAAATAAGAACCTGAACTTTCATTTCTTTAAATTTTTTTCTTTTGGTTAATAAATGAATGACTGGAACCGTAACCCTATAACTCCATTAATTCTCATAAACTGATATTTCAGAATAGGAATCGTTTGCATCAGTTTTTTTTTTCGACTTTTTCTATTTAACGCTAAGAACCTAAATTTTAAATACTTTCAATCAGCTTGATGAGCACAAAAATTGATATGGCTGGAACCGCAGCCCTATCTCCAGATCTTAATTTTTTTTAACCAATTTTGTTGAATAAATTTGATTCAATAAGAAACTAAATTTTAGATATTTTCAGCTATCCTATTGAATATAATAATGAAAATAACTGGAACCACAGTCCTATAACTCCACATCTTACCCGATAACAAAATAAGTTTCCTAAACCGATTTTTCAGAATAAAGAATGATCTGCATTGGTTATTTATAATTTTTCTTGGGCCAACAAAAATAAGAACTTGAATTTTAGATTCTTTTCAATCTCCCACTGAAGATAACAATGGAGATAACTGGAACCGCAATCCTTATAACTTCAGATCTTACCCAATAACAAACTAGCAGGTTAAGCATTATTTTCTTTAATTTTTTTGTCGTTAATAAAAACAAGAACCTAAATTTTAGATTCTTTCGGTTGTCTGACTGAAGACAAGTATGAAGACAACTGGAACTGTAACCCGTATAACTGTAGGTCTTACTCAATAAACAATCGTTTGCATCATTTTTTTTAAATTTTTCTTGCGGTTAACAAAAATACGAACCGGAGTTTTAAATTCTTTTCAGGCTCTCGATGGATATAAAAAATGGAGATATCCGGAACCGCAAAGCTACAACTCCAAATCCTACCCCGCAAATAAACCGATTTTACTGAAAAAGAATTATTTGATTTTCCTTGTGCTCAATAAAAATAAGAACTTGAACTTCTGAAGATTTTTTCAAAATGTCTCACCGAACATGAGTGAAACCGCAACCCTAACAACTCCAGATTTTACCCACTAAACAAATGAACAGAATAAGAATCGTTTGCAACATTTTCTTGTGGTTAATAAAAATCAAAACCTGAATTTTAGATTCCTTGCAATCATCTCTCACCGAATATAAAAATAAAGATAGCTGGAACCGCAACCATATAACCCCAGATCTTGCTGAATTAAAAAACTAACTCTCATAAACTGATATTTTATACCTTTTTTGGTAGGAATCAATAAGAACCACATTTTCAATCATCTTGCTGCAAACAAAAATGGTGATAGCTGGAACCGCAACCCTATATCTTCAGATATTACCTAATAAACTTTCATAAAATTTGTATTAAATCTTTCTAATTTTCCATTTTTGCGATTGGTTAACAATAAGAACCTACATTTTAGAAAATTTTAACTGCCTTTTGAGATTAATTTATTTCTTTCTCTTTTACCCTCCTATACCTTTACAGTGTCGAAGGGGGGCGGACACACCGAGCCGCAGAGCGGTCACCCATCCAAGTTCTGGCCAAGCAGACCCTTTCTTAGCTCTCAATATTTCAGTATTCTTTTGAGATTAATAAAAATTGAAACTATTTTTTAGGTCATTTTTAATATCTCACTAAAAATAAAAATGGAGATAGCCGGAACCGCAACCGCATAACCCTACGTCTTACACAGTAAACGAACCAACCTTCAGACACTGACTTTTCAAACAAGAATTATTTTATCAATTATTTCTAATATTTCTTGTGCCCAATAAAAATCAGAACTTGAATTTTGGATTCTTCTCAATTTGTCATTGAAGATATAAATGGATATATCTGAAAATACAACCATTTTAACTTCAGATCTTGCCCAGTAAACACACAGAAGAAGACCTATTTACATTATTTTCTTTAATTCTTCTTTTACGGTTAATAAAAACAAGAACCTCAATTTTAGCTTTCTTCAATCTCAGATATGAAGATAACCGCAACCCCACAACACCAAATCTACACCCAGCAAACAAACTTTCATAAACCGATTTTTCAAAGTAACAACTATTTGCACCAATTTTCTTACGGTTAATAAAAATAATAACCTAAATTTTAGATTTTTTTCGGGTCTTCTCACTGAAGATAAATATGAAGATAACTAGAACCGCAACCCTACAACTCCAGATAACTTTCAAAAAATGATTTTTCAAAATATGAATCAATTGTATCAATTTTTTTTTTAAATATTTTTTGTAATTAATAACTGTAAGAACCTCAATTAAAAATTCTCTCCAACCTCTTGATGCAAACAAAAATGGAGATGGCCGGAACCGCAACCCATTATATCCACATCGTACCCAGTGAAGTTTCATAAACTAATTTTGCATAATAAAAATCCTGTGAATCAGTTGCTACTCATCTTTTCTTGTGGTAAAGAATAAGAACCTAAATTTCAGATTCTCAATCATTTCGCAGAAGATATAAATAAAGATAGCTGGAACCGCAACCGTATAACTCCATATCTTACCCAATAAACAAGCTATAGAACTCTCATAAACCGATTCTTCAGAATAAAAATCCTTTGCATCACTTTTTGAATTTTTCTTCAGCTTAAAGAAGAACCTACATTTTAAATTCATTCAATTCTTCGTGAATACTATGGACCTCAACTCTGTAACTCCAAATTGACATTCATAATACGATTACATCAATTTATATCGATTTTTCATTCAATATTTCTCGTGGTTAATAAAAATAAGAACCTAAATTTTAAATTCCTTCAATTTTCACTGAAGCTAACAACGGAGATACTTGGAACCGCATCCCTTATAACTCCAGAGCTTATCCAATAAACAAACCAACAGAATAAGTATCGTTTGCATCATTTTTTACTTTTCCTGTGGTTAATAAAAATAAGAACCTGAATTTTAAATTCTTCTCAATCTCCACTGAACATAAAAATGAAGATAACTAGAACCGCAGCACTACAGCGATCATTATTACTCAGTAAACAAACTAATTTTCATGACAAAAATTTCAGAATAAGAATTCTTTGTATCATTTGTTTGAGGTTAATAAAAAGAAAATCCTATTTTTTAGATCCTTTTTAATCTCTCACTAAAGATAAAAATGGAGATAGGTAGGAGATGGTAAAGAAAGAAAGATCAATCTCTAATCAAAGATAACCATGGAAATATCTGGAAACGCAACCCTACAACTCTTTATATCATTTATTTCTTAATTTTTCCTGTGGTTAATAAAAATGAAAACTTCAATTTTGGGGCCTATTAATTGCTTCACTGAAGATAATACTGGATACAGCTGGAACCACAATCATATAACTTCAGATCTTACCTAGTAAACTTTCAGATCTTTCGAATTAATCATTTAACAAAAAAATTGTGCTTGATAAAAACAAGAATTTTGGATTTTTCAACAGTTTCATTGGGACTAAAAATGTAGATGAGCGGAACCGCATCCCTTGAACTCCAGATTTTATCTTTAAACAAACCGGTTTATCAGAACAAGAATCCTATGTATGATTTTATTTTTTTTTCTTGTGGTTAAAACAAAAATAAAAACCTAAATTTTAGACTTTTGAATTATATCATCGAAGACAAAAACGGATATACATAGCTGAAGCCGCAAGTCTATATCTCCAAATCTTACCTGGTCAACTTTCAGAATAAGGATATTTTATATCAGTTATTTTTAACATTTTTCCTGTGGTTAATACAACTAAAAACCTAAATTTTGAATTCGTTCAATCGTCTCACTGAATAATAATAATAACGGAGGTAGCTGGAACCGGAACCCTGTAACTCCCCATCTTACACAGTTAACAAACCAACTTCCATAAACCGATTTTTCAGAAAAAGAACCCTTTGCAACAACCTTTGTTTTAATATTTCCCGTTGCGAATAAAAATAAGAACCTGAATTTTAGTTTCTTTTCAATCTCTGGCTGAAGATAAAAATGGAAATGACTGGAATCGCAACCCTATATCCCCAGATCTGACGCTGTACACTTTCATTAACCGATTTTTCCGAATAACAATTCGTTGTTAGCACTAGTTTTTAATTATTTCTTGTGGTTAATAAAAATAAGAATTTGTCTCACTGGACCTAAAATTGCAGATGAAGGGAACCGCATCACTAGAACTCCAAATTTTAGCCAGTAAACTATTCGGATTTGTCAGAATAAGAATTCTTTGTAACGGTTTTTCTTTCACTATTTCTTGTAGGGAGTAAAAATTAGTACCTCAATTTTACTTTCTGTCAGATCTCTCGCTGACAATAAAAATTGAAATAATTGGAACCGCAGCCCTACAACGCACAGATCTTACCCTGTTTCAAAATACTTAACTTTTTTTAGAATGAAAATTTTCTGCGTCCATTTTTCTTGAAGTTATTAACAATGAGAATTTAAAATGTTAGACCGAAGATAAAAATGGAGCACTGAATGAGCTTTAAAATTGTCCCAAATTATAAATAAAACGTTGCAGTTTCGCCATATCTAAAACAACTTCCGAGCCATAAGTTACGGTAAAGATAATGGCGTAAATGTGAGGCACTAAAGGCAAAGACAAGGGTCATTACCGCTACTGTTAACAGCTGCTTATTGCCAAGAAAAGGGATAATCTTGCAATGTTCTGCCACAGCAGCCAGAGAATTTTCAGCCAGAAAACAATTACTGTGATGGATGAACGAACTAGTAAACGTATATTCAGTTAGAGTTCCAATTTTAACCTTTACGTTTGTGTTATTTAAACTGTTTTGCTAGAAACCCTCAAAACCCTTATTTCTTAACTTTTATTTTACTAAATTACATTAATTTAGTTAAGAATACTGGTTTGGGGTTTTGGAGCATATAAAGTCGAAATCCCGCAAATAATACCACCTCCTAGCTTAAATTTTTTGATTTAGCCGGCTTTGTTGGTGTAGAGAAGTGGCCTTGTAAACCAAAGGTTCCGGGTTCGATTCCAGCCGAGGACAGGTGAGATTTTTATTGCGTTCTGCCGTACTAATGTGATGCCTATCAAGATTAAAATACCTTCCACGAGTGGAACACCGTTGCGTTCGCCCATATTAATTAAGATCCTTGGAACCGCAAGCCCAAACCTCGTCCAATTCAAAAGCAAGCCAAAGCGTCGATTTAAAAGATAATGACAGTATGTTGAAACTAAAAACTCATTTCAATACGACAACGCCAACTTCCACAAAGTTTCAGCTAAAATTGACTCTCCAAATTGGCTTTCACGGTATTTACACAAACTAAGTATTCAACCCCTGTGTTTGTCACGGTGTATGGGATTAATGAGAATCCTGTTGCTGATTTACAAGTTCGGATGAATTATTAGATTTTCCACGTCGTGAAAAAGCAACGCCCACTAAAAAAAACTAAAGGAATTTTTTGGACGAAATCTGTTGCACAAAACAAAATTATTTGTTTTCGCGCTCTAATCTGCTCAAATACTAAAGCAAGGGGATCTTTGTAGGAAATTTGTTGCATCAAGCAAAATTATTATTTGTATTAACGCTTTAATTTGTTCAAATATCAAAATGTAAAAATAAGGCAATTAAAGAGGACGTGGTTCAACTAGCAGGCTCTTAAATTAATACAAGAGGGTGCAGCCCCTTCTTCTTAAGGACAACCTCACAAGAAGTCACTTTGCACCCCAATCATACCGAAAACATCACTTCAGTAGGCAATAAACGAGAATAACTGTCGCCAATTTCAATGATTTGTTCCCTTCTCTTGCGTTTTACATTTAAATACTGCCACTAAATCAGTTTTATTAGTTATATCTTCAGCCTAAGGTTTCAAATAAGTTAAGTAATTTTAAGTAACTTGACTTTTAAGTAAATTACCATATTTTTAAAAAGTTTTATTATGGATATTTCGCCACAACACGTAGTAAGAAAATAAGTAAAAAAGCTGCAAAAAATCGTTTACAATTTTTGATTTTGACAAGCTATACAAAGAAAAGTAGGCCATGGGCTTTGGCAACAAAAAAAGCACAAATCACTACGTTACATTTGGTGGATGCGCCGGGGTTCCTTCCTTTGGTTAACACTTTGTGCAATCTGTAATGGCCCGACGCTGTTTTTTTTTGTACTTAAATACAGGCAATTAAGCATTAAGGTCCTTGTAATCCGTAAAAGAAATTCCCTGCAATTTTGAGTTTGTGGCAAAATCCCTCAACCAAAGCTTAATTTTCGATTTTTAATGCAAATCAAGACAATGTGAACGTTATAACATTACAATATTGAATCTTCTCAACGAAGTGAGTAAGTCATGCAAACCTATTAAATTTGTAAACAAGAATCTGTTGCTTGAAGAGCGTTTCATGTAAATATTATATGAATTATCCTTGGGGTAACATTTAGGCAAGATTGATTCCTGCAATCAACAGACGAAAGTTATGTGTTGCTAGGGATTGAGCACAAAACGTGCTCGTGTTCCGATGAATTACTAATTAAATTTTGGCTGATTTGGATTTATCCTGGGTAAATTATTTTTTGTTGCTCGAGAAATTGGGTTTTTAGGTTTAATTCGGGGATTTAATTAAATTTGTTGATCCTCTAGTTAGTCTAGTTCATAGAACTTTCCAAGGATTTTTTTAGAAATTTTAGGTCTTAATTTTGGAACAAGATTGCCATATTAAATATTATTGTTACATTAAATAGAATTTCTAACAATTCTGATTTATATTTTAGCTTAGCAAGGATCAACGAAGCATCACTCAATTAAAATATTTATTTTCATGATAAATCAATACTTTAATCCCTTTGATGGTTCTATTTGCAAGCTAGCACTTTGTCAAGAAAGCAGATATTACATGAAATATAGCTGAAACTGAAACGAATTCTGTGAAAACCAAAAATAACCATCAGTGAGGATAGAACACGTACATTCAGCAAACCTCGTAAATTCTTTCTGTGAAAATGGAGATTTTGAAATAAATAGCTGATATGAAAGAGTACATCACCCAAATTTACGAGTGAAGCTCAAAAAAACATTTGCTTATTCGAGTAGTTTAACAAATTTCGCCATCAAAATATATCTTTTTGGGGTATTTACTTAGAATAAAAATATTGAAAATCTCAGTCTTCTAAATCTTAGCGTTGAGATCCTTGGAACTCGTAAGCCTAGATCATACTCAATAGATAAATAGTAAGCAGCAACTCAACTATACATAAAAAATCACAAAACTTATTCAAAACCAAATATTTCGCCCATTCTCAGGTCACCATTTCCTTAACAAAATTTACCGGAGTCTTTGAAACAACAACACTTTAAAGTTTCAATATTATGTAAGAAGGTTTTAGAAAAGGAATTTCACGAGTCGGAAAGTAAAGGTGAGAGTCGAGTCTACAGTTTTAAGGTGATATGGCAACAATCATTCTAATTATCTTAGGTGTTTAGTTCGTGTTATAGTTGCTAAATGGTAAGCTACGGAAAATTAAATAGAAATCTATACAATTCCTGTGGAATTCTAGTCAACCTTTCGGACACTGCAACCAATTTATTTTTTCAAAAAGTTTCATTTTGTTTTAATTTTAACAGGTTTTATGTTGAATTATTCATTTCAAAAATGCAACAAATGGTTTGATAAAACATTTAAAATTTGACAAATGTACTTTCTACCTTAAATCAAGCCTTTATAAACTAAGGGTTCAAGCTACAGAATTTCCAAAACTGGCTTAAACCAAGCCTTAAGTGCCTTTAGACTTAGTTGAAGCATCAGTTTAAGCTGCCTTAAGTCAAGTTTTAACTTAAACTTGTTCTTAATGACTTTATGGCAACCATGTACAAGAATATTGATGTCAGAAAAAAATCTAATAATAGGAACACAACAGGAAACTCAATTAAAAAGAGGCCAGTTTAAGTAGAAACCACCAAATATTTTGTACTTCCGCCTAATCTACAAATAAGCAAAAGTAAGAGATGACACCCATTTGACGTAATAGTTTTTACTTAAACTTTTCCATTAACACTTTGATCATTATCTGGAAGACATAAACCTAGATCTGGGCGCCCTTGCCAGGCGAAAACAATTGCAATATCAGCTCTACCACCTAAATGATGAGGCCTCTAGAAAAAGGGAAATCAAAACCATATCAGATAGTTAAATAGCCCTAAAGGCCATTAATATGCAAGTTTTCAAATCTAAGTGCACTGAAGTGATGACTACCCTGGTAGAGCAAACCATACGAGTATAATCTTTCAATGGGCAACTAGACACAAAGGTGTACAAGGATATAAAGAAGCTGATTTCCTAGCAAGAAGAGTAGTAATACTTTGATCTCTATCTACATAAGTTTAAATTTGGGCATCCTTCAACAATCTTCAAGGTGGAAATAATCCCAACTACCAAATAGCCGAGAGACTGATGAAGAAGGCCTAGTGAGGAAGGAGAATCAACATAATAGTCAAACAACTCTCAAGGCTCTTAAATCGCAGGTTTTAAATCTGCCATGTTAGACAGGTGTGTTGAAATGACGAGTCCTCTGGTAGAGTAAAACCCTGTCACCCTTTAATGGGCACCTGGACACAGAAGCGTACAGCGATACTGTCATAAAGACAAATGTTAAAATATTAAAATTATAATAGTTTATAAGGGGCCATTAGTCCAACGAGATCATGCCGATTTGAACTTAGAATAATTTTGTATTCACTTTAAATTGAAACTTAGATTAATTGGTATAACTTTGTTTTGAAGCTGGACTTGTAATAATTCATATAACTTGGCGTTAATTCAGGACTTAGAACAATTTATATTATTTTGTAAAGCTAAAGCACGGATAGGAAATACATGAATGTTAGTTGAATACGACTTTCATTAAAAACCTCTCGTAAAAACCCAAGCAATATTCAAGTGGCGACGTCGATCAAAAACTCTACCTAAATTAGTAAAGTAACTTATTTATCTTAATTTATAACAATAAACCAACCAGCCGCTTCGCCACAATACGAAGAAACTGATCACCTGGCAAAGAAACAAGCAATACTTTGATTGTTATCGAAATATAAAAAGCATAGGATAAGACATAAGCATAAATTTAGACACCTTGCAGCAGTCTTGTCAAACGGAAAAAATTCCAACAATCAACTCTACCAAGGAAACTACCCCGGAAAAAGGGGAATGAATATCATATCGGCTAGTAAAACATGTTTTTAAATCTGCTATATTAGATAGGTGTGTTGAAACACTGGATATCCTGGTAGAGCATGAAACCCTAGCAAAGAAAAGGTTCACTATGTAAATCTAAAACATTCAGGATGACATAAAACTAAATCTGGGCACTTTTGTAAGTAGTCTTTCAGGTGGAAATAATTCCAATAATGAAATGGTAAAAAGAATCTATAGAAAAAGGTATGTTAGGTAGCCAAGCACTTAGAGGCCAAGGTTTTCAAATCTGCCATGTGATGAAACTGATCTCTTGGCAAGGAAAAGAAAATACTTTGATCGACATCTCAGCAGCAAAAGCACAGACTAAGACATACGCCTAAATAAAAGCATATTTACAATAGTTTTAGTGGCCCTACCGACGAAATGATAAGACCTATAGAAAAAGGCATATCAACAACATATCAAGTAATCAAGAAGCCTTAAAGGCTCTTACTTTGCAGGTTTTTAAATCTGCCATGTTAGACAGGTGTACTTAAGTGCCAATTACGATGGCAGAGCGAAACCATATAACCCTTCACTGGGCAACTAAACAGAAACGTTTCCAAGGACGTAATAAAGCTGATAACCTGGCAAAGAGAAGAGTATAATACTTTCATGGTTATCTAAATATAAAAAGTGCAGGGTAAAAGATATAAGCCTAAATTTGGGCACTATTACAACAGCTTTTTAGATGGAAAGAATTACAATAACCAGCTCTATTAAGGAAATTACTCTAGACCGTGTCGGATACACACAACCCTCAAGGCTTTTTTTGGTTCGTAGGTTTATAAATCTGCTGTTAGCTAGGTGTGACGAACAGACGATTTTCCAGCAAGTAAAAGAGTAATACTTTGATCGCTAACTAAATATAAAAAGCCCAGGATAAGACATAAGCTTCTTTTGGGTACCTTACATGGGAAAATAATTTCAATAACCAGCTTTACTATGAAAACGATGTGGAGGGCTTCTATAAAAAGACCACGTCAGATAGTTAGACAGTGCTTAAGCTTATTAATCTGCATGTTTTAAAACCTGCTGAGTTAGCTAGGAATGGTAAAGCGCTTATTACCTTGGCAGAAAACATTTTATGACCTTTCAGTGGGCAAGAAGACACAAAGGTGTACAAGGACATAAAGAAGTTGATCTCCTAGCAGACAGGAGTAAGACTTATCTAAAGAAAAGCACAGGATAAAACAATTCTAAATTTGGGCATCTTTATAACAGTCTTCCAGGTGCAAATAATCTCAACAATCCCAACAACCAGTTCTATCGGCGAAATGATAACAAGAACCTATAATATCTGGCATGTTACCAAAGATATACCGAAGCACTAACTACACTGGTAAATCAAAACCATGTAATCCTTTAATGGGCATTCGGACATATCGGTGAACCAGGACAAGGGAACATCCTAACAAACAGAGGGGTACAAACGTGTTAATCGGCCCAGAAATCTCATGTGAGCTCGGTGTAATTGTCAGTATAGGTCTAGATAGATTAGAGGGTACGAGTACAGCCACATGGTTCTCTATCACCTTTCCCCTCATGGTTTATTCCGATTCAGACCGTTAATGTAACAAACGTAAGGGTTGTTGTTAGAATCAATTCCTTCATTTCCTTTGACTTAATTTGTTCTTTGCCAAATGTTGCCTTTCATATTTCTTATATCTTCATCTTCCACGAAATTTCTGCTACTTCTGCAGTATGGATCTGGCTCTAAGTCCTATTTAGTATAGGTATCTATGTAGAATGACCTAGAAGAATTATCCTATTATTATTGTAAGCACTGGTAAAAACTACCAGGATTGGGACATTTGCGAATTTTCATTAATAAAGAATACCAGAAAAGGATTAAGAAGCTTCTGGAAATAGAAAAATAATGACGGAAATCACTGAGATGGGCGACATGTATATTAAGCGACCATTGCTAGCTTAAGAAAGACCTGAACCGAATAAGGATACAAAATGAGTCCCCATTTGCAGATACCGTGAGAAAGAGACTGAAATATCTTCTCGCCTATTGCATATTATTAAAGTTAATTATTGTAAAATCACGGAAGCCTACAGTTTGGCACTTGGTGACCCAAATTAACTTTTCTGTGCAGCTAGGCCGAGTTTAAGTTGTAAGCTGTAACTTAACTTAAGTCGTAGGGCTTCACTTAAGTTGAAACTTAAGCAAGTTTAAGTTAAGCTTAACGTAAGCTTGCAGAAATTATGACTTAAGCCAAACAGGGCTTCACTTAAGCTAAAATTTAAAAAGGTTTAAGTTATTACGTCCACACTGAAACAGTAACCCTTGTGGAGTCATCTTAGATTTTTCTGTTAGCAGGAACAAAATGGAAGCGTAAAGGCTGCACTGTAGCAGGGCATTCAACAAAGCTCTGTGATAAATAATAATCTTAAGGGTTTAGCAACTTTTTTCCAAATAAAAGTTTAGACACATCATTAATCGAAGACCAAAATCTAACAACCTTCTTGGCTTTGGCATGTTTTTTCCCATATAAACGCAATCAGAATCCGCTGACTTAATAATTACAAAGCGTTCCTCATTAGGGAAATTTGTGGATGAGCTCTGCAACTGGAAACCCTTAGGGGGTATGAACTGGTCATGACTGACGCGATCGTATAACTGGCGCCGATAAGTCGACGATGCAGAACACGTCCGATAATGTAATTATATGGTAATTTGTAATGTTGGCAACATCAATTCCAATTAATCGGTAAACGACCAAACGAACACGAACCCCCAGATCCGAGGTACATTGCCTGCAGACTGGACGCGACATAAAATAAGCAATATACATTAGCTACAAACATTTTACTGTTATTAAATGAAACAACGACCTTTTTATAACACAAACTAACAGAACACGTCACAAAATACCCAAAAAAAAAACTTATAATACGCAGTTTTATTTATGAACTCAACACGAATTTCAGAAGTCATTTGAACTACTTGAACTAAAACAAACAGAAATGTCTATTAAAAAAAGTTCTCAGAAGGGCTAAAACTTGTACGAAAGTAAGATGGCAAGGTTAATGTGATGATTAAAATTACATTAAGAAGAAAAACAAGAAGTTGTGGTGGGCCTCCTTTCTGTGTTAGCGGGAAACGTCAAACTATTAATTCGTTTTGTTTAATCTAACCTAATTAAAAAGTAAACTTCGGTTGTCAGGCTAAAGTTGTTCAGTATCTCACTAAAGGTTGAGATCCTTGGCAACCACAAGCTTAGATTTCTCCCAACAAACAAAAATTTTGATTTTTTTAAGGCACTAAGGCACAGGTCGCTTAGGTCACATGGTTTTCAAAATTAACATGGTTTCAACCGCAATGGCTTGTTGACATTCACACACCACTGTCGGGACTTGAGCCTGTGTAATCTAATTGCGAAGCAGCCCTTCAATCTACTAAGCCATCCAGGCCTCAAAGCTTTTATGGAATTTAATATGACGAACAAAATCTTACACACAAAAATTAATATTTGCACCACTAAATCCAGGGGAGGCGGTACGGAGTGAGTACTGGCATGGCGCATCACTCGGCACAGTTAAGCAGTCAGATCTTGGACGGGTGACCCGATCCAGGCTCAGCTCACTACGTCTCGGTGTGTCCTCCTCGACAAGCTATGGGCCTTAATGTCCTTTTAAAAGCTGAATAATAATAAAACTAACACAAGACAAAAGCTAAATCTACACAAAAATTGAGTTTCAGAAAATTTGAAACGTTAAGGTCCTTGACAACCGCAAGCCTAGATCTCGCCCAATAAACAAATATAAGCAAAGATTTTGAATATTTTAAGGCACAGACTGCTTGGGTTATACGGTCTTCATGACTAACACAATGAGGTTTTATCTTCAAACCATAAAGTTGAGTGAGAAAGCCGCATCAAAATGATTACAGTAAAATTATTCGACGCAACAATAATCTAAAAAATTCATATAAATTGCGTATTTTACTTGAATGTAAAAAAACAGCCTAAAATGATGGGCCTACCAGTCCTCTAAAATAATTCAAACGCCCCCAACCAAAAACCCTTCCTTAAAATGTAAAACGATCATCACGAATTTATCTTTGCTGTCTCAATTTCCGGTTACAAGAGTAGAAATATTGCACAATAAGAAGGGCGATAAGAAGCCACAAGTGACTTTGCAATTTAAATCAGAAGGAATTATTCATTCTTAAGAATTCCGTACTTCTAAGAAGAATTGTAAAAAGAATACCTAACGACATTCAATGAAACTTTTATCGTTGTTATCGTTGACACAGTCAAAAACAGTCTGTAACAAGCTTTATGCGAAATTTTAAGTTATGTTAGGTTATGTTATCAAGGCCCTCTGAATTAATATTGCATATAAGGCCTTACCGCTTCATTTAGCCAAGACGCAATTAGCAAGGACGCAGGCGCCATTTGACGTGAACTATACATTTTTTAATGGCGAAATGTGTAGTTCATCTCAAATGGCGCCTGCGTCCTTGCTAATTGCGTCTTGGCTAAATGAAGCGGTAAGGCCTTATAGCTTATATGCAATATTAATTCAGCGGGCCTTGATTTTATTACGTCAGTTGATGCTCGGCTGTCAAAGGTGGCGGCACATAACCTAATTTGTTTTCTGAAAGTTTGTTAAATCCAAACTAAGGAGAGGCCTCTGCACCAAAACAGAACTTAGTCCTAAAACCAGAGAAAGAAGAAGTTTGTTAAGGCGAGTTTGGCATTTTTTTTCAGTAATCTGTGGCGAAATACCCAAAAAACTACAAAATGTCAAAGTTACCAAGACAAACTTGCAGTAAATATTTAAAATCTCTTGATAAAGTTATCTTTATTCGGTGAGACCTTAGACCTAGCAAGCTTAGAGGGTTCCACAATACGGAACGACATTCACCAAAACTTTTATCAGTTACCTTTTGACTGGAAGAAGCTTTATACAGAATTTTAGGTTATATTATTACGTCACTCAACTGTCAAAGATTACATAACCTAACTCATTTTCTGAAAATTTGTTGCGGCGACTTTAACATTTTGTTTGCTGGTTGCGAAATACTGATAAAAATAAATAAAACGTCAAACTCACCCCAATAGACTTTCAGAACATATACAGGGTGACAATAATCTACCTGTGTTGTATGGGTAACTTTGTTATTATAGAAGTTAGAGAGTCGACTAAATTAGCAAAGTTGGGCAGAATTTCAAGACAAATTAGATGCCGGTTTGACATTTGACATACACTTTCAACTTTTTCAAATATTTCGAAAAAACTAAAAACATGCGATTTTTTAAATGTTTTATAATTCCATAACCACCTATTCTAAAACCAAAGTGAAATATGTTTCTTGTAGATATTTTTACGTAGAATTATAAAAAAATATCTACAAAGTCATAGCACTTTCGATTTTTGAGATATAAGCCAAACTTACGTTTTTTTAAATGGCAACCATAGTAGGCTATGGATTCATTAAAGAGCTTATTTTTTGCTGATTTCAAAAATGTATAGGTTGACATATCTGTTTCCGTTAATTTTCTCAGAATTTACAAAAAACTGAAGTTAGTGATCATAATTAATAATTAGATGCATAGTATAACAAGAGTGCTTTGGAATTGGAAAACAACAAAGCAAATTTAATTGTTAAAGTTAGTCCTGTTTTGCTGATAATTCGGGATGTGAATGTGTGAAGTAGTTCTGTTAAAGTTACTAAAAAAATGGCTTACTCGTGGGAAGAAATAAATGATATGTTATTTTGCTATTACAATTGTAATCGTGATGCGAATGCAGCTTCTGAATTGTATCTGCAAACATACATGGAAGGAATGCAGCCAGATAAAAGGATTTTTGCAAAACTTGAATCCCATTTAAAACGGTATGGATCATTTTGTAAACCAAAAGAAGATAAGAAAAATATTAATGAAGGAGCAGAGGTGCGTGTTTTGGCATACAATACTTTTAAACCAACTGCATCTGTGCGAGAAATTGGACTTGAGTGTAATGTTTCCAGAGAACAAGCAAGAACAATTTTGAAACAAAATAATTTAAAACCTTATCATCATCATGTTGGAAACACATTGTACTCGTATCCAACAGATTTAGAAAGAAGATTCAATTATGCTATGTGGTTTGTTGAAGAAAGTGAAAGAACCGAAGTCTTTTCCCAATCAATTCTATTTACGGATGAAGCCAAATTTACAAATAATGGTTTATTTAATAGAAAAAATCATATTTACTGGGCAAGGGAAAATCCACACTTAACGGTTGAAAGGCGAAGCAATACGTTTTTTCTATTAACGTTTGGTGCGGCATTCTTGGAACAAAACTTCTCGGTCCTTATTTTTATGAGGAAAATCTAAATTCAGAGAGGTATTTGCTATTTTTACGTAATCAATTCGAAGAAATGTTGGACGATCTTCCAATAAATTTTATACAAAATTTGAATTACTTCCAACACGATGGAGCACCTGCTCACAATGCTCACATTGTGTCATACTATTTATTGGAAAGATTTCCTAATTGGATAGGTACCAGAGGTCCTATTGCGTGGCCTCCCAGGTCTCCGGACTAACTCCCCTAGATTTTTTTTTATGGGGAACTATTTAAGACAAAGTGTACAAAGAAAAGCCTCATAACATTGATGACCTGTAAATAAAAATAAGAAGAGCTGTAGCCGAAATTAGACATAATACATTAAATAAATTGCAACGTGAAATATTAAAACGATGTCAGTTATGTGTTCAAGAAAATGGTGGTCACTTTGAAGTATTATTATAATCATTAATTTATTTTTATAGTTACATACATTTATTATTTAGTTCTGTTATCCAATGATAGTTACTAAGTACCTATTTTATTTGTTATTTGTTTACTTACAAAATTTGGTAATTTCAATTGTTTTTGATGATGAGTTACTAACTATGACAAAATTCCAAGGCATTCTTAGTTCATGGTTATTATTTATCATCATTAATTTCAGTTTTTTGCAAATTCTGAGAAAATTAACGGAAACAGATATGACAACCTATGCATTTTTGAAATCAGCAAAAAATAAGCTCTTTCATGAATCCATAGCCTACTATGGTTGCCATTCAAAAAACCGTAAGTTTGGCTTATATCTCAAAAATCGAGAGTGCTATGACTTTGTAGATATTTTTTTATGATTCTACGTAAAAATATCTACAAGAAACATATTTCACTTTGGTTTTAGAATAGGTGGTTATGGAATTATAAAACATTTAAAAAATCGCATGTTTTTAGTTTTTTCGAAATATTTGAAAAAGTTGAAAGTGTATGTCAAATGTCAAACCGGCATCTAATTTGTCTTGAAATTCTGCCCAACTTTGCTAATTTAGCCGACTCTCTAACTTCTATAATAACAAAGTTACCCGTACAACATAGGTAGATTATTGTCACCCTGTATATTGCTACAGTGAAACCTAACAAACTTTGAGGATTCAAAAAAAAAATAACTAACGACATTCAACCAAACTTATTGTGGTTAGCTTGGACTGATCAAGAGACTGTATGAAGCAAACTCTGTGTGGCATCTTAGGTTACATTATTACGTCACTCAATCATCTGTCAAAGATGACGGTAGATAACCTAATTTCGTCCTGAAAGTTAGTTGTGGCGAGTTTGACATTTTATTTTCAACAACTGATGGCGAAATGCCCAGAAAAAGCCTTCAAGGCTCCAACACAAAATACCTAAGATATTCGATGAAATGTTTAGAAATGAAGAAAAAATGTTTAGATAGAAGTATATGGAAAGCTGCGCAAACCAACCAGAAGGCTGAAGACCACTGATTGGCGGATACAAAAACTGGCTGCAACAAGTTTTAGGTGAAATTTTAGGTTATGTTATTACATCAGTCAGCTATTAAATGATGGTTAGCTGTTAAAGATGACGATACATAATCTAATTTCTGGCGGATTTGACATTCTATTTTGAGCAATGATGGTGAAAATCCAGAAAAAAATATAAAATGCCATATTCACCCCAACAAATTTTTAGCAAGTATTAAAACAATCTGATAAAGTTATCTTTATTCGGTAAAATCTAGCAAACTTCGGGGATTCCAAAACAAAATACATTCAATAACACCCTTATTGGGGTTACCTTTGACTGATAAAAGTGCGTCTGAAACAAGCTTTATATAGAACTTTAGGTTATGTTATTCTGTTACTCAACTGTCAGCTGATGCTCAACTGTCAAAGATGACGATACATGACCTAAGTTAATCCATTTTGGGACGGTTTTACAAAAGTCAGATAAAGTTATCGTTCAGACTATGGAAACAATTTATTGTATTAGCAAAGGTTACTATACTAGCCGACAACTAGAAAGCATTCTGGGGCCTTCAAATTACAACAGCTTTTAAGCAACTATCCTCTTTCTACGTGTTGCAGTGTACGAGCCAAACGGCGACCGTATTTTCTTCGAGTTCTAGACTATGTTCTGCAATATTATGAACGGGTAACTTGTTGAGGGTGATTACTGTATGCTCTTAAAGGCGGGACAAACAACTGCTTGAGAAAACCAGAGGTGTCAAAACGGTTCAATGTTGAATAAATTAATATTTAACACATTTAAATAGCCATTACAATAAAGTGTTCAGTATATAAAGAATACTTTGAAGACAGAAACCAATGTAGGGGCAGGTCACGAGATTAAATGAGTAAACCTCAATGTTCACGATAAAATTAATATAAACAAATCAAAAGGCGTTGAAGTTTAAGCAACCATAACCTAACCTTTGATCTAAAGCTTGCTGAAGACGTTTTTTTTTAAATTGGGGCAAGATTTTCAGCTCATAACACTTTCAAAACAAGATTCCTAAATACCCAACCATTTTTTTGAAATCGCCATAATATTCATTTTCATGCGAGTTAAAGCATTTTTTTATAAATCACTGCCCGAAAGCAGACACTAAAACTTATGAAGTAAAAGTAAAAAAGGCACCAAGTCTAAAATTCAACTTTTGCGTGCATTATCCTCTTTCGAGGGCTTAAAATAATCCGTGAAAACAATGGAAGTTCGCAGTTATTTGTTCTGGTGAAATCCGGGCTTCACAGGTATACGTAAAATAAAATTATATGCGGAATAATAGACTAATATGGGCTTTGAATACTGATTTTATAATACAGTTTGGTTCAATTTTAAGCTTTACGAGAAAGAAGGGATTTCTGGGTCATTCAAGTGTTTATATGATTTTGTTTACTTAACTAAAAAGGATACAGAATGAATAACTTAGAATAATAAAATTAATGTCTTTTGAGTTCATATTTTAAATTATTGTAACTTATAGTGCGTGCCAACTTAAATATTGTAGTGGAACAAGTCGCCCAGAACACGTATTCTAGGCCGGTATATAAAAATACGTCCCGGCAAGAGCTAATATTTAATAAATACTGGTGATATAAATAAACATTCAGGATAAATAAATTAGGCTGAATTAGTGTTTAGTTAATATTGATATTGAAACCCTTCCCATCAGTAAATTTCCCAAAAATATAGTTTGAAGTCAAAGCAACCATATTCCAATAATATTCTGGAGGTAACTCGGACATTAATATACATTAAACCGTACAAGAATGGAAAGAGAACGAGGTCAGTGTAAATTATTCGGAAATTATTCCTGGAGAGATCCACCGTCCTTTTGGTTCTGTTGTAGCCATCAAATGTCCGTTTTCAAACGATGGTAAAACCGCTGGCTGCATTGTGATTTGAATGCTAAAAGCGTCTCCTCACATCGATCCACACGAACGAATTTCTAAACTTTGGGCAAATAGAGCTTTCAGAACTAAATATTGCAAATTAACTTTGTGTGTTCGCGATGTTCTTGTTAATAAGTTAAAACAAATGGTGAGAATTGCTGAATTTGAATGAAGTAAGGTTTACTATTGGACGGTAAATAAATACCTGTTGGAATTTAGAATTTTTATAAATTGTTTTCGTGGTACTTTGGACAAATTCATAATCTGCTAATTTTTATTATAAACAAATAATAAAATGCAAATTAGAAATTGCAATAAATTCACCACCGTTTTGGTTCATACTAGGCCAAGTTAGGGAGCGAGTTTCATTACTGTAAACTAACCTTTTTGTATTTTATAATTAATATTTGTTAAGGATTCACTCACTTGTGGAAATACGAGTACTTTACGAATTTGTTCAAATACATTAAAAAGGTTTTGGCAGAAATATACCTTGCTTGATTCTGTCATTTAAGTCAGAGTAATTCTAACAAGCCACCATTTATTTATTGATATCACTGGCAACCTCAAGCCTAGATGTCGCTCAATAAATATTTATTTATTGGGCGACATTGGGCTTGCGGGTACCAAGGACCTCAACGCACATCAACTATGCGTTGCTTATCAGCTATATTTGGCAAACTTAATAAACGAATGAAAGGCTCAGATATTCACAACTTGTGAGTATGGGAAATAGCTGTCCGAAGTTACCATAGTCCTTGTTTCAACTTATCTGGGGGATAGTTTCCTTCACTTTATTCTTTCCTGTCTGGCCTCACTTGACCAACTCTTGTTGCTTCCCACCCCGACTCTATTAGGGTACCGGAGGGCTAGGGGTCTTTAATTTCAAATCTATCATATCTTCAAAATAACAGATAAATATGGCATGGACATTGGACATAGCAACATAGAACGTTAGCGCAGAAACAGCCACTCCGCCTATCCAAGCCTGGCTATGGAAGCTATTAGCAAGTGAAAACCCACCAAGGGTTAGAGGCCACAAGAAGAAGAATAAACGAATGAAGATATTTGGCAACGTGGCTTCCTAAACAGAACCTCTAACATTCACAATCAAACGAACTGACAGGCCGTTCAATTTTCAAATAACTTTAATACCAACATAATATATCCAAACCATGTCGTACTAAGGCCTAAAACTACTTTTAAAATATGACAAATATTAATCGAGAACAAATTATTCTAACACAATAAAATTTTTTAATTCACACTCAAACACTATAAGAAAGTTGCCACGCGCGTTGATATGAAGTGCTACCTAGGGTGTGCGAGATGCACGTGGAAGACCGCCGTGAACCAGAAAGATGACACTGGGGCCAGCTGTGGAGTCCGTGAACCGGATTGCACAGCTCAGCAAGTTCCCGGCAAAGTGAATACACATAGCATCAGCACGGCAAAGTTCATGCCTTTGTTCCTCGCTTTGTTCAAAAACAAGTGTGCGTGGGAGCTGACTTCTTATATTGTGGCGAAGCGGAGGTTGAGGTTATTGTTAATAATTAATATAAATAAGTTATGATTAGTTTGGTAGAGTCGTTGACCCACAACGCCACTTGCAGATTGCTTGGCTTTATTGCGAGAGGTATTAAATTAAAGTCCAGTTCAACTAACAGTTATATATTTTATATACGTGTTTTAGTGTTACCAAATCTTACATTTTTTGTCTGAGTCTCCAATACGAAATTTATACTAAGTTCGAATTGACATGAATTCTAAATAAAGTCTTTAACATTAATTTAATAACTAACTTCCAGTTACATTTAAACGACCAAGTGCATAAAACGGATTTAATTAATTTACTTGAATATTTTTATAAGTTCTAAATAACATCTGAAACGGCTAAGTCCACAAGAACACTTATATGATTCCCACAAATATTCTGTACAAGTCCAGAATTAATAAATCAAACAATTACATTTGAAATGTCTAAGTCCGTAAATAGAATTTAGACGGTTCACACAAATATGTTACAAGTCCAGAATTAATAAATAAAACAAATCTTATATGTATTCACTAGTACGGCATCCTAAAGGGTGTCAATTTTCTCGTAGTGACTGCTTCTGTGATGACCGGATATAGACCATGTCTTTACTGTATTTTGGTCACAGTTATCTACGGAAAATTGATCTCCTTCTCTTAATATGAGCGTGTGAAATGTCTACTTGTTATCTTACAAGAATGCTGGTCAGCACTTCTCACGCTTGTGGAATTTACACAAAAGTACGTACAAGGTATCAGGTATCATAAATTAAATTCATTTTAAACTTTGCTTAATATTTTTACATTCGCCTTTGTTACAATATAAGGAATTGCTCAGTAAAAGGTCTTTATGGTTGGTGTAGTCGTCGAAGAACTGTGTCCTTAAAGAGTCAGGTCAGTCGTATTAGTGATGTTTCCTACGATTTTGATGTGGGACTACTTTTCTGTATTTAATTTAATTTAATTCGATGCATAGTAAAACTTGCTAATAGTTTTGATGAAACCCTTTGTTTTATTTTATTAACTTTGATGTTTGTATGTGCTTGGAACTTATCTTTAAAGTTGTCTAATCTTTAACTTTAACTCTGAATAATATTTTGTGAAACTTAATCAAAGTCAGACAATATAATTATGTTATGTTAGTTGAACCAGAATTTTAATATAAAACCTCCCGCAGCAAACCCTCGCATGGCGTAGCTGGTTAAATACATCGGAAATTCTACTAAATTTAATTAACTTATTTTTACTGAGTTTTAACATTACTTTTGGTGCTAACCACTACGTTACAATATTTCTGTTTAAGGGATTTTAAAAAATTCGCTCCTTTTGGCAAACATTTTTAATGTATTTTGGATACTTCTGGTCCTCAACAACACGACTGCTTTTAAAACATGACAAATATCAATGGAAATAAATTGTTCCAACATAATAAAAATGTATGATTCCCAGTCAAACACTTAAAGCTGTTGCTCTGGGAAAATTGCCATTTTTTACAAAATTTATATCACAGGATTTTTTAACCTATCAATTATTGAAATATAAAATTATCAAAATAAATAAAATTAACGGTTGTATGCTTTAAACCACCTTTAGGGTTTTAAAAGGCCTCCAATTTCCATAAAAATTATGGAAGAATGGAAACTTTCGAAAAATTTGTCTTTGTCATAATTCAAGCTCTACGTTAATTAATAAATTCTTTGTTGGTGTTAAATTTAACTAAGTTTACATAAAAATGAAACAAAATAATGAAGAAATTAATACCGTTTTCCATACCTTTTGGTTAGAAACATTTCCAAATTTTACATACCAAAGTTGATTTTCACGTTTCTGAATAATTTTCACAAAAGTCACGAATTGGAATATAACAGCGTTTTATAAACAAAATAAACGCATTAACAATTAACAAACCGTATTCTTTTGAACGCTCACCGTAGACTAAAGCACTAACTAAAGTATTACAACTCGACAAGTTTGCTCAGACAAAAGACTGAGACGGCAAAAGATTAAACACGTATGCGTTACGTCTGGTTGTAAGTAGCAGGTTGTAGGCAATTCTTATGATGTTCAATAACAGATTTTTTTATATTCCTTAGTTCGCATATTTAAACGCACGCCTTCAACAATCGCCTACCTTCCCTACCCCACTATTTTTATATACTATCTAAAAGTATTCGGAAAAGCTAGAAATTCCAGGCTGAGACAATTTAACAATACAATACAAACTCAACAAATAATCCAAAAATAATGTAAATCTGAACAAAGTCTATTTGAGTTCCGGGTTCCGGATCTCCATTATCCGAACAGAATCCTAATAACTTGTAGATTTTCTTTGTCAACAAACGGGAAATCATTGTAAGCCTAGCAGAAATTTGCGAAATAAAATAGGTAGATCAAAGTAAGAAGAGGACACAAGACAGTGAAATAAAAGTCAAAAAAAAGATGGCCTGTGGCAGTTTTAAGGAAAAAGTGAGAATAAATGGCCTTGTTTTATACTCTAAAATTAGATTCCTCATATGCTTAGAATTTTTCGGGAATTTTTTTCTGATTTTTTGAGTAAATATCAGGTCAGTTCTGCAGTTTTTTAAGGGCTTTAGGGACGAAAATCCAGAACATATCAACTTATTTTTGACTTTAAAATCGAATTTCCTGTTAGTGAGATTTTCTGTAAGCAAGGGCCTTATTTGGGACTTCAAAATTAAATTAATCCTTCGTTTTTTTTTTGAGTAAATATCAGGTCAGCTTTTTTGAATTTTTGCGTCGCACTTTCTTGGGTGTTTTAGGAACAAACAACCAGAAGAGATTAACTTATTTTTACTTTTAAACTTGAAATTTACCCGAAAACCTTGATGGGTTTTTGACTAAACATCGAATCGGTTTTCAGTTTTCTATTGCAGTTTTAAAGAAAAAGTGGGAGTAAATGTAAATTGTTTTGCAATCAAAAATTAAATTTCTTTCTAAGTTAGAATTTTTCCAGTGACTCCAGGGATATGCCCCCCGGGGTGGTCAGGGAAGGAAGCCCGCCTCCGCATTTTCTTTGTTCCGTAGGCTTCCTACACCGTAAGGGTCATCTAGGATGGATGCAATATCAACATGACTATGTTCTGTCATAGTTAGTTTGCGGCACATTTCTCCCAGCTTTCAAGTTTATAAGTAGCCGGAGGTGCGTGCACCCATCGTCCTCGCTTCTCCACATCCCCGTGGATTTTCTACTAGATGCAACGTGGTATTCCACAGAGGCATTCCCTCTCCCCTATAAGTAACCCTTACCGAACCTATACTGCTAAATGTAGTAATGTACGCCTGTTTTGTTATCCGGTATCGCTCCTAGCTGTATTATATAATTGCCTGGGTGATGTGAGCATTAATGTGTGTATCAAGCTTTGGGTGTTTAAGAGACCTGGTCGAGGCTACGCATTCATCTAACTTTGATGAAATTAACGATATTCCTTGGTAAGTTGATCGAATGCGCTTTTGTAAATATAAATAGGCAATTTCAAAAATAATTAAAGTAAAATGGAAACCGCAACCGCCCTCCCCGTCCTACATTTTATTCGTTTATTCATTTATTACTTTTAATAATCTATACAACTAACCATTTCAACCAGCCTTAAGATTAATTTCCAACAATTTAAACTTTTAGCCTTTTTTTCAGCGAACGATTTTAGCCAGTAACCAAATCGGAATTTTTATTTTTACAGACAGTTTAATACCCCGAAATGAACTTACTCGATGTATTCGTTTAGGAGATATCTAGGGCGTGAAAGCACCGATTAAACCATGCATTTCAGTGTTTCTTTCTGTTATCGTACTTCCTTTTATCACGATCACGACACGATGATTAATTACCTTCTAAAAAAAAACTCAACCTAAATTGCAATTCTACACGTTCGCAGATAATCCTTCTAATTGTTAAGATAATTAAATTTGAAAAATAAAAGCAAGACCCTTTAAATTTTTTTATAATAATGTCAGACTCCTCACAACATGCAAAAATAATTTTTTTAAAATTCAAAGCAAATGTTTAAATTCAAGCACCTAGGTGCTTTAAATTAAAATTTAATTTTGATAATTAACTTGAAGCGAATAAAAACGTGCTGTTTTTGTAAAATGCAGACTTTTAAACTGATTATTATATTAAAATTTCATTAACGAAACGGTTGTAACTTGAAAATACAGACTGTGTACTTCAAAATAATGAAAGGAAAATAAAGGAAACGTAACTGAATGTTATTGCTAGGTCTTTTCATCTTATCAGACCTACTAAGATGAGCCTCGAGAAATTACTTCGTTCAGGAGGGCGAATTATGAAGAATTGAAAGTAGGTAGAACTTTCCTTGTAAATTTTGCATTACGTATAATTATTACAATGTATAATCATTCCCCAACACTTTCACTATTACCGTAATGCAAACTGGTTTTTCTATTAAACACAAATTTGTGTTGAAAATGTTGATTAATATAAGTTCTCCAAAAGGGAAGGGGTAAAATTAGACGTTATATGAATTACACGTTACACAAATCGACTGCTTGGATTTATCCCTGTAGAAGTTTTTCTACAAAGTTACGTAAATTCATAACGAAATAACCTCCCAAATATAAAGGAAGCCACAATAATACCCGTGTAAAAGGATAAAATTCCACGCGAACTCAGAAAAACGTGACTAACTGAAGTGCATAATGACTTACAGCGATGCATATACATTTCCTATGAAATCGTTATCAGGGAACGTGCCTACAGCAGAATCATAAAACCCCGGTAATAGGTCGCTTTTCAGCCCGGGCTAAGCTTGTAATATTCCCCATCCAGTATTAAACGTCACAGAACTCTGATTTAGCGATGTCCATGAACATGAAGCTGCTAAATTCCGGGGAAAGCTTTACTAATATAGCTTGGGTATTAATTTTAACTTTGTACACATTGGCGCCGTTATTTAATTTGTGCCTGAAATCGTGCTTTTTGTTACTTTTCATACCCCCGGTTATAAACCATTCCGAATATTTTTCGATAAGGAGAGGCCATGCTTTCGTTTTGTTAAGTTGCAGGTCGGATGTTTACGTTTTCTTGATTAACATAACCTCAAAGTAAAGGAAAATGGTCCAATTTACGATGTTGAAAACTGCAATTTTTCTATTGCCAAGCCTTATCCATAAATAAATATTACACAACCTACGGAATTAGTTGTTAAGATTTCTAAATAATATTTTTAACCGATTAATCCTCTCTCATATCATCTCGTTTCTTATCAAACATATAATTGACCCCACCAGCCGAACCTGAATTAACTGCATATTTATGGTTTTGAAAACATAAAATAGTAGTTCTCCTTATTACGCGGATTTATAACAATCAATTTTAATTATTAACCATTCAGACTAATGGCAAAGGTCGCCCAAACTGTTCTCCTGACCCTTCTCAGAATTTTTCTAGATTTCGTGAAATTTTATTACTTTATTATCTCCCAAGTGTTATGTGTTAGTTCGGTTTACTTTGTAGTTTTGGGAATTCGATCTAAATTATATACGATCGGAATTTCAGGAATAATTTCTGTTAGTTTGGTGAACAAAGTTTCAATAGTTGGTTAACAAAGCCCTAAATAAATAAACTAGTAAACTAACACAAAGAGAAGAAAAACACACCTTAAAGGCTTAAGGCAACAACGAAAGTATAAGCTACTCGTATTTTATATGGCAAGTAGTTGGCCATGGTTATTTGATAGTTTTCACTGTGTAAATTGGGCTTTTAAAGTTTGAGAGATTGAAGTTAAGTAGTCCAAAGCTTGTGCCGTAATTTACATAAATTTATTTAATTTATTATATTGTTTATTTATTGATCTAAATCGCTACCAATTAGAAAATTTAGTTAAAAAATTTTTATAGTTTCAAAGGGTAATTTGACACGACCGACTCAATTTATATCAATGTGCTACTTATCTAGTTTGTAAATGTACCTAGTTAAGAAACGCTCAGTTTCATTGGCAATAAAATCGTGTTCGTCAGCAACAACAAAAGTATACGCAGAACGTCGTTTATTTAACATATGGTTGGCCATAACCCCATTTTGACAGTTTTCACCGTGTAAATCGGACTTTTGCAGCTGAGAATTTGAGGTTAGGTAATCTGACAAACATCGTATCAGATGTTATAAAATGTACTCCTATTAGTTTTGTAGAAAAGCTTAATAATGTTGCCTGTTCAAGATTTTTAACTTTATATCCTAAATGTTTTCAGTAATTTTACTGGAAACTCCTTTAAAAGAAATATTTCCCAAAAACCACAGAATGTTTCTGAAGATACTGAATAATCAGCCCTGTAAAATTGCATCAACAGTGATTAAAGCTCAAAAACATCCGTTAGCAAAATCTAACGCTAATAATACTTACAAATAAAAAATATGGCCTACTTTAGGCCAAAATATACGTGAATGGATTCTACATACATTTTTAGTTTTACATGATTCATAGTTAAAATTCAGAAGATAATTAGAAACACATATTTTACCAAGCAAAATTTCCCTACGCTTGATTTACTCGAATTTAGTTTCATGGCCAACGTTTATTTAAATCGTTTTTTCAATCATACATTACTTAATAAATTCATTTACATACTCGTGCGTGTTTAATATATGAAATTTTTGATATAACGTATTCAAAAAAATGTTAACATATACATTTTACCCGAAAATTACGACCGTATTTTAATGTTTATTGTATTTCACAGCCTGCAACATGAGAATTAAAATATGAATTTATTTAAATAATATTTTAATGGAGCGTTAATTGGAGCTGCAATTTAATTGTTACATTTAATTGCAGTTGATTGTAAAATTTGCAACTAATCTGATTAATTGGGCTTTCATGTAAACATTCGAAATCGATTGAAATTAACTCGTTTTGACGAATTGGACAGCGGTCGTTCCCTAATATAGGGCAGTTCAGAGATATTCTGGTGTAGCTCAATGCATTCTAGGACAATTAGATGTATTCTAAAATAGTTAAAGGCATTTTAAGACAGTACGAACCATGCCAAGGCAATTGGAGCCATGTTAAAGCAGTCAATTGAAGGCAATTTAAGACAGTTGTTTAGCATATGCTACGGCAGTTCAAAGCATTCCAAAACAATTAAAGGCAAACTGAAACAGTTCAAGGCATTCTAAGACATCTCAAGACATACAAATACAGTTCAAAGCATCCTAAGATAATTAAAGGTATTCTAACACAGTTCGAGACATGTTAAGGTAGCTGAAGAAATTGCAAGGCAGTTCAGAAACAGTAAAAGGCATTCTGAGACAGTTAAAGGTATTTCAAAGTATTCTCAAAGATATTTTTTCTTAGAAAATTAATTAGTAACATTCTAAAGTTAAAGGCATTCTAGGGCCGTTACATGAATGTTAAGGCAGGTTCAGGTATTTTGAGGCAGTTGCATGTATTCTAATGCGGTTTGTGACATACTAAGACATATAAAGACGTTCTGTAAAGTGTTCGGGGCATTATAAGACAGTTAAACTGCCCTAAATTACCTCGAACTGTAGCAGAATACCTCTAGTTGCCTTATAATTTCTTCAACTGCTTTAGTATGTCCAGAACTGTCTTAATTTGCTTTTTTCGTAGATACTTTGTATTACTCTAAGACGGGCCCGGTTGCCTTAACTGCCCTTCACTGTCATCGAACGCCTTGAACTGCCTTAAGATGCCTTAAAATGCATTAAAATACCTCAAATCGTATTAGAATTCCTCGTTTAACACTTCTCGATCTGTCTTAGAATGAGGCATTCCGAAACAATTAAAGCCATTCTAAGTCAGTTAAGGGTATTATAAAATAAGGCACTTGAATAAGCTTAAAGGTAGCCAAATGTATTATAAGCCAGTTCAAGGCATTCTCTAAAACTTTTCCATGGTATTCTTAAAGAAGTAACTAGAAGCACTCTAAGACAATTAAAGCCATTCTATGTGAATGTAAAGGTAGATTAAAGGGTTTTACGGCAATTGGAGGAATCTAGTATGGTTTGAAGCAAATAAAGGCGTTCTATAAAGCTGTTCGGGGAATTCTAAGACAGTTAAAGGCACTTTAAGACGGTCTGAAACATGTTAAGTTCGAGGAATTTTAAGGCATCTGAGGTATAGCAATACGACTTGAGGATTTTTGCGGTATCTTTAGGCACTTGAAGAACTACTGTACATGTTTAGGCAATTCGAGCCCATTTTGAGGAACTACGAAGTATTCTACGACAATTAAAGGCCGTCTGAGACGGTTGTTAAAGGTATTTTAAAACAGTTCAAGACAATCTAAGACAATTAAAGGTATACTAAGGCAGTTCGGAATGTATTAAGGCAGCGGAAGAAATTCTAAGGCAGTTAGAGGTATCCTAATACAGTTCGCAATAATTTAAGGCAGTTCGAGAAATTCTGAGAACGTTATAGGCATTTTAAAACAATCAAGAGCATTCTGAAGAGGTGTTCAGCACGTTAAGGCACTTGGAGGCGTTTAAAGGCAGTTCAAGGTATTTTAAAGCAGTTTGAGGCACTCTCAAAAAGTGTTTCGGGGCATTCTAAGAGAGTTAGGTGAATGGCAGATGAAGACGTTTTAAGGTAGTTCAAGTATTCTATTATTTTCTATAAACAGTTAGCGGCTTGTTAAGGTATTTGGAGGCGTATAAAAGCAGTTCAAGGTATTCTAAGGCAATTCGAAGGCAATGTAACAAAGTTATTAGGGCATTCTAAGAGTATTGAAGACATTCTAAAACAGTTAAGTTCAGTTTTAAGGCAGTTCGTGGTATTCTAATACAGTTTGAGGCATACGGCTTTCTATGGAAGTGGTTCGAATTATTCTAAAGGCCTTCTAAGACAGTTCAGGGCAGTTCAATGTAAATGGAGGAAGTTTAAGGCAGTGCGAAGTAGTATATTATTTGAGGCATTATAAAGCAGTTCAAGACATTCGAAGACAATTTGGATGTATTCAAAAACAGTTAGGAGATATTCTAATACTATTTCAAGCATTTTAAGGCAGCTCAAGGCATTCGAAGGCAGTACCGGGCATGTTCAGGCAGTTGGTGCCGTTTTGAAACGCTACAAAGGATTCAACGACAATCAAAGACAATTTAATAGGTATTCCAAATAGTTCGAGGCATTTTAAGAGAGTTCAGGCTATTTTAAGGCAATTATAAGACAGTTTTAGGTATTTCAATACAGTTAGAGGTAGACTAAAGCAGTGTAAGGCATTCTGAAACAGATAAATGCATTCTAAGACAATTCAAGGTTTTTGAAGACAATCAGAAGCAACATAAAATGTTTAAAGCCATGTTAAGGCAGTTGTCAGGGGCATTAAGTATAAGATAACCAGAGGCATGACAGTTAATGACATTGTAAGTCAGTCAGGGGCATGTTAAAGTAATTGAAAGCCTTTTAAAGCAGTTGAAGGCGTTTTAAAACAGTTTGAGATACCGCAATACAATTCGAAGCATCCTGCGATCGTTCAAGCCATCGTAAGATATTTAGATTTATTTTAAGAAAGTTGTTAAGAGCATACTAAGACAGTCAGAGGTATTCCATGATAGTTAAAGGCTTTCTATGACAGTTAATGGCACTCCAAGTCAGTTAGGGGCATGTTAAAGTAGTCTGAGGCTTTCTAAAGCAGTTGGAGGCGTTTTCAAACAGTTTAAGATACCGCAATACAATTCGGAGCATTCTAAGGTCGTTAAAGGCATCGTAAGAAAATTAAATTCATTCTAAGAAAGTTGTTAGGGGCATACTGCGACGGCCAGAGCCATTCTATGACAGTTCAAGGCATTATATGGTAATTAATGGCATTGTAAGGCGGTTGGGGGCATGTTAAAGCTGTTTAATAGGTTTCAAGGCAATTGGGGGCTTTTTAAGACATTTTAATGTATTGCAGTACGGTTAAAGGCATTCTAAGGCCGTTCAAGACAACCTAGGACAATTAAATTCATTCTAAGACAGTTGTTAGAAGCATTCTAGGACCATTAGGGGCATCTTAAGAAATTCTAGGACCATCTGAGACAACCTATATAAGGCAGTTTGAATTATTTAAGACATTTAAAACAGTAAGCATTCTAAGCCAGTTGGGAGTATGTTAAGACAATTTTAAATATTCTAAGGTAGTTAGATGCATTCTAAGGCTCCTTAAAGTAATCTGGGGCAATTTGTAACACTTCAATGCAATTGGAAGCATTTCTAAAACTCAGTTCGGGGCATCCTAAGGCACTTTGTGAAAGCAGTTTGAAACATTTTAAGGTAGTTCGTGGAACTTTAAAGACAGCTTGGAATATTCTAAGGCGGTTCTGGGGCAGTTCAAGGTATTCTAATGCAGTTTAAATCAGGTTAGAGCATTCTAAGGTAGTTTTAAAGCATTCTAAAGTAGTTCTGGGCATTTTAAGATAGTTTAAATCGTGTTGAAGATAGCTCGAACAGTTTAGAGCGGTTTGGGGGCTATTTATAACAAATTTGAGCCTTTTGAAGACAGTTTGGTCCATATTTAATAATAATGATCGTGTATTTTCAAAGAGGCATTCTCAAAGAAGTACAAACAGCCTTTTAAGGGTTCGATTCGTTCATAAAAGACAACTCAGATTTACTTACAAAAATGATTTTAGCTTAAATTATTAAAAAATCCAATAAATAATAAATCAGCCTATTAAAAATGCACACAGAGAAATAAGTCTATTTTTAACCTCTTTAAATTTTAAAACTGAAAAAGGCAAATCATTAATAAAAACGATAAGTATTGATGGTTTTAATTTCGGTGGGACGTTTTCTTTAGGCTATTAAAGTAATTTTAGATTGTGTGAAACACCATGTGTTTTCGCACAGGATGTGGAAAAAAATGTAAAACTGTAACAGACAAGCCCAACTTATTAATTTTTCCGACGTTTGACATTCAAACCAATCAATCACTGTTAGGGAAAAACCTAAAAATATACGTAAAACCAGCCAATTTTAATGATTTTATTTACGAAGTAATAATTATATAGCTTAGGTAATTTATTATTATAAGAGTTACGTCATTAATAGGAGTTTTAGTAGTTTATAAAAATAAAAGATTGGTGCAAAATCATTTTAATAAAAATTAAGCCTTATCAAATTAAAATAATCAACCATGACACGGGAATAAATTAAAAATAAACTGAAATAACCGTACAAAAAGCTCATAAAGGCACATAAAATATATGTGAAAATTAACAGTGCAATTAACATGCAATAAAATAAAACGCAATGTTGCAACAGTCCAAAGAAACCATTAGTAACTGTCAGGAATTTTTGATGCAAATCATCCGAATGCTTCGTTTTTATTAGTCTAGCAGTGCACACGCCCTTATGACGCTCACAATAATAATTAATTTATTAACAGCGCTACAGTCTAGACTAGACTGGTTTAATAAAATTTAAAGCTTGTAATTGGTTTTACGACATTTTAATCCGCTGACTTTTATTTTATTTTTGTTAACACTGATTGACATGTGATATCAGTAGTTATAGTAATGATAAAAGATGTAAATTCACGTAAACGGCAGTCGAGTAATAAGAGGCTCGCTTGGCAAGTGGAGGGCGTAAGTTCAAGTCTCGACTTTGGCTTGGTTTTGAACAGTAGTATTTGAGTTTCCAGACTATATCAAAAGGGGCTACGATTGTCAAAAAAACAGACATGAATTGTACGTAACATAAACCTAAATTAGTATCCCAAAATTGCCCAAATTTGCAGTCCTCTGATTGCTATTCACGAGTAAACCAAGGTAAAATAAAAAGTGAAGCCTAAATGATTTTCTTATAATAGAAAAGGAGATACAAACCTAAGTCAAAAAGCAATTCTGTCCACGGAACAAAGTCCTACAAACGGGAATTCCTAAAAACACCGTCATGAAAACACGAAATAACAGATTAATACGAGATTACGTAAGTAAAACTCGGTAAAAATACATTTAAAAAATAAGCAAGCATTCTTTAAATAATTAACTTAATGAACTTAATTTCGTCAAGAATGCAGAAAAATATTCCAACCAGAAAATTTCTAGGTGCATAACCTTGAATGTAGGTTAATTTATAGTTGTTAATGGTCACGTTACATTAAAATTCAAACATTAATTACATTTTATTATACTAAATTTAAAATCAGATCGTTGAATAATCCAATTACGTTTTTATCTTGTATATCGTTTCGCGATTTTTTCACGAACGAATTTGATTTAATACAAGGTGTTTTTAGTGTAGTCATTAATGAAAACGTTAGTTGCCAAACTCTGATATATCTATAAATTTCTATCTTAAAATAAATCAAAACAGTAGCAGGCAGAAAATCCAAAAATAACTAGGAAAGATTTGCAGAAGAATCCTTAAAATAATCATGGAAAACTTCTTGAATTTATTTTAATTAGTGAACGTTTCTAAAAAGCTTCCAAATAAGCATATATCTTCAGTGGCATACCTACGGGGGGGCTAGGGGGGGCAGTCTGCCCCCTCCGCCTTCTTCCTTTTAGCGCCTTCGGCGCCGTGCATTTTTTGATATTTTATTTTTTAATTAACCAAAACAAAAAATATAATTATTCTTATTACATAATTCTATAGACGTGATAAAATCAAAATGGCACAGTGAGCCAGATCTTTATATTCCTTATAAGAACCGAGCCCCCACATTGTGTTTATTTTATTTTTTGCCGCCCTGATAAATAATGTCTGCATTCATTTTAAATATTCTTAAATAGTAGCAGTGTGGCCGCTTTAATTTTCTATACAAAGAAATAATTATCTAGAAACCTGCCGATACCGTCGCACTGGTGGGCGTCGGCAGCGGTAACTTTTGTCCTTTGTCATCATATCGTCTTTCCCGGTAATATTTACAAAAAAGTACATTATTTACGTCGCGGCGGCAAAGAACCCCTTTTATGTGCAACTTTATTTTTAAAAGAGCCGCCGATCCATCAAAATGCAGACGTAATATATACAAAATTAAAAAGAATAGAGCAGTGTTCTGTTTTTCATTTCGGCAATTTGCAGTATGATTTTGTAGAGTAAAGATTTGCTTATATTATGTTCCATGCTTAAAACGTATTTTAAATTGTTTTAACTGAACTAGAACTAGTAAATTTAAAAAAACAAAAAAATCGTTGTTCAAGTGCAAAAACTAGATAAAAAACGCGCTACTAAAATTAGCCCAAACTAAAATTTGTTTTCTTATAATATCTAAGGCGCCTTCAAGACACATTGCCCCCTCCGCCTCCCAACGATAGGTACGCCACTGTATATCTTTGATTTGCCTTAACAACGCGCGATATCCCATCGAAAATTGCAAGTAAGTACATTGTATTTAAGTCCGGATGGGCATGATGTTTTGGTGATTTTTGCAGAGTAAATTGGGCTTTGAAGTTTTACAGATTGAGGTTAGTTAATTTGATAATACAATCAAACTGTATCCACTACAGCAGAACTTCATTTATTGGTAGCTTTTTAAAGATTTTTACCTTTTGATTTTAAACAATAGGAAATAGGAGAGGAAAAAATGAAGCAAATGACAGCTGACAGAAGAAAAAGAAGAAGATTTTAAACACTGTGTGGTATCTATGGCTTGCATTGTATAAACTGGGCTTCTAAAGCTTCACAAATTGAGGATATGTTAGCTGAAATTACAATGCAACTTCATTTCTTGGCGAATTTTTAACACTCAATATTCTTTACTTTTCGATTTTTAACAATATTTTGTAGCCAACGCAGTTTAATAGTTTATTAGGTGTAAATTGGGATTTTATAACTTCATCAGTTGAGGCTACATATTCTGGGATGACAGTAAAACTTTAGTCACAAACGACAAACGACCAACACTTTCGAGAAGTTTTTTGAAGTTTAACATTTATAATTTCAAATTAAGAAAAACCTGCAATAATTACGGCAATTTGATTTAAACTGTGTAAATTGGGCTTTTAAAACTTCACAAGTTATGGTTCTGTAATCACATTACAATACAAACTGCATTTGTGGATCAACATTTTTACTATTTGTTTTAAACGTCATGTTGTATCTATGGCAATCTGATGGTTCATTCATCATTGGCCCTACAACCTAGGGTGGGCCTTGACCTGTTCTAGGATCAGCTTCCATTCTTTCCTATTTTTCGCCATGGTTTTCCAATTTCTGACTCTTAGCATTCTTTTCTTCTACTTGGTCCATAGATTATCTGGACCTGCCTTTCTTTCGAGTTCCAGCTGGTGTTTGGTGGAATATTTGCTTTGAGGGTTCCATGTCGTCCGTCCTTAATCTATTGACTTTTGATGGCTCGGGTAATGTCTGCGTTTTGGTAGAGGCGGACAGAAACCTAGACGACGATGTGGATTATACACGTGGAATGTGAGATCATTGTATAGACCTGGAGCCCAGCGAACACTTGTGAAAGAAAATATTTGAACAGAAAAAATATATGATATACTAGCGGTCACCCAACAGAATATAAATTCGGGACAGGGTTTATTGTCAGTAGCAGAGTAAAACACTTAGCAATAGATTTTCAAGCCATATACGAAAGACTATGCAAAATAAGAATTAGAGGTAAATTATTCAAGTACTCACTAGTCAACATCACGCACCAACAGAAGATAAACCAAATGGGGAAAAAGAAGAATTCTATGAAGAACTGGAAAGAATAATACAGAACAGAAAATAGGAAGAAAAAGGAATACTTATTAACCATTGGCCTGCACGAAAAGTCTAACAACAATGGGACTCGCCTAAGACACCTTGCTGCATCAGTGAATATGGTGATAGCCAGCACATATTTCGAGGGCAAAAAAATACATAAAGGGACATGGGTTAGCTCTGACGGATATAGGGTTAATCAAATTGACCATGTAGTGATCGACGCAAGGCACTTCAACGATGTATGGCTAGGCTTGGAACAAATAACGGCTCGGACCACTATCTATAGTTCAATCTAAAGTAAGGGTAAGAATGCCAAAAAGGGAAAAGGAACTAAAAGAAAAGTTTAACCTGATGGGTAGCATCATGTAAATTGAGCTTTTAAACTTTACAAATTGGGGTTAATTAATCTGATAATACAACGAAACTGTATCTAACAACTGTAAATAACAAAAAGATGGAAAGGTAGAACGTTCTTTTCTGACCAACATGATAGTTTTTTTCGTTTACCCTATGTAAACTAGGTCTTTAAAGTTTCACAAAATGAAGTTATGTACACTGAGATTGCAATAAAACTTCAGCCAAAAAAGACGAATACTTTTGAACTTTTAGAAGATTTTTACTTTCGAATATTTAACAATCTGTGCTAGCTATGACCTATGACAGTCTGATAAATTGTGTCAATTGTGTGTGTGTGTGTGGCAGGGGCGGCTCGTCTTTGAGCTGCAGAACCACCAAAAATAACATTATAATTAAAGCAATATCTATTACTATATCTATTAATAAAATAAAATAATACATTTTACAGTCTCTCCGATGCATTGTTGTAATGTTACTTTACATATAGAAATTGATGAGTCAGTTAACCAAATTAATAATATTTAATATAAGGCGCATATGCAGCGTTCAAGAAACAGCTGTCTTATTTGGAACTGTAAACGAGAATGACGCGAGAATCTGCTTGTTCGGTAGACATCGCTGTTATACGATGGGGCTCGAAGTTGCAAATGTTAAGCTAAGATCGAGCTGCATATTTTGCAGCTCAATTTATTGAAACGCTGCCTTTTAAATGTGATTTTGTAGTGTTCTGACTGACTTTTTTTTGTACGATTATGTTTACAAACATTCCTAAAATGGATGGAATATTTAAATTAAAGTAAAGTAAGTTCTATGTACTTAATTATAAAGAACTATTAAAAATAAAGAAGCAAGATTACATTGAAATTAAATATTGAAAGTTTTAGCAGTAGTCGAGAAAAATACACCGTCATAAGGATATTGTATATTTAAGGAACGAAGGTTTGTAATTGTAATCGGAAAATGCATTATTTTGTTTTCAGAATTATTAATTTTTTATCCGGTCAAACTGATTGCCACGATATCTATTACAAGTAACCAGCCGTTTTTTAACGTGTTAATTGTCAAAGTTGGATAAGAAATTTCATGTTAGATTATTGTATTATTATTATTATTTTGATGCAGAACACCCAAGAATATTGGGTACGAGCCGCCCCTGGTGTGTGTGGTCATCAGCTCTTAGAGCTGGTTGGTCGCAGTCTTAAGTACCTTTTTACTAGGGAAATGTGTTCTCTACACTGTGTAAATTGGGTTTTTAAAACTTCGCAATTTTAAATAACTTGCGGTAATTACGGCAGTTTAATAGTTTACACTGTGTAAATTGGACTTTTAAAGCTTTACAAATTGAGGTGAATCAATCTAATAATACGGCCAAATTGTATCCGAAACAACAAAAGAATATATATTTTTGATGAATTTTTGAATTTTGAAGTACTTACAATAGCCATGGCAGTTTTTTTATTTATACTGTGTAAACTAGGCGTTTAAAGCTTTAAAAACTAAGATTTTGTAAACTGATATTACAATAAAACTTCGGCCATGAGAGATAAACACTTTTGACAGATCAAAAATTTACTTTTTGAAGGTTTTTGAAGTTTTTTACTTCGGAATTTTTAACAATCTGTGATAGCTGTGGCAGTCTGATAGTTTACATTGTGTAAATTGGGCTTTGGAAGCTTCGCAAATCATTGTTATGTTGTTTGACATTGTCAATTTTTACAACTCAACATTTCTTCTCTTCGATTTTTAATAACCTGTAATGGTTAAGACAGTTTAATAATTTATGGTGTGTAAATTAGGCTTTCATAGCTTCACCAGTTGAGGTTACGTATTCTGAAATTATACCAAAATTTGTACGCTGAAAACGACTGCAGCGCTCGCCACGCCTCCTCAGCTCTCTTGTTTGCTTCGGTCAGCTGTACTTTTTTATTTCAAACAACGCCAACGTGTGGTATCTATAGCAGTCTGGTGATTTGCATCGTGTAAAGTGGGCTTTTAAAGCTTCAGAAATTAAGGTTATGTTATCTGGAATCAGGGCCGCGCCAAGCCTGTCTGGCGCCCGCGGGCAAGTCACTCTTATGCGCCCCCCCCCCGTGATTTTCAATTCCGAAGTAAATACTTTTATTTTTCAAAATTTTTCAGAGAAACATTTTTTTTATTGAGTACATATTTTAAAGAGCACTAACAATTACTGTCGCTGTATTTCCACCAAACCGCAAAGACTTAATGAATTACACTTTTAAAATTATCACATATCACATATTACTTTGTTGTAATTTGATTCGATTTTCAACAAACGACAATCAATGAATGGAGGTTAAATGTGTGTGTCTGTGTTTATACGTAAGTGGGCGGAAATTCTGCAACTTGCATATTCTGTATCAGTATGCTTATGCAGCTTAAAATAGTTATTTTCGTATCAAGTGTCGAAAGTAGCAAATATCAAGCGAGTGTTTATAAATAGATATACGAGTGCGGAGCGAAGCGGAGCACGAGTAGAAATATTTATAAACACGAGCGGAGATATTTGCCTTTCGAAGGAGTTACGAACACTATTTTTCCCACGACCAAAAATGTACATGTCAAAAAGTAACACTGACAGTTCAGGTAAAACGACCGTCATTTTTTGTTTTGAAGCGGCCGCAGCTTCCTATTATTGCGCAAACTGTGCGATATATCCCTATACGTGTTCATATCGCACGGGTTGTTCATTTGTTTTGCGAAAGTCAATCGCACGGGTGATATTGTCAACTTTCGCGCCTAGTTTGTTGTGCGTTAGGAGCGACTTTCTTATATGGTCGTGGGAAAATACTGTTTCTGTATTTAAAAATTACAGAATTAATTTTAGGTTTAAAACTAACTCTTGAATTAGAGTTTGAAATGATGTGGTGAGTTAAAAAAATATGAACATTTTGCTTAGAATTATACATGTTTTTTAAATAAAAAATTGAATGAAATACTGAAAAATTGTAAATTTATAGTAAAATTATGGGGGGAAAAGCGAGTAGCGAACAACCAGTCGTCGCACTTTACATCGAATAAGTTTTTTATAATTCAATATTTTTACTCTTCGATTTTTAGCAAACCGTAGTGGCCGAGGCCGTTTAATGGTTTAGTATGTGTTAATTGGGCTTATATAATTTCATCAGTTGAAGTTATGCATTCTGAGATTGCAACAAAACTTTAACCACATACGACAAATCTTTTCGAAAAATGATTATTATCTCCTAAGTTTTGTAAATGTTTATAGAAGTTTCCACTTTTAAATTTTGAACAACTTGAAGTGGTTATGGCAGTTTTACAGTTCACTCTGTGTTAATTGGGCTTTTAAAAATTATGGTCCTATAATCCAACATTACAATACATACAGTATTTTTCATCTAGCATTTGCTCCGCCCAAAAACCGTATGGGTAGACACGTGTTCGTGCGCAGTAGGTAATGAAAACCTAGTTTAGAAAGAGATGAAGTATAGTTGGACTGTGAATTTATAAACAGCGCGTGTCTATCCATACAGTTTTTGGGCGGAGCTTGTTGACGTCGCAACCCAAATGCTAGATGAAAAATACTGTATATTGAAATATAGTGCTAGTCATCATTTCTATGTAGCTAATTCCATGGCTACCGGGATCACAGATGATTATACCCACCCTGTATAACCAAACTATATCCATACACAACAAACTATGATAAAGTAGAACATTCCTTTCTAACCTTGGAATTTTTATTAGTTTTTTGAACCTCAAACTACCTACGATAAACATGACAGTTTTGTCGTTTACACTGTGTAAATCAGGTCTTCAAAGTTCCACAAATTGAGGTTATGTAAACTGAGATTACAATACAACTTCGGTCACACAAGCAAATACCTTTGAACTTTACTTTTTGAAGGTTTTTAAAGTTTTATACCTTTGAATTTTTCACAATTTGTGCTAGCTATGATCATCGATCATCTGATAGATTACATGGTGTAAATTGGGCTTTTAAAACTTGAGGTTAATATGTTATCTGGAATTACAATGCGATATTTTGAAATGCATTTTTTATTTTTCAATTTTTAGCAACCTGTAATGGCCAAGACAGTTTAATAGTGTGTAAATTGGGCTTTTATAACTTCGGCGGTTGAGGTTATATATTCTGAAATTAAACAAAACTTTAGCCACATACGACAAACACCCGAATTTTTGAAAGTTCTTTAAAATTTAACATGCCTAATTTTAAATTTTTAATAGCCTGCGGTGTCTATGGCAGACTGATGGTTTACACTGTGTAAATTGGGCTATTAAAGCTTCACAAATTGCGTTAACGTTATTTAGTACTACAATTGGCAAATTTTTAAAATTCAACATTTTACGTTTCGATTTTTAACAGCCTGTAGTGACCAAGGCAGTTTAAAGATTTATTATAACTATGTAAATTGGGCTTTTACAGTTTCATTAGTTGGTTATGTATTCTGAGGATTACAACAAAACTTTCAGGAAATGATTTCTTACATTCGTTTTTTGAAGATTTTTAATACTTAACATCTCTACTTTTAAATTTTAAACACCTCGTGGTAGTTACGGCAGTTTGATGGTTTACACTGTGTAAATTGGGCTTTTAAAACTTCACAACTTAAGGTTCTATTAAAATTACAATGCAACTTCATTTGTTGGTAGGTTTTTAAAGATCAACATGTTTTTTTATTTTTAACACCGCGTGGTATTTATGGCAGTTTACCCTGTGTAAATTGGACTTTTAAAGCTTTACAAATTAAGGTTATTTAATCTGACATTACAACAACACTTTAGCCACAAGCGACAAACACTTCTGAAAAATTAAAACTATGTGCTTTCTAACCTTACAATTTGTCCAAGGCTTTTAATTTTTTTTCTTCTGAAAATACTGAACAACCTGCGATTTGATGGTTTTCACTGTGTAAACCGGACTTTTAAAGAGTCAGAAATGAAGGTTATGTAATCCAACAACGTAACTTCTGTTACGTAACGGTTTGTAAAGTGCAAATTTCATTAATCAAATTTTTTTATAGAAATTCGATTTTAACAGCCAATTAAATCTTCTGAAAACTACACAATATTTAAAGGGATAGAATAGCCAAGCTGGGAAAGCTTACAGTACAACAACAGCAAACAACAAAAGCTCTAAAATGTTTGTTTGTTTTAAAACAATTGCCAAAAGCAACAATGCAACTTATAGAGAAATTATCATGGCCAACCAAATGCCAAATACTGCGTAAATGGGATATACAGAAGTCTGTAACACTTTATTATATTCTGAATAAAAATGCACAGATCTGAATGTAGGTACCTGGTAATTCTTGCTGAACTGATCGATCGATTGTCGAAAAACGCAATTTTAATACGACAAGGACGATCATTAAAAACCATATCAAAATTCAAGCTTAAACAAATCAGAATTTCTAAAATATTAAGGAAGTTTATATGATTTAATAAAGCCAAAAATATAAGCAACAGTAAAACTTTACAGGGTACGAAATAATTAAAATTTGGCGTTTTGAACTACGTAAGTAATATGATTATTGAGCGAAATCTAGGCCTGCGGATGCCAAGAATCTCAAAAATATGTATGAAAATAAAATGCTAAAATGTTTTAGTTTAAATTGTAATCACTATGTGCCTATTTTGTGGGTATTCTGAAAAAAGGGCGTACCTACTACGGAATTCGCTTGTTACTCTAACTAGAAAATTATGTAAGTTTCCAAAAAGTAATAGGAATAAAAGTTTAGAGTACTGTAAAGACAAAATCTTTTACTAAATAGACTATCAAAGACAGATAAGAAAGGAAATTCCGGTTGGTAACAAAATGGTCTAGATATACCATTTCGTACAATTAATATACAAATTACCACTCTGTATGTTAGGTGATGTATTAATTTCATACTCTAATTATTATTCATAACAGAGATAGCAGTAGTTTGGGTTCAGACAACTGTTTACATTTGATAAAACCTTTAGTATAGGTGGCACATATGCAGATATACATAATACATAGACCAAGTGGTGGGATACTGGTGGGACAAATGCCAAGAAAATGCTTTCGCTGACTCAATCGGTTGTGACAAGTGTGATGCGAGCGGTTTTCAAAATAATAGGGAATAAAATTAATCAACGATAAACAAACGAAGTTCGTAATGCATAAACAAATGAATCAGATAGTGCGTAAACAAATGAAAAACGAAAGATCGTTCTTACCCTTTTGACTTGGAAATTCTCCGGCCGTAGTGTTTCTTGTATTTCTTGATCCGGTTTGGATGGTTGGGCAACGGAGGTACGGATGTTGCCCAGGACGCCTTTAAACGTGAATTTCTTCATGACTTCGCGCCTATCAGGATCTTTATCGCGTTTCATCGCACCATAATATTAGACCGCTTTTAGATTAAATTTATAAATTCGCAGTTCTTTATAATCGGAATGTGCAAGTATTATAATACTGCTAATGAATTTCCGACGATAAAAATCACAACATATCTTACCGCAAACGTATCGAATGTGCCAAGGCCGCTTCGTACGAATCGCGCCGTAAGGTACGAACCTTTTGCAATGCGCTAGTGCCTGGAACTTGGGTCCGATAAGCGTCAATCGCGGAATCCCACGATAACCAGCTGGTGCGGCTCTCACCAACCAACGGTGCCGACGTTAAAATATCAATATGAGAAACGCCGAGCTTTATCCGCACAGCTTCAATTCTGCGCTATAGGAAAACCGATATCGCGCACGCGAAAATTTTCAACTAACCGATACAGATTATTCTACGACGATATTTAATTTTAACACCGCGTTATCTGAGGTTTTATTCAAATCCCGCACGGAACTCCTCATTTAATTAATCTTTCCGAAAAATACGCACTACCACCGATCAATACGAACTAAAAACACATGTTGCACATATCTCGGTTAAGTAACGACGTACTCCCGCAGCGCACCTTATCTTACAACCTGCTTTTCACATACAAACATGCGATAGCAGCAGGTGGTTTGTTTTGTTTGTGGTTATAAGTTGCGTGTCACTCTAAAACAGCTGATTTTGACAACACACAGAAGTGAGATGAACTAAACTTTAATCAAAGGCAATATTTTGACTAATAACTAGTTTAGGTGCTTTAACAACCGCTATTTTTATAATAATCCATCCAAAAACTGCATAAAAAATGCTTCTAAAAGCGGCCGTCAAAAGTTGTTCCCTAATATTTTATCAACAGCAACGAGGATTGAATAAAGCAAGGTAAGGAACCGCGGGACTTTTAAAAAACACTCGTGTACTATTTTACACACAATAATTATTTATTATTAGACTGTCTTATCTCGGTCACTCAAAAATTAAACCACCAAGTTTTAGGTTATAACAATAAACCCGTATTTTTCTTACCGAAATTTGAATTTAAACCAACAAAAACTTCACAGTAAATCAGATGCAAATTCAGTGCAGTGATTTACAAACATTCACCACAGTAATGTTTATTTTAATTATTATCCACACATTTTTCTCTTCGCAAAGTCAACACTGACCTAACCTCACTTTTAGTGTCAGTGTCGTACGTAGGGTTTTTACAGCAAGGATTGAAATATTAGAAATGCTTTCAGTTTTCAAATAAATAGTTAAATACTCAGGAGATTTTATAAAAAATAAGACCATAATTTGATAGCTTAATATAAAAAAGTTTGGTCTGTCGAAGATGCTAGTTAAACCGTTATTTCCTTTTAAAAGCCGTAATGACAACCATTTCTTACAGAAAATCTGCAACATTCATAGGTTCAGCCCTAGCATTTTTCGGAACGAAATCCGAAAATTCAAAGATCGACGTCGCACAGTACATGACAACTCCAGTGACCCCCATAGATGAACTAAAGGCAACCTCTAATGATATGAAAACTCGAATGGAACTTATGATCTTACGGGTGCAGGCCGAAGTTTGTAAAGCACTGGAAAAGGAAGAAAACAGCCCTCATAAATTTATCGTTGATAAGTGGAAACGAAGCGAAGGTGGTGGTGGTATTACATGCGTTTTACAAGATGGCAAAGTTTTTGAAAAAGCTGGCGTTAATATTTCAATAGTATCGGGGCACTTACCACCTAGTGCAGTAGCACAAATGCGATCGCGTGGTAAACAGTTAAACGAAGGAAAACTTCCGTTCTTTGCTGCTGGTATAAGCGCTGTAATACACCCTTGTAATCCGTTGGTACCTACGATTCATTTTAATTATCGCTATTTTGAAGTGCAGGATGGGAAAAATATTCAGTGGTGGTTTGGAGGCGGTACCGATTTAACGCCTTATTATTTAGATAATGAAGATGCGGTGTTATTTCACCGAACGTTAAAACAAGCCTGTGATAAACACGACAAAGGTTATTATCCGAAATTTAAGAAATGGTGCGACGACTATTTTAATATACCGCATCGAGGTGAACGACGTGGGATTGGTGGCATTTTCTTTGACGATTTAGACACACCAAATCAGGAGAAAGTTTTTGCTTTTGTTACGTCCTGTGCGGACGCTGTAATACCTTCGTATATTCCTATTGGTATGTTGTTAGTTTATTTATATAAAAATTTTTACTTTAGTTAGTCCAAAGCCTTTCTACATTTCAGTGTAAGGCTGGTTGGGTTGGGTAGTGCAAATTTCTCTCCATGTCTCCCTGTCTTTTGCTTTTGCTTTTATGTTTCTTGCTTCTGTTGACTCCTTTACTTCCTTCTTCCATGTTCTTTGTTCTTGCCTTTCGGCCATGCCTTCGACTCTGCTCCGATGCTTTTTCACTGTTGTCCATGCTTCACAGCCGTAGGTGAGTCAGATGTTACAACTTTTTAATACTTCCACTATGGCTTCCTTTGGTATTTCCCTTTTTCCTAAAAACCTGGTCTTTATGGAGTTGAAGAGTCTCCCTGTAGCTCCTACTCTTTCGTTAATCTCATTTAGTTTTCCATTTTCCTGCATCCATACTCCTAAGTACGAGTTTTCTGTCCTCTATGTATGTTATGTTTCTTCTTATCAGGCACTATTACCATTGTTTTGGTCTTTTCTATATTGATCTTCATGTTCTTCTTTCTTAGCTCTGTATTTTAGACATTTATATTTATGTGTAGGTCTTCCTCGGTTTTTTGAAATATTACGATATCATCGGCGAAAAGTAGTTCTGTTATTTGTTATGTCTTTTCCATATTCCAGCTTCCTACTTGATATTTTCTTGTCTTTGTTTTACATTCTTTTATTACTTCATCGAGCACTAGGTTGAATAGGATAAGGCTGAGTACACATGCCTGCCGTAGGCCTATGCTAGTCTTGAATTCCTCTGACTTATCTCTCTGTGGTTTACGTTTGCTTTTCTCAACCACTGCCCTTTGTATTCTGTCAAAGGCCTTTTCTAGGTCTATGAAACAGAGATGCATTTCTTCTCCATTAGCTATGGCTTTTTCACTTAGATGTCTAATTGTGAATATGTGGTCCTGTACTTCTCGTTTTTGCCTAAACCTGCTCTGTGTGTCTTCTATTGATTTATGCAGCTTATCTCTTAACCCGGTTTCTAGAATCCTTGTGTATGCATATCTTCCCTGGGATGCTTAGCAAAGAAATTTCTCTGTAGTTTTGTCATTCTCTTCACCTTTCGTGAGTTTTCATCCTGCTACAAAACGTAAGAAGGGTTACTGTTAGTTCTAAGACAATGAGGCGGAGATTAAAAGAAGTCAATTTGATTGCCAGAGTACCTGCCGTAGTGCCCCGTCTCTTCCAATAACACAAAAGGCAAAGATTAGAATTTGCTAGAGTTCATGCTAATTGTTCCATTGATGAATGGAAGCATATTTGTTTTACTGATGAGAGAAGGATTCAACCTTGGAAGCCGGACGGACGAAATAAGGTGTATAGAAGAGCCGGAGAGCGTTATTACAGCTGCAATCTGGTTAATAATGTAAGCTTTGGAGGTGGTGGAATAATGTTTTGGGGTGGTATTAGTTGGGAGGCACGTACAGAGCTTGTGGAGGTTAACGGAAGAATGACGGCTGAACGATACATTAACGACATCTTACATGAGCATGTTATGCTCTATGTTGGAGTGATAGGGTATGAGAGATTTCAGAGATTTGTGCTAATGCACGATAATGCTCGCCCCCATGTAGCAGCTGCAGTAACACAGTATCTCGATGAAGTTAATATCAGAACAATTCTTCTAAAGTTCCTTGTTCAATAAATTGAATTGTGGATTTTACATACCAAGACTTATTTGCAATTTCTTTGACAGATAATTTAAGCTTAAAAACAATAATCCAGCACAGTTAGATCCGCATTACTTCTCAAAGGCGTATCCAGCTCAAAACGGAAGGGGGGGGCAGGTTTCTGAATTCAACCTTTTTCATGGGGAGGGGGTCCATATGGGGTAGCATGCAATAATACACGATAACAAAAGGAAACAACACCATTTATTAAAAAAATATTAATTTTTAAGCAATAGTGTGCTGCAAATATATTAACTACAGCCACAGTCATAGATATATTAGGTCTAGCAACTAACCGCTGTAAGACGTCCTCAACTTTGGCACAGTTAGTGTGCGAGAGAGATAGCTATAGTGGGCCATTCAGAATCCGGTACTTACCTTCAACGACTTTAAAAGCATACTTTCCGAACCAGAAATTCAAAATAAAACAAAATGCATTAATAATATCAAAAACAAACTGGACGAATTTATAGAAAATGGTAACAATAGCCGTGATGAAGAGGGATTTATCGAACATTCTACGTCCATCCCCGAAACCGTTGATTGTGTAATATATTATTTGATAAGTTTCATATGTAGAAAATTATTTAAAGCTTCATCATGTGACTTATGTAAAGAACATCTTTATTACAAGATTGCAAACACTAGCAACCCTGCCTCTAGTTCAGGGATTCCCAACCTTTTTTCTACTTCGACCCCCTTGAAAATTTTTTTTTTCAATCGACCCCTAATTTTTTTTATATTGTAATGCACAAATATCGTAACTAATCAAGTTGCTGTTGGTAAGGACACTCCAGTAACATAACATAATATATTAATATTAATTAATAATATTAATATACATATATTGTTTTATTAAATAATTTTACAACTTTGTTTGGCTTATACATTATAATTATATAATAATTATTTTAATGTAATATAAATATTAATCACATAAATAATAATCACCCTAAATATAATTTTTTAAAAATTTTTTAATGCGATGGTTGTGGTTGATGTTTTCTAATAATGGTTTTTATATCAGTTGTAAAATTAGTTACCAATAATCTTAAATCACGGCGTTCTGATATATTTAATAGATTTCTTGTTTTTCGTAATAAATTATTAACGTGACTAAATCCAGACTCAACCAATTAAGAATTAGGAAAAGCTAAAAATAATGGTTCGACGATATTTGTTAATCTGATGTATTTTTTACGAATGTCTTTGCAATTCCAAAATTTGGCAAATCCACTTGAAAATTGATTTTATATTCCAAATTCTCATTTAGTTCAATCAATTGTTCTTGCAAGGCAAAATCAATATCGGCTGTGTCGCTTTCAAATGGTTTTATAATCCAAGACGGGACATCTAAATTTTCTAAATCTTTGTAATGAACATTGATATCTTCCTTGGCCCGTGTAGGTGTAGAGTTCAATGTCATCAGCATTAATATTATCTTTTTCAACAACAGACAGTTGCATTAAATTTTCAAAATATTATTATCTAGTAATTACAAATGTATTATTTGGTTTAAAAATTAAATAAAATTTAAAAACGGAAAGTTTTTTCATCGACCCCCAATAGACCCTTTGAATTCTATCGACCCTTTTCAATATTCCATCGACTCCAAGGGGTCCACAAATCATCCTAATACAACAATGTTTCATTTATTAAAATCACTGGAAATAGTTCTTATGAAACATATTAATTCCGTTAATGTTTATGAGGAAACTATTAATGAGTTTTTCGATATGCATATACCTACTTTACAATTATATTTTGCATGTGAAATCCACCGTTTTGGTGTAATAAGTCAGGCACTGTACTTTTACATCTCAATGAGATTAAGACAATATCAGAAACAAGAGGAAAAATAATTTTAAAAAATTGAGTACGGAATCGAGAAAGCTTGGTAAATTACAAAAATCGTAAATTATCCAATGTTCTATTTTCTGCTGTAGGTATATTATACAGGGTTCTCCAACAGGTATGACCTATTTTCATGAGGCTGTAAAAACATAATTAAAGGGTAAAATGAAATAACTCTGCGATATTTAAAAACGTTACATTATGCAATTTTAAACCTTAAAAATAACATCAGATAAATGACTACCATTTCCGCTAAACACTGCCCCAAACGATTTTTAAAATTTTCCATAATTCGCACTAGCAACTCGTCAGGAATACTATTGATTTCTTGAGAAGAAGAAGTCAGCTGGTGTTACGTGTTAAATCTGGTGATCTTGTTGGCCAATTAATGTCTCCATATTTGGCCAACAAGATCGCCAGATTTAACACGTAACACCAGCTGACTTCTTCTTCTCAAGAAATCAATAGTATTCCTGACAAGTTGCTAGTGCGAATTATGGAAAATTTTAAAAATCGTTAGGGGCAGTGTTTAGCAGCCAATGGTAATCATTTATCTGATGTTATTTTTAAAGTTTAAAATTGCATAATGTAACGTTTTTAAATATCGCAGAGTTATTTCATTTTACCCTTTAATTATGTTTTTACAGCCTCATGAAAATAGGTCATACCTGTTGGAGAACCCTGTATTATGTTCAATGTGCTTTTCTACAATAAAAATGTATATATACTGTTCTATATTAGTTTTAAATTAAACACCTAATAAAATGTCTAAAATAAATTAACAAATAAATAAAAATTAAATGGTGCAGGTCTAGAACTGCAGTATGCATACTGTTGGCTGTATGAGTGGGAGTGAGACTGCGCGGCCAGCTATAGCTATCGCAACCAGGCGGTTAAGCTTTGGTTTCCTAGGAAGCGGTGCCGTCATTTAGCGGCCGTAAAAGTACGGTGGGTGACGTCACGAAAAACGGTGTCGTGTTTTTTAAGCGAAGTGTTTTCCAAAAGAGCGGTAGCGCACACCCAACGTAATAGAGCGGTGCCGTCTCATCTGAAGCGGTGGGCCAGTACGGTACGAATCAGTTCAGCAACGTTTTTGGCGGTGTGTCTTGTGTATATAGTCCAGTCAAAATAGACGTAACAATTCGAAAAAAATTCGCAACGGCCGTATTTTTTCACCGTTTTTCTGATGTCACCCACCGTATTTTTACGGCCGTTAAATGGCGGCACCGCTTCCTAGGAAACCAAAGCTTTAAAGGGACAAATCGACGGACGCTGAGCCCTGTGTAGAAGGATAGCGAATTGTTAGACCTAATTTATCTATGACTGTGACTACAGCTGAATCTGAACTTGCATCAAGGAAAATGACAGTGAGTGAAATTAATCAATAAATTTAAACTATACATTTTTTAAGCAAGGCCCGCTGAATTAATATTGCATATAAGGCCTTACCACTTCATTTAGCCAAGACAAAATTAGAAACAACGGTGGCGCTATTTGCGGTGAACTATACATTTTTTAATGGGAAAATGTATCTTCTTAGTGTGGCTACCCTTTACAGGGCGTTGCCGATCCTCTCTCCATATGCCTGTGGTGTGCGTGTCAAGTGGCCTACAGACATAGGGGACCTACAGTTTAACGTGGGCTCCGAACCACGGAAGTGCTTGCACTTCTACTCCAGAGACGACTTTACTAGGCAGAATACACCTCGGTGGTTTGCCATTGCCTTCCGAGGGGAGCGGCCGGGTATTTTCGATGTATATGTGACCTGGGAATCGAACCCGGGCCATCTCAGTGGTCAGACGCACGCTGAACCAACTGAGCCACGACCGCCTCGGAAAATGTATAGTTTACCTCAATTGGCGCCACCGTTGTTTCTACATTGCGTCTTGGCTAAATGAATGGTAAGGCCTTATATGCAATATTAATTCAGCGGGTCTTGACCTTAGTGGATACGAATAAAGTTGTTGAAAGAACAACAACAAACCAGTTAATCGATTTTGCAAAAATTCGTTATTTATATTTCTTTCTATTTTATTTTAATTTTTTTCCACTATGGAAGGGGCAGCTGCCCCCCCTTGGATACGCCCCTGTTACTTCTCAAACAGAAGAAGAAATGAACTGTATAAAAATACGCGATATTTTTGTCCATGAGTATAGGTTATAGTCATTCTCCGATTTTGTTTGTAGGTATTTCCTCCAGCTTTCTTTCTTCTTTTTTAAGTGTGCTTTTATGACTGTCCTCCACCTTGATGTTCTTTTAAAGCCTGTATTGGCTATCTTTGTTGTTCCGCAGCAGTTCCGAGCTGCTTCTGTCATGCCTTACATTAACGTTTTCCTATGCTTGTCCCTATAACTTTTGCCTCTAGTTTCTCTGTTAGGTCGTCTTGGTATTTCTTCTGAATGTGTTCATATGACTTTTAATTTTTTCTTTAATTACTTTTCTGCACTTTACCACCGACTGTTGTTGTTTTACTACCATATCCATTTGAAGTAGGTAGTGGTCATTTCCTATTTTCAGACCCCTCTTTACTCTAATATCCTTGATTTTTCTTCAGTTCCCCCCATCTACTATACAATAGTCTATGATAAATTTCTCGTATCTGCTGTGTTGTACCCTTGAATATCCTTGTGTGTGACTTATGTCGTTTGCCGTGCAGAATTCCACTATTTTTGTTCCTTGTGGGTTCCCCGTCTTCCTAAATTTCTCTATATATCTCTATTTTCGTTTCTAACTCTCCCATAATTATGATATTGTTTCAAAGAAATTGTTTTTTTATTTCATCGAGGCCGTAGGCAACTATCATTTGCCATGTTTCTTCTTCAATTTTTACTTCTACTTCCAATTAATATACCTTTCATTTATTATTGTTTCTATTTTGTCAGCATGTACTATTAGTTCTACCCCTGCTTGTGCCCATTTTGTGTTCTCTACTCCGGACCAATACATCCAACAATATCCTTTGTTTAGTCTCATTAGTCCTTGCACCTTCTTTTTTATCTACGTTATTCCCATACATTTCCTCAATTAATTCCTCCTCTTTGGCGTTTATACTTCTGGTGTTCCATGTTCCTATTTTTTTACAATCCTGCTTACTTACTTACTCCTTGGCCCTTAGCAGTCCTCTCACCCCAAGTGAGTAGACTTAAAGAGGTGCAAGGAGTGGGAGAAAAGAGGGAGGCTTCTACAGGCTAATAATAATAATGTATCTTTGTAGTTCAAAAACAAAAAAATAAATCATACACAGAAGTCGAAAGGCAATGGCAATTACTTCGTAGAGGACGATACGTGGAATTCAATCTTATTTACGATAGAGGCACGAAGTTTGGTTTGCATACACCCGGTGCAAGATTTGAAAGTATTTTAATGTCGCTTCCGCTTCACGCTGTAAGTACTTGCACTTAACATCACTTTTATAAAAAAATAATTAACATTAAATCGTAGAGATGGGAATACATGCATCAAACGAATGAGAATTCCCAGGAAAGTCAATTATTAAAAGTATTAAAGGATCCAAAAGACTGGGTGTAAGGTGAAATCTATTTTTTGTTGTTAAACTAAAATTAAAACATTGAGATATCTTTGTTATAAGGGAACATTTAAGGTTGTTTATTTACATAATAAAACATTTTATACAATATTTTTATTCAGTTATTCTTTTGCAGTAACATCATTGCTAATTCTTCTGCTTCGTTTACTGATAATGAAGAAGTAACTTCCTTAACTTTCTGTTTTTTCTTGTTGGGGGCTTTTGCTTCTTCGTTTATTTTTTCACTACTTTTCCTTTTCCGTTTTGTGCTAAAACATAAATTACAGGATTATAACGTTATAACAATACAAATACAAAAAAAGCAATAATAATACGTAAATATACAATTCCATTAATTGCATATCACGTTTTTCAAAACATACTTCATTGGTTGCTTAGATTCCTTTTGTATAAATTCCATATAATCGGCATTATCTTCGAAATTTAAATCTTCATCACCATCTTTCTTCTTTCCGTATATTTTATCAGGATCTGGTAACCAAGAAAGATCAGGGCCTTCACTTTCCGATTCGCTTCCGAAATCATCCCGTTCTTCTTTACCCTTATTTTTCTGTTTCATTTTTAACTTCTTCTCCCTCTTCATTATTTTTACCCTTTCCTTAAACAGTTGCTTGTCGAATTTATCCTCCTCTCGTAACACCATTTTAGCTTTTTCGATGTCGATACCGCCTTCGTTTTCATTTTCGTATTGTTGAGCTAATTCCGATTGTTTTTCTTTCGTACCTGATAAAACAGCTTCGCCTTCGTCATCGAAAGTAATTTTTTTATTAGGCGCGATTTTTTTCCGTAACATTTTCTTAGCCAAAGCAACTTTAGATATGGCTTTCTTCTTGACGTTTTTACTTATGTTAAGTTCTTCGAGTTCGTTGGGTGTTGGTAATTCGATATCGTGATCTTTGCGTTTAACCGTAAGGATATCTTCGTCGCTATCGCTGTCTTCTGATACATGAAAAGGCTGGGATTCTTTTGGTTTTTGTATGTGTTCCTCTTCGTCGCTAACACCACTATCGTTTGACTCGGTCGTTTCAAGCTTTTTATCAAGTTCTTCCGTATCGCTATCTATATTAAAGCGTTTCTTGTTCGACGGTGTTTGGGCTTTCTGTTGGGTATTTTTAGCCAATCTTTGTAGGAAGCGAATTCGAGGTGGAATCGCCAAACCTAAAGATTTAGCAAACGAATCTGTGTCCAATGCGTGAACGTCGAAGATGGTTTTATCCTTCATTAAAAATATGGATTTAGCATACGATACGAAAGCCCTTTGGGCGGTATCTTTTAAAGCTGGAGTACTGGCCAAATACGCTTCCATTTTACGGACTGGATTTTGAAGCTTATTTGGGTTAATTCTGCAAAATGCAATTTTAGAGTATTATCCACAAAAGAACCAAAACGAGGAGGCAAATGAAAAAGATAAAAATGAATTCTATGAGAAGTTGGCCGATATTAGTAACAATACATCTAAAAGGGATACACTGATATAGTTGGGCCGTTCTAAGTTGGCGAACTCTGGCGCATACCGAATATTTACTTCGTGCAATTTCAAGCTCATGCCTCAGTATAAAAGTAATGCAGTGGCGTAGGCGATTTATGAGTCTTATTTTATGTTAACAGGCGCACTGCAAATAGTTACGCCAATGGTGAAGAGAGCTGACGTCACAGTTCGACAGCTACGGCGCATCTTGAGATTTCGCCAACTTAGAACGGCCCAACTGTAGTCTTGGGAGACTTTAACGTGCAGGTTGGCAAAGAAGACTGCTACAAGCTGGTGGTGGGAGGAGAAACACTAATATAATTACCGACAATGGCCAAAGACTATGCAACTATGCTGCCACAGCAGATCTATACATATACATAATGAGTACAAAGTTTAAGCACAAAAGAACACACAAAGAAACATGAAAAAGACCTTGCACATATTGATTACATACAACAGAATGACAGACATACAAGATGTTAGAACATTTAGAGAAGCGAACGCCGACAGTGATCATTTTCTCCTAGTAGCAAAATTGAAACAACGGCACACTGAACTCAGAAAACAGATGGGCAATTAACAAACTCGATGCTGAAGATGTAACAAAAAATTATGAGGATGAAGTTAATCTGACAGTAATGGCACACAGTACTGATGATACAGAGCTACAGTGGAAGAGGTTGCAACAGGGCGTATAGGCTTTAAAAGAAAGACTAAAACTAAGGAATGGTATGATGAATGCCGTAGCCTAGTTGGAAAGAAAAAGAAGTTAAGATATAAATGGATTGGAACTGGGAAAATGGGAGACTGTGAGAAGTACAAGGAAAGGAAAAAGGAGGCAGATAGATTATGTAAATTAAAGAAGAAACGATGGATAGAATACAAAATGGATGAAACTGAAAGTAGTAGGAAAGGAAATAAGAGTAGAGAATTGTTTAAAGATGTGAAGCTACATGCGGGGCTATATGAAATAAAACCACGTGGAATGCAAGACGAGAACGGACAAGTACAATATGATAAAAGACACAATTAAACAGATATGGAAACAACATTTTTCTAGATTATCCAGATGATAAGGCTGTAAGGAGAATAGAAAAGATGGAGGTTAATGAAGAGGATTTTCAACCACCAACATCTGAGGAGGCCAGTAAGGTCATAAGTACAGTATTTTTCACCTAGGATTTGGGTTGTGTCGTCAGTTGGATTGTGAATTTATCAACACTGCGTTGATAAATTCGCAATCCAACTATACTCTATACTTCATCTCTTTCTAAACTAGGTTTTCATTACCTAATGCGCACGAATGCGTGTCTAAACAGACAGTTTTTGGACGGGGAAAGTAGACGTCAACCCAAATGCTAGATGAAAAATACTGTAGTGACCGGTTTTTAGGTGATGAGTCATCCAAATAGGTAAATCCATAAACGTACTAAATGTTTCTAAATAAGGTCTGTAATTCCAACAAAATTCTTTAAAAATGTCTTAAGAATTTTGCTAGTATTACTATATAATATACAATGAGATAATAACTAATAAGCAAGGCAGTGATTTTATACAAATGCATGTTCTAAATTAATAGTATGTCTGATCTGAGCTTTTGGATCTGCGCGTATCTACGCAAATGGAGTTTAATTAAGCCAATTAATTTTTGCATATTTCAGGACCCTGTGCAAAGAATATTATCAAGAGCATATTCAAGCATATTTGCTCCAAAATAAAAAATGTATTTCATTTTAAGAAGATTGTGCGATCATTTGTGATTTGTGCATAAATTTTTACATCGATAATTCTTATTTTGCCTTTATTTTCCCTAAAACACAAATTTTTAACCATAAAAAAAATACAAGCAAATTCCAAGAAACTTTAAATTCCCTTTTGTTTGAAATTGTAAGGAGTTAAGGTAGTTCTAAGCTTCTAAAGAATGACATTTTAGGTGAATAGGTTTAAATCAGGATGGATCACTTAACGACATTCTAGGAAATGACTAATACTTTTGTCTATTCCAATGCATTCTCGTGGGAACTCCGAAGGGCAGATCTTCTTGTTATGTGTTGCTGCAATTAGTTTAACTTTTGAGTTTCACGAAGCAGTTACTTATGCCCATACTTATAGTCAATACTTCGCTCGATCTCAGACTTGAGCATTACTCAAGGTTGGTCACACCCTACCTTGAGACGTGCTCGAGGCGTACTTCGCCCTTTGACGTTTACGCATTCTCGGCTGAGCAGTTCTCAAGTCCGAGGTTGAGTTTCGTCTGTTAGTACGGGTATTAGTCCCATTTTCCTTAAAGTTGAATTTCACTGTGGACAGTGACTTAAGCGTTCAACTAATTTTAAATTCAGTGTGCTAATTCCATGTGGTGCAAGTTAAAATGCCTAAAGACAGCTCTTTAGTTCATTTATGAATCAAGGATTTTCCCGAACTTTTTTTAAACAACAAAGAAATTTTTTGTAAAGCCTGCATGCAGTAAAGTGGTGAGTATTATAGTCTAAGTAAGTTTTAAATAGCGGTTGAACGGGATTTTGTTTCCCCGCCCTATGCAGTTTCAGATTTAGTTACAACAAGATATAACGCATGGCAAATTTCACGAGTTAGAGCGGGACACGGATATGCGTTATATCTTGTTGTAACTAAATCTGAAACTGCATAGGGTGGGGAAACAAAATCCCGTTCAACCGCCATTTAAAACTTACTTAGACTATAATAGCACGTGCATATTTGTTTGGTCATACCCCTGATCACATAACAATCAGATTCGCCAAGTAAGTGTAAAATCTGGCAGCATTTTTATGCTTAGTTTGCCTTCAGTGGCCAGACGGCGCCGCCATTGCACGAGCAGACACGCGACTCGAGCGACTCTAAAGTGCTTGATTTGTATACAAATCAGCTGATTCCAAGTTCCTTTAGTTAATAATTTAATTTAATAATGTGAAAAAAATATTTATTATCCAATTCAGTTACGAAATGTCAACATTTGGACATTGATTTTAGTTGTGAAAAGTGGTTCATTTTGTAACTAGTTACAAAATATGCTCCCATTTTGTAACTAGTTACAAAAAGATGATTTGAGTTGCGAAAAGTGTTTCATTTTGTAACTAGTTACAAAATATGCTCCCATTTTATCACGATGACCCAACTCCTTTTTTAAGAAGATGTGGCATTTACATTTTGTTATCTGAATTGGATAAAATCTTGTATGAAACACGTTGCAAAACATGTCTTTTTATCACATGGCGTGTTGTTCATCTCGGCTTCGCCTCGACGAACAATTTCACGCCTGGTGATAAAAAGTCCATCATTTTGCAACTCGTTGCATAAATAGCTATTAAGGCACCACTTACAACAGTACAACGGTTTAAAAAATTCAAAACTTTAAAACTCTTACTCAAACCAGTGAAATTTTAAAAGGTAAATTTGACAACGATTCAATTTCTTTAGATTCGGAGATTATTAGCAATCTAAAAAATGCTCCAATTACGTCAGTTGACGTGGAAAGAAGTTTTTCTGTATATAAAAATATTTTTTGTGCAGCCGGACGCGAAGTGGTCATTTCGCGTACGCAATACAGGGCGCGAAATCCGATTTCGCGGCCTTACCCTTAGTAACGGCCGCGAAATATTTTAACCGCCGTTACCCTTAGTAACGGCCGCGAAATACAATTTCGCGGCCGTTACTAAGGGTAACGGCCGTTAAACTAAACGTCACTTATTTGACACATGAGAGTTGACATAACAGATAATATGAAAATGTCAGTTTTATTATGTATTTTTTACGGTTGCACAAAAAATGTTGTGTATACTTCGGCCGCGAAATTCTTTAGCGCCCTCGAGATTGTCTTGCCTCGGCCGCAAGCGGCCTCGGCGACAATACAATATTTAACAGAGAAAAACAAAACTCAGATGGCTCGGACACCGAATGGAGGAACACAACGCCACCAAAACACTATAGAAATTAAAATGCATGCATCAAGAGCTAGAGGTAGACCCAGAATTAATTGGAATAATATAGTAGTTAGAATTCTACAAGACGGAAACTGTGGAAATGGCCAATGACAGGAAATTTCACCAGAATACATTCTCGACACCAGTAATGTACAAGAGGAATCGGATTAATTAATTAAAAAAAACTTACTCGATTTTATTCAACGGTATTTTTCTTTCTTTCAATAGATCGACGATTCCTTCTTCGCTCGGTAATAAAAGAAGGAGACTTTCACCGCCTCGATGAAATCGAGCAGTCCTACCCACTCTATGTATGTAAGTGTCGGTATCTTCCGGACAATCGGCTTGTACAACCCAATGAACTGCAGGAAAATCTAACCCACGTGCTGCTAAATCCGTTGCAAATAGGATAGCAGACTGTTTCTGACAGAACGATTCATATATTGCCATCCTTCGTAACTGATGCAATGTTCCATACAATGCTAAAATACTCATACCAGGTCGTAACCTTTAAAATATCAAACGTATTATTAATCAACAGTTTATAAAAACACCAGCGCTAACTTACTTGCAAAATATTTCATAAACATATTTAACTTGTTTGCAGCTAGATAAAAATATTATACATTTCTGTTTTGAGTGGTTCCTTATGAAACTCCAAATGATTGGTATTTTGTCTTGTAACTCGCATACCACGTAACTTTGTTCTAAACCTGAAGGTGTACTGAATTGTGCATTTTCGTGTACGGAAATGTAACACGGATCTTTCAAACTAAGTCGGGCCAGATCTTTAACGGATTTTGTTTGAGTGGCCGAAAAGAGCAATGTTTGTCGCTTCGGTGGTAAATTTGCTATGATTGCGTTCATTGTTTGCTCGAAACCCATGTCTAAGCATCGATCAGCTTCATCCAGAACCAAAGCCTATGAAAAAAAAATATTGGCAATGAAAGGAATGTTCTATGTCAAGCTTTTGGTTGTTTTGTTTAATCGTTGCTACACCAACCAAGTTTAACTTTGGTTGGTTGTTTGTGTATTGGGTGAAATCTAGGCTTGTGGTTGCCAAATACACATCTCGTTGTTCACTTAACACACATATGCTATCGTTTATCTGGCATTGGCGACTAGACTATCTGCTTGTGTCGGCATTCGGCAAATACCGTCCTTCACAACAATGCCGACACAAGCAGATAGTCTAGTCGCCAATACCAGACAAATAAATAACCAATGTGTATTACGCCTCACGGCGTGGTCGGCAAGTAACACTAGGTTGCCGACTACGCCGCGGCAGCGAACGTATTAAGGTTGGCATTTACATACAGTCACTTTCTATTTGACGTATCTAAAGTTGCATAACTACTTAAAAAAATGAAAAAGTCGTAAGAAACAATTAAAGGGGGCGCGTTTAGCAGAACGTCAAAAACGAGTTGAGGTTAGAGGTCAAGAATTGCGTAAGATTCATATTTGAAAATTTGCATATTTACATAGCAAATCTTGCAAACGCCTACGTTGTAAGGGCGTTTGATCAGAATTGATACGCAGTTGAGTATTTTGTTGTAGTGTTTTTATTTTTAAGGATAGTTTTTGCTTCGCTGGGGCTATTAAGTATTACCGTTGATTGAAGAATAGGATATTCTTCAATCAACGGACCGATTTTGTCAGTGGGTTTACCTAGCCGATAAACTTGCGGGTACGGTTTTAATAATCTCCTTTACCTGAGCAACATCGTCTTCAATGCGGTTATTTTTATCGCCGGAGTTAGTTTCAACAACATTATAAATTATAATGTTTGGTGCCCTCTTATTACGTTCACTGATTTCAGTTATAGCTGTTTCAATAATATCATTTGATAAGGAAGATTCAGGAGTGATTGATATATTTTGTTTTAACGTTTCCAATTCGGCAGTGAGTTTACCAATCATTGTTTTTAAGTCAACAATTTCGTTTTTATTAATAAAACAGTTACAGTGGCGTGTTTACCATGGAAGCTAGGGAAGCACAGCTTCCCCTAAGTAAACTAAATACCTACAGCGTATAATTAAATTAATATACCTTAAAAATTTAATATTATATATTATCCTGTTGACCCGAATATGTATAATTATTTTCAATATTTTTCAATACTAATCGAAGCTCGATGCTCGAACCTGATTCAACTGCCCGCTGTCGCATGAATAATACAAACGACGAAAAACACGACATAACCCGAAACGGCTTTATAAGCTACGAGCTCACAGCTTACAATCAGTATACTGTTTTATTCGCTAAGATCGATAGCAAGAGCGTGTGCAAGAATATTAAGTAATAAAATAAATATTGTTTTACTGTGGAATTAAAAAGTATATGAACGTGAAATTAGTTACATATTAATATATAAACAATACAAATATCGTATCAATGCAAAAATCTTTCGTTTTTACGCATAATTTCGTTTGAAAATCGAACTAAAAATAGTCCTGTGTAAGCTGTTAACCCGGCAGATTGCATACACTATCCCCGCTACAAGTGCATCTACAGAACGTTCCTTCCGCGCTTAAACGAATCAAAAGTTTTGTTAGGAATTCTACAGCACAAGAAAGACTTTCTGCTTTAGGATTAATATCAATTGAAAAGGAATTAGTGCAAGAACATTCTCGTGAAAAAAGTTTTTATGATGACGTTATAGATGAGTTTGCAAAAGAAAATAGGCGTATGGCACTTCATTTTAAGTAAGGTAAGATTTTATTATGGTTTGTAAAAAAATTGTCTTTTTTGCATCAAAAAATTTTTGTCTGCGGCTTTATTTTACCCTTCAGCTTCCCCTTTTGTGAGGCTCTAGACACGCCACTGCACAGTTAGCACAATGGAATGCGGGGCGACGCTTACTATCACTGGTGAGTGGTGAGCAGTAATTGCACATCACAACGGGAGAGGCCAGAGCAGGCAGAGTGCATTGGGAGCCGGCATTTGTCACATACACAAACCACTTCCTTCTCAGAGGTCATAGGTTTGTCACACGCACCACAATTTTTTATTAAAGGCATAATTATTGTACCTATATACCACACAAAATAGTTATTTGTATCACAAGGCTAGAAACTGTCACTTTGCAAGTGCGAGTACGTTTGTAGGCCGAGGTGCAACCTAGGCCCTACAAGTACGAGTACTTGCAAAGCAGTTTCTAGACGTGTGATACACAATATTTTTTCGGCCGATAAAAATACGTTAATTATAAAAAATCATTTTTTATTCAAATATTTTACGTTAGAGAATTTATTTTTCTAGGGAATTTATTTTTCTGGGCGTGACAATGGGCGTGGCAATGAGAGGGCGGAGTCAGTTCGGTTCAGCGCCACCAATCAAAAATCCTAATTTTACTTTCAGGCCGAGGCTTGAAAATAGTTATTTTCCAGACGATTTACACGCATGAAAATTGAGTGTTTCTAGCCGGCCGGAGGGCGAAAAAATTAATTGAAGTTGGAACCACGAGTTTAGTATAAACACTTTGCAAAACATTTAAAGTTGAATGAGTAAAATGTGTTAATGATTTTTTGTCCAAATCATCTGTGAAAAAAATTAATTTCCTCTCAAAACTCAATAAGTACTTATTCCAACAGTTGTACAGCGCATTGGTAAAATCAACCAGCTCATAATTTATTTTTTCCCGTCAACACTGTAGGTAACTGTATAAGCGGAAAAAGAGAAAGAAAAAATTAATCTTTAGTCTGCCCGCAAGCAACAACAAAGTTGGTGACAATAATATTAAAAATTTTCACTTATAATCGCACAACAGCATTAATGCTTGAGTGTAGATTCGGTAAGAAAATCGTAACAACGTCGCCACTCGCCACTAAAAGCAATAATAATTCAGTACATATTTAAATTTTAGAAACGTAACCGTAGCAACTTGTACGTCAGCTGTCACATTTGACATAAAAATTTCCACTTCTTAATTTCACCTAGGTTGGTTTAGCGATCAACAAAAAATTTCCGAGAAATATGGGCGTGGCCATGGTAACCATGCTCAATATTAACGTTTCTATTGGTCGTTAATTAGTGTCGTACGATTTTCATTAAAATTTGATTCAAAATACGTACTAGTTTAAAAAATTTTCAGTTATTGTTATTAAAATGTCTCGAGTTATTTTCTAGGATTATTACTTACTAACCGTCGGATTTATATCACTAATATTTTAATACATATTGAGAAAACATCTTTAAAAAATTAACGTTTTTTTAATCTTTTCATTAATTCACTTATTCACTACCTACTCAATAGTAGTTCCAGTTTTATATTATTATATTATTTTGGATGTAATATAAAAATAGTTTTTAATTTACCGTAAGACTTTTTATTTTTTTCTAGCTTTGACTGTAATGTTAAAGGATAATAAATACTTTTTCAATTTAGCTGTAAAACAAAAAACTCAACTTTTTCAAATCTTCAAAAGAAAAACAAGAAGGCTATTTAAAATCCAGGAATGGTGCTTGACCTGACGTATACCTGCCGAACTTGAACCATGGGGTTTAGGCTATGTAAACCGTAAACCCACTACTAAATGTCTCCACGTAAGATCTCTTGTATAGTAAAAGCAGTGTGAAATAGGCACAGATGTAAATAACCACGTATGCAAACCAATACTAGTAACTAGCTATTATTTAGAAAAATATACAGATACCACACTTGTTTACTAGTTTTTGTTCATCCTTTTCTAAGGGCCGGTATTTCCATCTCCTAATAAATTTATTCTCCTATTAAAAACCGGTTAATACAATCGTTTCCATGGAAACTATTTGCCAAATAGCTTATTAGGAGGTTTATTAGGAGATGGAAAGACCGGCCCTAAAGGTACTTCTTTGTTGCGAATATCGCACCCTCAACAGAATTAGTTCTCAAATGGCAGTCGAAATAATTGAAGTGTAAAAAAATGTTACAAATTCGTTTATTTATTTTATTTTTATTTATATATTCATTTACAAAAAATGATTGAAGCACTAAAGCATTTTGTATTAAAAAATTAACATTGTACGAATTATAAAACTATCCTACCCACCCATTTAGCTTTTTAAGTAAATATTTTATAAAGCTCAAGCAAAAACGCATACAACCAACTTAACGTATTAACACAGCATGTCATGATACTCTATCATCTATCATCGTTTAAATCTAAGCGCTAATTAGCCATTTTCTAAATCAGTATATTGATGATTATTACGGAATTCTAAGCTACACAAATACTTGAGGTTTCACTAACACGTTACATATTTTGTAGACAACTGTTTATTTTACGTAAAACGCTGGTCGTAAGATGACGTCACATATCTCTCGATAATTAGTATTTCAAAACAAGCAAGATCTACGAATCCAGCAAAAACATTTTATACAATTTTTCAAGTTTATCGTCTTCAAATTTAGGAACAAAATCGACTTTAACAACTTCGGTAAATCCTTCGCTTACATCAGGTTCTTCAAAATTTTTCTTATACATATTAATAATAACATCACCGACCGGTACATGAGTTTTATCCGTTAATTCACGAAATTTATTATTGTGCTTACAATGATGATAATCGGTAGTCATACGAAAACACCTACAAGGAATATTGAATTTATTTGTTACGTCTACGTATCGCTTCCGACTTGTTTTATCACCGTTTGTATTATCTATAACAACGCTTTGTTTACGTTGCAATGAGCTCTCCAATAATTTAACACAAGCTTGCCACGACCCTAATGTATCTCTGTTTGCAAGCACATAACCGTTACTTATTAAATTTTCCTTGCAAAAATGAGATTTACCCGATCCGGGGCCGCCAACCATCATTATAACTTCACATGTAGAAGCGTTAATCGCAGGTTTATTCGCTGATGTTGGTACGTTCCGTGGGTCAAACTTTGGCTTTGCGTACGTAACCGAACGAGCCCCTAAGAAATATTCTTCAGGCGTATAAAACTTTAACCCTAAGTTTATGGCGAATAATCGGTCTGACATCGCATGATCCTTGTTCTTCTTAGGGGCCCAATTCTTTTCACGTCCTGCTGCATCACCTACGTATAATGAATCAAAAATGTCAATATCAACGTCTTCGTTCTTCTCGTCGCACAGGGCATTCCACATTCCAGGCGCTGGCTTTCTATAAATACTTTTACTGGTTGCGGCAAACAACTGAACTGGAACGTTTATACGAGCAAACACGGCTTCAACTCTCAACTTTAAATCTTTGATTCGGGATTGATCCGACTTAACCCCACCTTGATTTGTAAAAATTACCAATTTATAGTCTTCTTTATGTAAATCGTTTAATTTCTGTGTTACTTCGGGAAAAAGCAAAACCCAATCTTCGGCGTTTTTAGCAAAGCGAGCCCCTGATTTTGTTTTAATTATCGTACCATCTAAGTCAAACGCTGCTATTTTTCTTTGGGGCTTTACGTGTCCGAACGTATAAATAAGCAGTTCACCATCGTCTATGTTTTCCCATATCTTCGAACACTCCCTGTCTACAATCGGGTCATCTTTTGAACTTGTTGCAACCGAAGTTTTACTACCTTGCGGATCCGAAGGCGGATTAACCGAATTAAATATAGAAAAATTCCCTTTTGGTTGTTTACTCTCAGGTTCGCATTCTTCATGACTTTCAGTAATTGAACTGGGTTCAGGGTCAAATAATACTTCAAACACGTGATCTCCAAGACGTAGTTCTAAAAGATCTTCATGCTTCAAATCGTATGTTTTTCCTTTCATTAAAGCGTAGCCATTACAACCTGAATAGTTCACACCGAGAGTTTTAATGACAACAACGTACTTATTAAAGTCTGCCGTTGCTTCAACTTGTTTACGTGATAAAGCCGTATCAGTAATGTTTATTTCTTCATTTCTACCCACATAAACCATTTTATTATGGGGAAGATTAATTTTTTTAGTAGGATCCTTCACACATTGTAATACACAACTTTTGGCCACACGGGACATGTTTTATGAACGAATTTATCGTAATAAAATTATACTAAAATATTTTTATAAAATGCACTGCATAATTAAGTAGATTTTCGGCAACTTTCAACAAAAATTTTCTGAAGCTAGTGAAATACAAAACATAACCTCACAAATTTTAAATGTCATTCTCATTCAATCCAAATGTCATTTGTTCCAAATATTTTTCAATTTAAAAAAAATTAAATTCATATTTAAGTACGATAAATGCAGTCCCCAGTTTGTATTCTACCAATATTTTTGCCACATATGAACTTGCTTTGTTTTGCCAAATCGAGCAAATCTATGCAACGCTACTGGCCGACCGCTGTTAGTTGGCGAGCCCCGGCACATACCGTGTTTGCTTCGTGCGATTTCACGAGTGCGCCTTCGTATTGAAAGTAATGCAGTGACGTAGGCCATTTTAATTATTCAGGAAAGTGCCGCAATTGCAAGTAGTATTTGGTTAATGACTGTGCTAACTTTCTAAATTTATCAAAAATTCCACTCACAAAATTATTCATGGTTTGTAAATTCGAAGCGCATTCACAATGACTAATTACGACAACACAGACTTCCTTTTAGATGGAAAAATCCCTATCAAGAATGTTTAAATACATAAATATACAAATATTAGAAACTATTAGGAAGATGGTCTTGGGAGGGTAATCTTCCTAATAGTTTCTAATATTTATATATTTATGTATTTACATATTGGTATTTGTACCCCATCGCGCTGCGGATAGTTACACCAATGGTGAAGAGAGCCGACGCCACAGTTTTCAAATAATCTCACAATTTTCAGCTAAAAATTACTAACTCACCTGCATATTAGCACAGTCAAATAGGGGATTTTCATCCATATGTTGTAACAATCGTCCTGGGGTGCAAATAATGATATTACATTGATCCATGCGTTTCCGTTCGAATTTTAAATCTTTACCACCGATTACAAGACCGGCTGAAAAATCATGGTATCTTCCTACTTTCCGTAAACATTCGAATATTTGATAAGCTAATTCTCTAGTTGGTGTAATTACAAGTGCTCCGATACCGTCAAAGTTTGTCCATTGTTGACAATATAAGACTTCCAAAACTGGCACAACGAAAGCCAAAGTTTTACCGGAGCCGGTTTGTGCTGCTCCTAGGATATCTTTTCCCTGTAATCCCAGTAAAATGGTTTCACGTTGAATATCAGTCGGCTTTGTATAATTGCTGTCTCGAAGTCCTTTTAAAGTTTTCCAAGAAAGAGGAAAATCGGTAAACTTAGTGATAGTACTGACATCGAGCTACAAACGAGTAACAATTAGTAAATAAAATTCTTTTGTACTCATACGGTCACCAACTTACATTCTCATATTTTGTTTGTAATTCTTCGATTACGGTCTTCTCTGACTTGCCCTGCTTCGTTTTCTTCGTATATACTTTTACTTTGGGTTTTTTCTTATTCTGTTTTTTATTCTCGTTAGTTTTTATTTCTGACATTGTTAAGTTAAATCACTAAAAGCATTCAGTTACAATTATAAAATTATAAAGCTTCGAACATGCTTCATACACAAATTTTAATGTGACATATTTTTAGGTTATGTCTTTAAACTGTTGTCGCAGGGGCACCAACATTAACTGCCTTCCTAGTTGGGTTTTGAATTTTGCTGTTTAATTTGCCTCATGGATTAATAACAAGTGTGTTCGCGTAATAATCTTCATAAATTAATACGCAATATACAACAATAATCGATTTGTTTGGTTGCAATTGATTCTCAAACTGCAACTTCATTCCCATGTTGGTGATATTTTATTTATTAAAAAACAGAGGTTGGTAGTAAAAATTTGCACTCTGCGGAAAGTGATGCCGTAAATAGACAAATTAGCATAAAAGTGCAATCAAGAAGAATTATTCGTATTTACATTAAAGCTCAATTCGTAGTGATGTAGAATAATTATTTATAAAATTGAAAAATATATTATCTTGCAGCCATGTATTCAGGTAGCGATTCCACCGGTTCTCAAAATTATAACCAGTGGCCCTTAAATCCTACAGCTTATCAAAACACACCAAATGATCAAATAGATTGGGCCGCATTAGCTCAACAATGGATAATAATGAAGGAAGCTGGACCACCGGTCCCGGAACAAATCCCAAACGCTCCACCTCCTCCAAACATACAAAAAGTTAAAAAAGACAATGCGACGGAAGGAGGTGAAGCACCAATGGAGGTTGAAAACGAAAAGGACGATGAAGCACCACAACCGCATTGGATTGACGGTGCCCCTGCCCCTGAAGGATCCTGGAATTGGAACCAACAACAACAACAGCAGCAGCAGCAACAACCACCACATTGGGGATGGGGAAACGCTTGGACTGCACCTTCGGGAGTACCCCCGCCTGGAGCTGCTAAAACCCCCTTACTACCTACACCTCCAGCGTATAATCAATTTTCGGGCCCCAATGATAACACCACCAACTTCGCAGGGTAAGTATTTGCAAATCTTGTTGACTTGGCACTATTGCAACTCTTTGTTTTCAGGTATAATAGAGCTCCTACCAACGAATTCGCGGGAGGTTACTGGACAGCAAGTGGTAATAAAATGAAACCACATAATAAACGCTATAGTAAAGTTAATGTGCCGCCACGTCCGCCTGTTGCTGTAGCAGCACCTGATCCTGTTATGTTAGATGCAAGCAAGCGCAAACAGCTCCCGGCGTGGATTCGCGAAGGTTTAGAAAAAATGGAACGGGACAAACAGAAACAGATAGAAAAAGAAAGAGAGAAGCAAGAGAAAGAAGAACAGGCTGAGAAGTCAAAGTTAAATGAAAAAGAAGCCCTAGAAATCATTAAATCTACTGTGAAGGAACGAGAGAGGAGTAAATTTGTAAGTTTTGGTAGTCGGTGTTGGGTATTACGTAGTTACAAGCGTGGTGTTCGTAGGAAAGCGAAGGCGAGGAGTCTGAAATTGAGAACAATCACAAAGAACGGACTTTTTCACCTGAGCCGGTACTTCTTAGTCAAGAAGAATTGGTAATAATTATAAAAGGGTTGTTTTCGTCGTATTATTGTTTTTTACATTTGTAGATGTTAAGAGTGCGACGAGCAATGACCGAGATTTTACTAAAGGTAACCAATCAAGAAATACGGGCGGTATGTAAAGAAGAATTTCAAAGACATTTAAGGAGACACAAAGGTAGAGTGTTTAGTAAAATAGTGTTGGTGTTTAGGAAAATTGATAGCTTTATTATTTTTAATAATTGTTATGCACATTTTATTTATGATGGCTTATTAATGCCATCATTTAAAGCGTTGACATTTGTGAGATTGTTAGCAGGATGAATGGAGCTAATGTGTTTATTTAATAAACTTCAGCTTCAGATCTTCGTGTATCCGCACCCAGCGGTACCAACATTAGTGCAAGGCTTGGTAAGTTGCATTTTCATTCTTTCTAACATAGTTTTATTCCGATGAATCCGATTTAAAATTAATACCAAATTAGATTACAGTATTTTAAACTTTAAGCAAGCACCTTTAGTTGTTTTTGATTTTTCTGTTAACTTTAATCATTTACTCTTTAGAATTTAGTTTTTCGTATGTCGATACGTTGCCTTCTCTGCTTTATATGTTTTTTCGTGTAAAAATCATACTTCATTGTGCATCATTTGTAGTTGTATAATTCGATTTGCTACTAATTGTTGAATGTTTCTCTTACTATTTTACTGCATAATAAACGTAGTGAAACTGTGTTTCTTTTATACTTTTTCTTGGTATGAATTGTTTTAATGCAGAGTAAAGATTGCATCAAAGCAACGTAAATCACGTTTTTTTTTTTTAAGCAGCGACTAATTTTAGAAATTGAATAAAATACGAAACATTTACTCGGAGTAGATCGAAATAAAAAGTAAATACGTTTTTTAACAACCAAGTCGCCGAGCTTGGTGGAAAACATCGTGGGCGACATAATACAAGTGTTCATTGGTTAAAACGGAACTCAGGAAGATATGCTGTTTATCAAATTATCAAAGGAAGTTGGTGATAAGCATATTTACCAGAGCTTGTTTGATGTATTTTATTTTTATTTAAAGAAATGGCTTAAATATTTCTTAGATTTACATCGATACAAATCCATTTAATTCGAATCGCACCCTTTAACAGGCTTACATTTTTGATTTTATGATATCCATTTATTAAACTTAATATGATTCAAATTCCCATCAAAGCTTTCGGAAGCTGTCTTAATACCAAACTACTTTTGTGACGTGATTCTTAGATACACAGCATGCAATGACACCTCTTACAATTTTTATAGATTGGAAAAACATCAAAATTGTTCTAATTTATATTCAAAACACAATTTCATTTACACAGAACTGACGTGCATTTTAATTTACAGTTCCAACATACACATCACCTGCATGACATGTGAATGTTCCTATAAATTAACTTTAGTAATAATGTTTAAATGTAACAGGTCTCGGTATTTACGGGAATTATGGAAGCAGTACCGAAGATAGCGACGACGATTCGGAACAAAAGGAGAATTCTGATGCAGAGCTCAAGGTAATTTTTACTATTATTCATTCATTGCTTTCTGTCTCTTGCCAACACCTTTGCCCCTTGATTGTTAAACCTTTTCTATTTCTTTATTCCATGTACTCCTGTGCCCATCGCCCAAATTCTGTTATCTTGTTGTCAGTTGTGTCCTCTATATATGTCCACAATGGTTCCACATTCAATGCCTCTCTTATATTATCGTTTCTAATTCGATCCATTTTTGTAATTCCTTCAATTTTACGTAGAATTCTCATCTCACATGCCTGTAGTAGTAGTAGTAGTAATTGTAGGGAGACTTAAGTCTAGCAAGTAGGCCAACCTTCTACCTTGTTTGCCTCATCTCCCTCTGTGAACCTCCTAGATTCTCTAATGAAAATTAGGATATCAGTCCATGCCAGTGCAACTCTTTCTTCTGGAGCTTAGTTGCCCATATGCTTTGCATTCTCCCAAATAGTGAAAGGATGTCTCCTCAGCCCTAACACATCTCGGGTATTCGGGGTTCTGCTCTACTCCTATCAAAGATAGATGTCTTCTTAGTTTACAGTGGCCTGTCAGGATCCCTATCAAGAGATTTAAGGTCCTTCGGCTTTTTCCCAGTAGCCAAGCTGACTTTTGCAAGTCAAATCCTGCTATGTGGTTTTTAGCCTGTCGACAGCCTCTGTTCCTTTCCCATTTTTTCTTAGATGTCTTGAAGGCCCATTCGTTAAGAACTGTTGATACATGTTTCCTTGTGATACCCAGAAAGGGTTCCGGTCCTAAGCTCCGAGTTTGGCTAGTTCGTCAGCCTTCTCGTTGCCTGGGAACCCAACCGAGTTCTACATCTTTCGCCTGTAACTTGGAAATGATAAAACCTACGACTCACATCCATACGTTGGAGCTGGTAAAAACATTGATTTATAAATTCTAATTTTTGTTTGCTTCAACACCTCTAGATTGCTGCTACATTCACATTTCTATTAATAACAGAGCCGAGATACATGAAGTTTTCAACCTGTTTTATATCGTTATTCTCCGGTTGAACTGTCATTTGGTAATCGTCCTTTGAGATTTTCATTGCCTTAGTCTTTGCAATGTTCATTTTCATCCCTTTGTTTCTTATCTCCTCATTCCATATTGAAGTGCATTTTCGTTTTCCGCTAAGATCATCAGCGTACATAAATTCCATCATTACAACCAGCTCCAAATTCCTAACTCTAACACTTATGCCCCTTATTTTGTCCTTACAATTTCTAGCTATTCTATCCATGACTAAGGTAAATAATAGAGTACTTATTATTCCTCCTTGTTTTACCCCTTTTGTTGTTATAAATTCTATTGTGCATTGGTTCTGTGTTTTTACTATATTTCTGGTTGTATTGTATAAACTTTGTCTTCTCTTTCTTTCCGTTTTTCCAGCCTCTATCTGAGTCTTCCGGAGTTCAATGCTTTCTTCCATTCTTTTCCGTCTATCCAAGCCCCTTGCTGAATATTCCGTTTTTGTTTTATATTGTAAATTTCCTCATTCCTCCTCTTCTTGGCCATCCTTTATTTCTTCTTTCTCTTGGTTGCATTCTGTTGTCTTTTTTGGGAGCCTACCATTTTCTATTCTTTGGACATGTCCATACCACATGAGTTCATGAGTATTCCAGTATTCCTGACTCTTATTCTTGCTGCTCTTTTCCAGTAGTCCCTTTCCATGACTTTTAGTTGATTTTTGTGTTGTCCTGAGAGCTGCCAAATCTTTTACCCATATAATGCCACACTCTGCACCATAGTTGTATATATTTGTTTTTTGCTGTTTTTACTAATACTTGCATCCCAAATTATACCATTCCGAGCTTCTATAACTTTCCGACCGTGTTTTTAATCTCTCCTTTACCTATGTATTATAAAATCTCTGCTTTCCAATCATTGCTCCCAAGTATTTGTTTTCCTCACATGCCAGTATTAGTTCTCCCATTTCTAAGGTTAAAAAGCATCTTGTTCGCATCCTATACCTAAGTATGATGATTTATTTTCAGCCCGCATTTATCATATTCTTCTATGGCTTTTCTCATCATATTTCCTGGGCCATGATCACCTTGTAGGATGTACAATGTTATATCCTCGTCCAGGGGTATTCCCATACCTTTTCCATAGATAGAGTGCTTTTTCTATACAGGGTGTCTCAGACATGACTCCCCAGGCCTATAACTTTGTTATTTTTAAAAATAACTATAATAAACTATATACAGTGTGTCCGCGTGGTAATGTATAAAATCGATAAAATTGTTAAAAATGAGTTTCCGAAAAATCCGTCGGACATGTCGAGCGATTTGTATCAAATTCTATATTTTGACAGGATTTCCTGATTTTTCCCGCCATTTTTCTAATAGCTATGACGTCATCGATATTTTTTTTAATTGGCAACCCCTATTTTTTATTACGTCATTCGAAAGAGCGTATTTTTTTACAAATGGTAAGTTAAAATTTATACTAGGTTGCAATGTTGCATTATAAACTTCTTCAGCAAAAATTATTTTATAGTAAAAAAAATTTATTTCTTAGAAAGTAACACGTGTAACATTAAAATAAAATTAAACTAAATCAGGTGCTCAAATTGTGCTCCGTTTACAGCGTGACAGTGTGCAAGGCGTGTGATCAGGTGTTCAAATTTCTGTTCAATACACTATACCTGTTGTACTCCACACACATTACTTAAATTAAAAAATAAAAGAACACTTAGTCAAGCAGTTCGCTGTCAACTTCCGTTCTGAAATAAGTAAGAAGAATGGTGCGATTATCCGAGAGGGAACGAATCGAAATACTCACCATCATTGGTTTTGGTGACAGAGTTCGGAGACAACAGGAGGTAGCCCGTTTATTTAAAGAAATTCATCCTGATCGTACCCCTATTTCTCAAACGATGGCACCTGATTTAGTTTAATTTTATTTTAATGTTACACGTGTTACTTTCTAAGAAATAATTTTTTTTACTATAAAATAATTTTTGCTGAAGAAGTTTATAATGCAACCTACTATAAATTTTAACTTACCATTTTTAAAAAAATGCGCTCTTTCGAATAACGTAATAAAAAATAGGGGTTGCCATTTAAAAAAAATATCGATGACGTCATAGCTATTAGAAAAATGGCGGGAAAAATCAGGAAATCCTGTCAAAATATAGAATTTAATACAAATCGCTCGACATGTCCGACGGATTTTTCGGAAACTCATTTTTAACAATTTTATCGATTTTATACATTACCACGCGGACACACTGTATATTCGTAAATGGGAGCATCGTAAATGGGAGCAAATTCTCTATAAGATGGGGAAAGAAAATGTTAGAAAATCTGTACTCATATTATGGCAGTGATATTCAACTTTTTTTTTCAAATTGCAGACAATGCTTTTTTTCGGTCATTCTGATAGTACTCTTTATTCTCTTTATAACCATGTAAACCAATATGGGTCTTACATAAGAAAATTCTCGAAAAAAATACGATTGAAAGTTGAAGTCTAGGTTTGCCATGGAAACAACTGATTGTTGTAATTTGTACTCGTGACAATGAGAGGGCGGAGTCAGTTCGGTTCAGCGCCGCCAATTAAAAATCCTAATTTTACTTTCATGCCTAGGCACGCAAAGAAGCATGAAACTCGCTTCGCTCGTTTCTGTAACGTCCTGCATTCGTTCCGGAATCGCCAACTTCCCCCACTTGTTATGAAAATAACTAATCTATCCACATCGAGTAGTTAGTTGCTCAATTTTTTTTTTTTTATTGACTACTGTCAAATGACTGAAGTAGTTGCGCCTAAGAATATTTACATAAATAATTGTGTTAACTGTGTTGTTAATACAAATTACCCTAAATAGAGTTTTAATAAAGGGCATACTTTCGATTTTAATTTAAAAAAATTCTTTATAAGACTGTTAAACTGTTTATCAATTTTTGACGTTTCATTATAGCCCGGCGGGCTATAAAGAGACGTTTATGTAAAACAAATTCAGACATAATTGACGCATTATGATGCGATCGTGCATAAATTAGGGTTTTCATCAACATTGGCTTGAACTGCAGCAATATTCTTTACATTTCGAGCTTTTCTTTGTCTTACTGGAACGCGAGCAAGATGTAAAGAGAAATTACATCTTACTGGAACGCGAGCAAGATGTAAAGAAAAATTACGCTTGAAATTTTCAATACAAGACGAATGGCAAGCACACTAGGTCGATTATGACGACCGTAAATTGGAAGAAATGCACAATAAGTTGCAATAAAAGCACGATTATTTTGATAAAAAAAAATTGGATAATTTCCAAACGTTGCTGAAGCGTATATGTTTCCATGGTCAAATTGCAGACTTTACTAAACACAACGACAGACAATTTTGACATTTCAAATATGGCCGCTATGTCAATTTCAAAACTATTGAAAAACCCTTTAGATCAGGGATGAGCAACATTTTTTTACAACGGCCCAACTACTAATTTAAAAATTTTGTGCGGGCCGCATATAAGAAACGTATTAAAATATGAATACTAGCTAGAATGCTAGGCTAGATGATAAACACAAATTATCTCTTTATTAACAAAATGAACATAATAACAACCCTATAGCCACATAATAGAAATACTATAAAAAATCAGCAACATCGTCCCCCGCGTTTCAATACGATCACTCATATTTTTTAAGGCGTCTAACACAATAATAAAAATAATACCTAAATTACCAACAAACTCGTCTAATCAGCACAAGTGTTTGCTACTGAATAACAACAACAATAACATTGTCATGTGAGCCTTATCGATGGTTCGTGCTTAATTATACAATATATAATGGAAAGTTGTTAGGGACTTCCCCTATTTAACTAGCAGGCCGGCAAATTTTATTAATTTGTGGGTAAAATTTCGAATATCAGGCGAGTGTCAATTTTGGACTTAATTTTCTTGAAAAATATCTCGCCTTATATTCGGGCAAATACGATATTTAAAAAGTCAAAAAGTAAAGTTTTGACGGGCCGCACGGAAAAAGTGAGCCGGGCCGCGCGTTGCTCATCCCTGCTTTATATCATAAATTATAACAGTATTAAAATAGCTCACATATCACTTGTTCAGTTTCCAAATCAACTTTAATCACAATTCCATATTCATATCCAACATTTAATAATTTTCAATTCATCTTCAACTTCTGTAACATCCAATATAAACAGGACTAAACCATTTTCTCTCGGAAGAATAACAACCAGTTATGGTTTTGACCTCTTTTATAAGAGATTACTATTTTTCTTTCCAACAAAGTACCAATTAATTATTTAATTATTTTATTCTTTCCTTTGAGGAACGTACCATTCTCCTTTTCTTAATATAATATTTCACACATATTTACTTTATTATATTTTTCTTCCCAAAGGAAATACGCCTGCCTTTTTGAGAAGACAATTTCAATCTTGTTTATTTATCTCTTGTGTTCTGTCTTCCTGATTTTGTAATATTTTTCCTCCGATGAAAATTATCTTTGCTTTTCCTTGATAATTATGAAATACTAGGTTTCTAGCTAACTTATTTTATAATTACAATACAACATTCCACCCTAACTATCTAGATTCTTGTTTTTATTACATTGTTAAATGAACTTATATTAAATCTGCATAAATTAACTTGCAATTAAACTATAGCTTTATATTCATTTATTTAACATATTTAACTCAAAATCTTTAGTACCAACAAATATCATCTCAGTATGTAGTCTTATGCACAGTTAACTTCTGATATACAATCCTTACATTTATGTCTTTGTTTGTGACAGGATATGATTAAAAGAAAAAAGGTGGAGTTTTCGAAAACGGAACGTGAAATCGAGGAACGTCTAGCTGCCGCTGAAAAACATAACGATGAAGATAGCCGAGGTGGAACTCCAAAGGCAGACAGCTGTGACTCACAGGTAGACGCAAAAGTTCAAGGTCAGTAATGCGATTTTATTACATATGCTGAAAGAGCTGTCCAGTGCCCCCGCCTCTAAGCAGTTGTCGTATCCCTCATAAACAGACGTAAATTTGCGCATTCTTACAGGTCATAAATCTAAATCTAGTGAAGATACGACACCACCGAAAATGGTTACCTCTAAACGTTTTAAAAGTCGTAAAGCTTCGACTAGTTCTTCCGGTAAAAGTGATTCGGAGAACGAAAAACGAGTCGATCAAAAGGAAAGAAAAGCGCGTAATAAAAAATCGTCGAGTTCTGACAGTGTTCACAGTCAGAAGTTGGCGAAATCTAAAAATAAAAAGGGTCACGGAAGTAATCGAAGTATAACACCTGAAAGAAAGAAAGTCAAAGAAAAATCGAGACGAAGTACTACCGAAACTAAATCAAAATATTCGGAATCGTCTAGCTCAAAATCTAGTACACGTTCGAGAAGATCTAGATCGAAATCGGTCGAAACCAAAAAACGAAAACGATCACGGTCAAACGAAAAATCAAGAAGGGAACGTACTAATAACAAAAACTATTATTCAAAACGATCACTATCGAGGTCTAGTTCAAGATCAAGACGTTCTAGGTCGTATACGAGATCACGTAGATCCGAATCTAGAAGTAGACGATCTAGGTCACATTCAAAATCGGATAAATCTCGAAAATCCAGATCACGCACAAGGTCTGAACGTTCCCGTCGTTCGAGATCACGTACAAGATCAGAAAGGTCTCGTAAATCGCACTCGCAAGATCGACGTTCCCGTTCTACAAACAGAAGTAGTAGGACATCTCGTTCACGACGTAGATCTAGATCATATAGTCCTCAAACCCATCAACACCGAAGGTTAAAATCCCGTAGCAGAAGCAGGGGTAAGAGGTCACACAGACACTGAGACGCATCTTATTATATTGCAGGTTGTATTTTATTTTATTATCGCATAAATTCCGTTAGAAAATAGCAATATCTTCGTATTTATAACGTTTCTGTTAAGTAAGTAATTAAACGACAATAATTATATTCCGGAAACTTTATAAATATGAAGTTGGTGTTATAAGCGTACTTTGGAGAAACTGTTGTAAATATCTACCTAAGAAATTTCGTTGCTAACCTCACAATTCAAAAATAAACCGAACTTATACTTATACATAAGTTTCTCCTAAGACAAATATAAGAAAAAAATGTGTTACATTGAAGCATTGTATATTCAATTGTTAATTTAAACGAGCCACAAGAAAACACATTTTTTTCTTGTATAATCAAAAGCCTGTACTACAACCTTATGTTTATTCAGTTCTCGTTTTTCCAATATGGATTTCTGGGGATTTGATTCGGCAACTTCGCGATTGAGCTAGTTGAACAAGGTTTTAAGCACAAGGTTGTAATACGAGTCGACTTCCATTAGATTAAACAAGAATTCATAAATTAAAATCATTAATGATTATTTTCTTTTATATAGATTCAATATACAGAGGTCGTCACCAGTAGGTATACTGCTGTTTGTTTTTTTTTTTTAGGGTAAAATCGCATGTATTATATAGTTGTATTTATTGTAAATATTTTACGTCTAGTTTTTGTGATGTAATGTTTCGATATTACATTAAAATAATGTGCTGCTGCGTAGGTATCCAGGCAATCTAAAAAAAACGATGCTGATTTAATAAAAAATACTCAGCTAATAACTTAAAAATTTCTCTTTTTGTATATTGTGAAACTAGGATGTAATAATGAAACAAAATTTCTGCAAATTGATTCGTTTTAAGTTTAATTATTTACTGTCCAGTAATGTGGTGTGTTTTAATCTATTCTTTAAATATATTTGATATGCAGTAATTGTTTGTTTTTCTTAAAATGTGAAAGTTATTGAGTCGAAAATGAAAGGATCGGCTCATGGAACGTAAGGATATTACGTAAATGTGGTAAGCTAGAAAATGGAAATAAACAGTATGGACGTTCTGAGACTAAGCGAAGTAAGATGGCCACATGAAAACGATATGATTATAGATATAGAATCATTAACACTTTCAGTGCGCATGACACCGATCGGTGACGGAGCGTTTCAATGCCATATGCGCGCGACACCGATAAGTGTCAACAACTCGTATATAAGTTTGAGCTTAGTATAACGAGAGCATTGGAGAGAAGTGCACGTGGCTTTGTTAGCGTGTTGGTTAAGGTTACGAATATTAAAATTTTTGTTCAGTTTTCAATTTTTTATTTCGTCTTATATTGAGATGGAAGATAGTGCGCCGGGTCCCTCTGGGCTTAAAAAACCTAGACTTTCCGTAAAAGGTTCTAAAGAATTAACTAAAGAGGATCTCTATGCTTGCTTATTAGAAAGTAGTGATGAGGACGATATTTTGGACAATTTGCAATTAAGTGATGATGAATATTTATACGAGGGCGATTCAGAATCAGACGAAGATACCGATGAAGATGATGCCGGTAAAACGCTGATTGTATAGTTATATTTTTAGGTTACTAAAAACTAAATCCTTTTTAGATATCTTTACTGAAGTGGCAAATAGGATACAAGGAGATACCGAGGGAAATAGTGAGTTTCGATTGGTTGTTTTTGATTTTTTCTGATTTCTTTTTGTTAAGACTCTCAACATGATGCTGGCGAAAATGTTACTGGATCAAACTGGACTGATGTACCGGCTGCAATGGAAAATTTTCCGTTTACAAAAATAAATCAGCTATTAGTACCTGCTCCTGAGAATAATCAGCCGGTTGATTATTTTCGATTAATATTTAACGACGAAATAGTGAATATGATGGTGGTTGAAACTAACAGTTATGCCGTACAAGTAGTTTGTGGAGAGGGTATTTCGGAAAAATCCAGAATTACACGATGGAAACCAGTCGACAAGGAGGAAATGATTACTTTTGTAGCACTATTACTACATATGGGAACTATAAAATTAAATAGAATGCAGAATTACTGGAAAAGACACCCTTTATTTGATTTAAAATGTTTTTCCGCTCATATGAGCCGAGACCGTTTCTTGCTAATAATGAGATGTCTGCATTTTGCAGATAATTCAACCCAAGGTGAAAAACCTAAAGACAGATTATTCAAAATCAGGCCAGTGATAAGTTTTTTTAATAACACGATGAAATCTATTTACTACCCAGGGAAAGAAATGTCTTTGGATGAATCGATGGTTTTATTTCGTGGGCGGTTAGTGTTCCGTCAATATATAAAAGCGCCATAAATATGGCAAAAATTATATACAGTGAAACTCGGTTATAACGAGGTCTCTGGGACTGCGAATTTTTGCTCGTTATATCAGTTAAACGTTATATCCGAGAACGCCTAAAAATTTAAAAAAACACTAAATTTTTTAAAAAATACTGTTTATTTCCTATAGAAATATATTTTTTGCATCAAAAAACTACATACATGAATAAAAACATTACGTATTACCAGAGTTCTTAAAAAATTCATCTATTTTTAGCTGAATTTTTGGTTTAAATTTAACTTCATTAAAACTACGTCTTAAAACACTTATAGATGTAAATACTTGCTCGCTACTAGCGTTTTCACGTCAATAACGCTAGTCCGTCGTCTGCTTTAGCGAATGTAACAGGCGTGGGTTCATCACATTCGTTACTACCTATATCATCGTCTGCATCACTTTCAGCTTCCTTTTCTGTAACTTCTTCTAAAATTTCTTGGTCAGTTTTTAATCCCGAAGTAACCACATCTGCATCAATATCCACGTATTCGTCTATGGACGCGCAATTTTGGAAATTATTGGTGTCTCTATTTTTTAACCAAGTAGATAAAGGAAGATCGTCTTCTTCTTCAAAACTTTCATTTAGAACAGAAACGAAACCAGCTTTTTTGTAACAGTTCTGAATTGTTGTGGGGGTTACATTATTCCACGCATCGCTCATTATGCGAATTGCATCTAACACGCTTATTTTAGGATCCTGTTTCTTTTCCATTCGATCGATTAGCTGTAGCACTAATAAGCGACGATAATAATTTTTAAAGCTCCTGATAATTCCTTGGTCCATGGGTTGAAGGATAGAAGTTGCGTTTGGTGGTAAAAAAACAAGAGTAATATTGGTTAAATTTGGTAATTCAGGATGCGCCGGGCAATTATCAACCACTAATAAAATCTTTCGATTTCTACGTCGTAATTTATTGTTCCATTTTCTAATTTCCTCTTCAAAAATTGTAGATGTCATCCAAGCCTTTTTGTTAGCGGTGTAGTCCACTGGAAGGCTCTTAACATTCTTAAAACAGCGAGGATTTCTAGATTTTCCGATTACCAACAACTTCTTTTTGTCACTTCCCGTCATATTTGCACATATCAAAACAGTGAGACGATTTTTCAACATTTTTCCACCAATACACTTTTCATTTTTAAATTTCAAAGTGGTATTCGGCGTTAAATTGAAAAATAATCCAGCTTCGTCGGCGTTGTATATGTCTTCATCTTTAAATTTTCGTCGTAAGTCCGGCCAAACACTTGTTAACCACTCATCTGTAACCTTAGTATCTACCGATTTGGCTTCGCCATTTATTTTTCCGTAAACAATGTTATTACGATTTTTGAAGCGATCAATCCAACCATTATTACACTTAAAGTTTTTATAGCCTAGTTGTTCCGCGAACTTCTCAGCCTGTGCTTTTAAAATGGGTCCATTGATGGGTAAACCGGCACTTCTGTGATTTTTAAACCACACAATAAGCGCTTTATCAATGTCATCTTTTATACACTTCCTTAATTTTTTGGCATCACTCAAATTGTTGTCGAATGCTGCAAGTGTTGTTTTTCTGTTTTTCCACAACGTTGACACGGTAGATGATGGTAAACCATATTTTTTACACATTACAGAATTTTTTGCACCATTTTCTAGCTCCCGAATTATCTCAACTTTCTCGCGAACAGAAAGCGTTTTTCGTTTTATCGCAGCCATTATTTTACTTGTCTTTTTTCTGCAAAAGTAGCGAGCTAACTGACTAAAAACCAAATTAAAAATTTTAAAGAAAAAATATTGAAAGAGGTTGTAATTTTGGGAATAAGACAAAGTGCATTCATTGTAAAAACAGGTAGGTCGGTAAGCCGGAATTCGTAGAAAAGAAAATTCTGGACACTAATAACTGACAGAGTAAAATAATCCCAAAGAAATGTTACCTTGAAACGACTTTTATATACCCAAAAACCTTTTAAAATTTGTACGTCTTTTCTGTGAAACGTATAATTACGGAAAACCCAAAAATTCTAAACTGATATGTACCTGAAACGACTTTTAGTGTAAAACTACTTCAAAATTTGCTCGTATTATACGTGAAACGTGATCGTAGTAACCGGGAAAAATTACTATGTAAACTAATACGAATTCAACCATTTACCCAAGAAACGCTCGTTATATCGAGGATCTCGTTGTATACGTGCTCGTCTTAAGTGAGTTTGACTGTATGTTGACGGAACCTAACGGGACCATTTTGAACTCGATGGTGTATACAGGGGCATTAGATCCAACGGCAGGGAAAGGCCACACTTCAAAAGTAGTTTTAGATTTGATGGAAAACTATTTCGATTCAGGCCATTCAGTTTATATGGACAATTTTTATAATTCATTTGGATTGGCTCGTAAACTGACTAGTCGTGGCACGTACTGTACCGGCACTCTGAATGTTAAAAGAACGGATAATCCGAAAGATGTTCTTTCAGAGAAATTAAAAAAGGGGGATAGTATCGCGAGATATTCCGACAGTATCACTGTCGGTAAGTGGAAGGATAAACGCGATGTGTTGTATATATTAAACGAATTTGGACATGAAATGGTAGAGTATGTGAACAAAAGGGGACAAACTAGAGAAAAACCTCTAGCTATTTTAAAATACAATACGTATAGGGGGGGTGTTGATCACCAGGATCAAATTAACTCGTACTACCCTTGTGAACGGAAAACCATACGATGGTATAAGAAGTTAGCCATTCATTTCCTTCAGTTGATGCTCTTGAATTCACATTTGTTATTTCAAAAATATTCAGGTCGTAAAATGTCTATGTACGATTTTAGGCTGTCACTTTTGTCTAATCTTCTAAAAATTGAGACACCTAAAGTAACTCCACAAAGGGACCGAACAAGACATGTGCTGACAAAAATTGCTTCGCTTGAGAAAGATGGCAGGACCAAGAGAAAACGTTGCAGAAGAAAATACGAAAATCTACTTTGTACCACTGTGAAAAATGCCCCAGTGCACCTGGCTTCTGTGTGGGAGAGTGTTTCGATATTGCACATGTGGAGTAAATGTTCTGTTATTTTGTTTTAGAACGATTTTTTAATAATTTTATAAAACTTTATTTGTATGAGTTTATATCTAGTTTTTTATTTGTAGAGACACTCATTTTTTTTACCGAAGATATTTATTGTTATTTTTTGATAATAAACATTTTTGACGATTTGATGACTTGTATTATTCAAAAACGGATAGCTAAGTGATATATTTAAAATTCAGCATATAATGATCTTTTAAAATATACGCAAATTCCTGCGACTCCAATCGGTGTCGATCAGCACAGGGCGAGGAATTCTTAGCGAGATGCGCATGTCACCGTTCGGTGTCGCGCGTCCAAAAAAGGAAGACGCGGTATATATGTATCAGTTACAAACAATAATAGAATTTTGACAATAAATATTGCCATATTCAGAAAAAAACCAATACCGCACCGGGAGTTCTTTGTGTGGTAAAGGTAGCAGTGAAAGTGTTAATACAGCTGCAGCAAATGCAAACACTGGCGTCACGATAGGGATGAGTAAAGAAATTAGTCAGAAAGACACAATAATAATATAAGTCTATATGCCGACCGAATGAAAAGGTTCATATGTAAGATTGCACGGCGCGAAAACCGTAGCTACGGCTCCACCCGCTAGATTTCTTAATAGTGTATTTGGAAATTATTTTGCGATGTTGCGGGGATTCTAAGTGAAAGGCAAAACGACTACCGAGTGGCAGATAGGCAGATATATACATACATTTAAACAGGCGGGCCCGCATGCAAAACTGACGATGCCGCCCCCTCCTCTATCCTGTTTTCCCTGACTAGGCTTCTAGAAAGGAATTTGAGTTTGGTTAGGTAGGTGGAAGAGTAGCACAATAGACAGACTCTTAGAAGACTTTTTAGTATTTTAAATAATGTCTAAAAGAATAATTTATTGTAGGTAGGGGTAGGTATGGCTGACAACAGGCAAAGTGTTAAAAATAAAAATAAGACAATTTTTGGGGACAATCATTAGTGATTAGTAAATAAAAACCTTACTTACCATTTTTACGATTTTTCCCACTTATAATAATCACTGAACGATATAATACATGTAAATAGGTATGACACTATTTAACTAGTTGTAATTAGTATACTTTGAAATACTAGCAGTAATATCACAATTAAATAACTAGTCATCAACATCGGTAAACAAGATTATGCGACGAGTGCGTTACGTGAAAACAAGTGACTGAAGAATGAATATTTCGAGATGCCACGGCACGGCACAGTGATTCCTCTGTACGTAAAACTATCGCCCGGTATGGGACAGCGGGGAATTCCCACCCGCGCCGAATTGTTCAATTGTCATTTCTTTAAAATTTCTTATCGGGGAATCCCCTTCAAGTGGTCCGAATCTGCGGACGTTTACATTTATTTTCGATATAGATCAATAGATGTCGTTGTTATGACAAAATAAAAAAACATAGGTGCAAATGATTATGTGAATGAGCTCGATGATGAGATTTTTGTGTTTGCCGCCCGTGTGCGGTGCACGCCCGCTCCCAGCGGGCCTCTAAAAACGGGAGATCACAGAAGAAGTTGATAACACGTAAACGGTAAACGACCTTGATGTACGCATCAAATAAGTAAAAGCGGCGTTGCTAGACGTGGAAATTTACGACGAAAGAAAGGAACAAATGAATGAAAGGAGACGTACCTACCTCGAGCACAGGAACGTTAAGTGAATACGTAATTAAGAAACAAATACAAGCTCCGGATACAGAATCAACTGTAGAAGTAGAAGAAAACAAAAAGAAAGTGAGAGTTTCCACACTCAGAAGAAGCAACTGGAGTTTTCTCCAAAAGTAAAAAAACAACAAGAACACCTACAAAACGAACCGGTGAAGGCCTTCAATTCATAGGGAAAGATTACCGTGAAGACAAGAAGATATAAACATGGCAGAATTAAAAACACTAATAACTGGTTTAAGTGTTAAAGTGGACAAAGGTTTTGAAGATCTTAAAGCGGAGATTAACAAGAGAGAAAAGACATGGGAAAAAGAGAAACATGTGTTGGAAATGAAAATAGAAAAGTTAATGAGCAAAGTGGGGCTACTAGAAAAACAAATCAGAAGGAACAACGTCGTAATCACAGGACTAAAAGTAGAAGGAAGTACTGAAGTCCGTGTAGAAAATTTTCTGCAACTACAAATGGCACCGAAAATAAAAACTGCGTATAGAATAGGGAAGAAGCAGGAAAAACAAGCAGTACTCTTTGAAAGATAAAATGGAAGTAACGAACAATAAAAATAAGCTAAAGAATTCTGGAATAAGATATATCGAAAACGACCTAACACAGAAGGAAAGACATACAATTTAAGGAGCGTGAACAAGCAAGGGTAAAGAAAAATAAAAAAACAAAGACATAAAAGTAAGGATTGGATATCAGAAGCTAACTGTAAACTGTGGATAAGACTACATATACCTACGTTTGGAACAACGAGAAACAAGAGGTAGAGCAGGAAAAGGAGAGGGAAATGGTCTCCGGAACAAAAAACACAGACACAGGCGAGATCTGTGTCAAAAAATGAGTAGAGCAAAGCAAAACGGAGGATAATATTATGACGACATCACTAGGACACGGACATACGAAAATGGAAAATGGCAACGAAAGATCAGAAAACGACAGAGGAAAAGAACAAGGAAAGATAGTGCTAAACAAGGTGAGAGAAAGTACAAATACAGGGCGAAAAAGTAGGCATGCTGAGATACGTTGACGACATTACAGTACTGGCAGAGAACGATTAGGATTTAGAAATGTCTTTACACGAGTTGAATACAAATAGGGAACAACAATACAACATGAAAACTAAAATATTGATTTGTGGAAAACTAACTAACAACACACCCAAATAAATTTAAACAGTCGGGTTACAGAAGAAGTAGATGAGTTTTGTTATTTAGGGAGATTAATTACCAACTACGACAGCAGCAAGAAAGAAGTAATAAGACGAATAAACTAAGCAAAGACGATGTTTTACAAAACGAAAACTTCAAATAGGTAAAAGCTTCTGAAATCATACGTCTGGAGCATAGGGCTGTATGGATGCGAGATATGGACTACACCAACAAGTGACCTGGATGGACAGGACAACGAACGCCGCAATAAGGGAAAGAGTGCAGAGAACAAGAAGGAAGGAAGACATCAAAATAAGAAGAGATACTATAATTGGACACCATTTAAAACATGAAGGGCTGCTAAATACAATAATGGAAGGGACGCTAGACGGACATAATGCATAAGGAAGGCCGAGACTACAATATATAGCACAAATAGTAAAAGACATGGAACGTGGAAGCTATTTGGAACTAAAAAGATTGACCGCAAAAAGGCAACAATGGAAAACAAAAGTGTTGCAGCAAACCAATCCAATGGATTGAAGACAGAGAGAGAAATTAGTTATGTAGTCCAACGCCCTTTATACCAAACTTACTCTGCAATTGGACAGGGGGAACCTTCTTAAAAAGAGACGGTTTACTTTCCCTTCAAAAATCACCCTATTTAGGTAAAAAATCTGCTTTAATTCACATTTTTATCTTCAAAACACATCTGGTAATGCTAATCTCCCGTTTAACACGCAGATTAGAATTAGCCAAGTATTTTCATGTAGGTAAATAAAATACAAAAATAAATGATAATTTGCAGGCTTTTTATAAGGTCTAAACAGCTAAATACAAAGCAGGTAGGTTTTTCTTTGAATGTAGACCTTGTCAAACGTCTTGGGCTCCGCCGCAGAAACCAAAATTCGTCGGCTCGCGATGTTATAGATCATTCTAAAAACATTTTTTCCATCGGCTGTTTCAACCTAACTTCAAAGTTTTGTTGTGTTTGTAGTCGTTTGTAAACGTGTTTTGTTTGTTGTGTTTTTGTTTTTGAGTTCCTACGGATTGTTTAAAGACCAGTCTTTCTCAAGCCTAAATTGTGTGCTTTGTTAAATACTGTATTACTATACGTTCTTACGTTTTTGAGATTTACTTTCATCTATCGCCTGACCTTTTTTTTATAGTTTTTGTCATAATAGGTTAAGTTAGTTAAGTTAGTACTACTACTACACACCAGAGTGGTGCCGTAGTGCCGTGCCGTTGTTGACATTGTACTCGTGTCTTAGTTATCTTAAATATACAATATATAAATATACTGGTGTTTTCCTAAGTGGACTTTAATATGGATTAACACATATTATTATAGCTTTTTCGCTTGTTCATTTGCGCAGCTCGCAGCCCATGACATTTGGCAATGCCCAATGCCTATCTATACATGATATGATTACTTAACTTCAAATTTTTGTGAAATAAAATATTGTAACGTTTTTACGACGTTTATTTAACATAAACTCGGTTCGTGGTGTAAATTAATTTATTAAACAAACTTAAAGTACGAAATAATTATAAAGAACAACAATTAAACACTAACGTAAAACTAAACGGAACACTAATATTAAAACCGAACACTAAAGTAATTTATCTGTAACAGTTACTATTTATTTAGACGTAGGTATTTATTTATACGTAGGCCGCGCTTATCTGTTCAAGACTGCCGACTCGTAGGCGAGCGCGCCTCTAATATAGGCAGGCAATCATTCTCGGACGTTCCACACTGTGGTAGAATGATTTCCTTCCAGATAGTTCCACTAGCCGCGCGAATCGTCGACCGCTGTGGAAGATTCTCGGCGGATGACGAATATGATCCCACACGTGTGCTGACGCATCTTGTTACAATATTGATAAGGTTTTAAATAATTAAGTTTAAGAATGATGAACATCTAAGCCCTTGGAGTAGCCAAACTAAGTTTCACACTTCTCTTTAGGTTTATGAATATGTTTAATAACAAATTGGATTTTTCTGGAAAATTCCTGCCAATTCTACATAATCCAACAGAAACATTTATGTATTACCTATCCCTTATTCTATTTAATTTTATTTTCCGCTTAAAGTGATTTAACTAGTTTTTTAATTGTTATAACAAAAGAAAACAATTACGTTTATTTCCACTAGTTATCTCCTCAACCATTCCGGTAGTTAGTTTTCCGCGTTATTATTGTGTAGACAGCTAACTTCAGACCATTTAAATTCTTGGAACTTTGGGAGTTTAGACACCTAACATGCGCAGGGGAGCCCCCCTATTTATTGCCGCGTTGGGTGTTTTACTTGTGTTGGAAGGTGCTTTGTAAGAAAAAGTTCTTTTTATAGTGAACTGTGGTACTGTGGAAATATTCTCCTTGCATAAAAATCTATTATTATACAACTCTCTTTATCGTAAAATCAGGAAAGGTAATAAAAACAAGTTAAAATAGTGTTGTAGGAACTTATATTAATAACGTAATAATCCGTAGATGTTCATTGACATTGTCCAGCGTTATTTACCATACGAGTGGTCACATATGAATCTTCCAGCTCATAAAGATTATGAATTGGTGGAGTTGCCATCGCATACAAGCAGGTACGAGTCGTTGAAAAGCAAAGTAAGCGGAAGCTTTAATTTGGGCATTTCGAAAATTGAAAGAGTTCAAAACCCGTATCTGTACGGTCAGTATTTACTTAGAAAAGAGGAATATGAAACTCGTGGTGTAGTAGAAGTACGTGAACTTTATCACGATACAGCTGCACATAAGATTACATCTATCGCCAGTAGCAATCTTGATTGGCGTCTCGTTAATAGATGTAAGTTTGGTAGGGGCGTTAGCTTTTCGCCAGATCCGGAATATGCAAACAAAGAATCGTCAAGAAATAATGGCACATATCGCGCCATGATTATTGCGGATGTTTTGATACAATGTGAGCAAAGTGTATATCAAACCGTTACATTACCAAGTGACGGTTGTGATACAACCGTTGGCAACGGTGGTAATGTGTACGTAAAATTCTACGATAATGAGTTTTATCCGAAATATGTCGTTTATTATGAAAGTAGGCCTCGTGTGTATGGTAGAAGACGCTACTTCTTTTAGTGGGGGTACGGCGGTTTTATTTTATCAGAAAATATATGTTTTCTTGTTATAATTATTATGATATCAACTACAAAGTATTCTTTAGTTTTATTTAAGTCTTATGAGACTTGTTAAATTAAAAAATGTGTGATTAGTTATCAAGTATTTTAAATACACCTTTTAATGTTTGTAATCGCTTTGGTTTTATTATTGGACATTTATATAGAAAAAAAATGTTGCATTATGTGGTTAAATGAATCATAGTTACGTAAACTATAGTAATTGGTTGCATTCATCTACAGTTGTAATAGTGCAATGCTCATTTCTACAGATGAAAGCAATTAATTACATTTTACAAACAATATGTACCTAATAGGTGATGTTTAGTGAGTTACCTACTGATTTTTAATTTTCAGTTAATAACTGTTAAGCTTTTAGTAGTATTATTAATAATAATCAACTTATGTTTATTTAGATATAGATAACTTCTGTATTTTTTATTATTAAATATATAGTACTGAGTATTATGTAGTCTAGCTTTTAATATTTCAATGTGTAAACCGTTTAAAATTTGTTTCTTCTTTTTGGCAGTTTCTTGGGCGAAATTATGTATAAATCGTTTGTAATCCAATAGGCGATAACTTTAATGCTTTAATTTAATTTGATTATCATATTCCATTTCCTGTTTATTCTTTAAGAGGGTAGTGGTCTCTAGATGGAAAAAAAATTGTCGAGAGAGCAAGGAAAGTTTAAAAAATGATAAACTTATGCACGCGCAATATTAGGCATGTAGAAAAAATAATTGTGACGTACATATTTTAGACCACCGCAAAAACATTATGAGATGGAGATTTCGTTGTATTTGAACGAGATAATCACTTCCCAACAATAACAATGCAAGACCTTAATCTTATACACTGTTACAAAAAAGTTAATATGAATGAAAAGCGTATTCCTATCCGATACGACCGTTACATTACGTTTTTGATAAATATTACTTTCGTATTTTACATACTTTTCTTTTCTAGTTCAACCAAAATAAAAAATTCAAAAAACATGATTGTTCAAGCACAGTGTAGGATGGTTTATGCGAGGGGGCTGCGGTTTCCATCTTACTCTACTTATTTTTATAATGACGTATTCATATTTACTAAAACACATTCGATCAACTTACCAAGAATAAGGTTAATTCCACCAAGGTTAGATTAATGCGTAGCCTCGACCAAGTCTCGTAAACGATCAAAGCTTGATACACACATAAATGCTCACATCACCCAGGCAATCATATAACACAGATAGCAGCGATACATGAAAGCAAAACATGCACACATTACTACATTTAGCAGTATAGGTGTTGGATTTCTTAAAATAATAAAGGAATGTAAAACAAAACTCGCTGCGTCTGCATAATGTAACCGTTAGGGGTTATTAGTATTTATGTTCTTTATGGCTGTAGTTTTAGTCAACAGTTCCCTCGTAATTTTTATAATTTATCTCTTTGAAAATAGAGCGATCACAATGCAACTGCTGTATCGAGAATATTTGTATTTTAGTTAGTTGTTGTTCTCCTCTGACTGCGTTAACATACCTAAAGGAATTAAATAAAGATAATTAAAAATCTTTACCTTTAATTGTGTGTTTTATTTATCAGTTACCTGCCTACATCTAATAATAGGTTCGATTAGTGTTACTTACAGGGGGGAGGGAATCCCCCTATGGAATCCCACGTTGCATCTAGTAGAATAACCCTCGGGAATGTTAAGAAGCGATGTGTTGGGTACCTTCAGCTACTTATAGTACTTATGAACCTGAAACCGGAAGATACGCGAACGCGCGCCAACCATGGCTGAACATGGTCGACAATGGGAAAGTCCTCCCATGCCGAGGTTCTGTCCATCCTAGATGACCAGTAAGTCTAGGAAGTCCAACAGAACCAAGAATATGTGGAGGCGGGCCTACCTTGCCATCCTGGAGGGCACGTCCAGGCATCACTGCCATAGGCAGGTCGAGGGTATTTGTAACTACCCCTAGTTACAAAACCCAAGCAAATAACTAGTTATATTCAGGTCCCTGAGCTCTCAATCAACAACGAGCGTGAATGCTCCAATCAACAATATGCCCCAACAAGCCACAGGGGCTTGTCCAACACAAGAATAACAATGATATCAACAATATCAACAACAGCAAGCTTCACTGCTTGTCCACATCAATAACCAATACAGCTGTTTATACCGTCCGTATCTCATCGGACATAGAATTACATCCATTCAACAAACACAACTAACTACTGGTCATTATCATTACATAATTACCGACCAGCTTCTCATCCTTGCGTTACTAATTATACAGAAATGCATCTTACAATCAATGCAACACTAGTTCACATCATACACAAAACTTGGTCACTTCAGAATCACATGTGTCACCTAACGGATCCCGCAACCGACTACCCCTCAGATTCTGACCGCAGCCGGAGCCCTTAAACCGTAGCTAATTCCCATATTTTAAATGCTTTCGTTTGGGTTTTGTAAACATACGGTCGAGTTTTATGAAATTAGACGCTTACGTCGTCGGCACCAAAAATTACGTACAACAACAGTATAAGAAAGAACAGTAGGGTTACTTCGTGTCGGCTCCTTTGATGTCAAAAATTGAAATCGAATGACCTCGAAGCGATCGCCATACTCTTGGATGTAAAAAAAAACTATTCGCGCAGGCGAAGTATGTACAAAATAGGGCGCTAAAAATTTAAATTTAAATTGATTAGTTATACTTGCAAACAATATTACAATTTATAAATAAATAAATAAGTTCAAATAACGAAATATTTATTAAGTAAATGTAAAAACAAACGAAAATAGGTATTAATACAAAAATAAAATGCAAAAATAGCTGAATAGAGGCTTACTTTAAAAAACAAAGCAAACATTTAAATCATGTATAATTGTCTTTTTCCTTTGCAGGCGTTTTTACTCATGTGTCCGCACTATTATTTTGCTGTTTCTTTTGTTAGTACTCTTAAAATTCTTATTAATATTTCAACCAGTAGACAGGAAAATAATCTCATTCCACTATAAATAAGTTAATAAAAAACGTGTATAAATTATTCAAATTGGCCTCTTTGTAAAGTATAATAAATAATTTTGAAACAGTTGAATGACACATATTCGTAATATAGGCATAAATCTCCATTACATAAAAACTGCGTACAATATCCTTGAACGTATAAAATTGCTTTGTAAGCATATACTACAAAAATTTGCGGAGGCGGTTAAAATTTGTTTAGCCAATAAGCGTAATATGCTACTTCCCGCTAAATTACGTTTGAAGTTATTGGTTGACTGCAGAGTCATTGAGGAAGGATTTTGCCATATGCCTAATAGATGTCACCACTGCAGGCATCCAACAATATGGCGACACCTTCCAAGATCGAAGCCGCGTTTTTGCCAGAGTAACCCTACTTACTTGCTTGAGTGACACAGAGTGACATTCGGTGAAATGCCATCTACCGACAAACTACGTAACTGATCCTAGATCCTATCATTTGGTTTGGTTTAAAACAAATGAGCGAGTGCGCACACCATATCGTCCTTATTACATCACTGTTATAACCACAGATACTCTTATAAGTTATAACCAAACCACTTGTACTGTGAACAAACGTTCCAATTACAATTACAATCATTAATTATTTCCAGACTCATTCCGGTAGTTAATGTTCCGCGCTAGTATTTTGTACGCAGCGAACTTCAGAGTTCAGATTTCGACTACTTGAAGTTTAGACGTTTAGAACCCAGCGGGGGAACCCCCCACTTGTTTGGGTGTGTTTCGTACTGAAATTGCAGTGTTCTTCGTATATAAGAAACGTTGTTTAACAAATAATTTTATTCAACGTAAAATAACGTAATGTAAGTATTAAAAAACAAGTTAAAATAGTGTTGCACTTACGTAATTGTTGTAATAATTCGTAGATGCTCATGGACATCGTGGAAGGTTACTTACCACGAGAGTGGTCAAGTATGCACCTTCCAGCTCATAAGGATTATGAATTGGTGGAATTATCGTATTCAAGCGAGTATCGGTCGTTGGAAAGCAGAGTAAGCGGAAACTTTAATTTGGGAGTATCCAAAATTGTACGAGTTCAAAACCCGTACTTATATGGCCAGTTTCTTCTTAAAAAAGAAGAATATGAAACACGTGGTTTAGTGCACGTACGTGAGTTGTTTCACGATACAGCTGAACGTAAAATCTCTTCTATCGTCAGCAGTAACCTTGATTGGCGTCTCGTTAGTAGATGTAAGTACGGTCTGGGTGTTAGCTTTTCCCCAAGTCCGGCGTATGCAAATCAAGAATCTTCACGAGATAACGGCACAGCTCGTGCGATGATTATTGCCGATGTTTTGATTCAACGCCAGCAATGTGTAAATCAGTCCCTGGTGTTACCAACAGATGGTCATGATACAACTGTTGGAAATAATGGTAATGTGTATGTAAAATTCTATGACAATGAGTTTTACCCGAAGTACGTTGTTTATTATGAAAGCAAGCCTCATCAGTTTCGTAGACGACGGTACTTTTAAGGCGAGTTCGCTAGTCTTATTCTTTTATGAGATTATTACATGTTTGTTTCTTTTGTTACAATATCAAGTATTGAGTATTTTCTAGTGTTAGTGAAAAGTCATTATTACAAGACTTATTAAATTTAAAATGTGTTTTTTGTTACTGACTGTATTATTGGTTTAGTACCTAAATTAGTTTTATTATTGGACATTTATAAACAAACAAGTATCTTTTGTAAAGCTATGTACTATTATGTATATAGTCATATATACAAAAGTGATATAAAATCATTATTGCACTGAGCAAATGAATAAATTACAATTGCGTTAAATTGTAGTAATCTTTTGCGTTTGCCTGTGCAATTAACTTAATCTCTAGATGAAGATAACTAACAACCTATTAGCTTATAACATGCAATGTTTTGTGGAATTCTGCGTCTGTTTTTCAATTTTCTAGTACGAATACCTATCGTACAAAGTAAACGTTTTGCAACTGTCGCAGCTTTTAGCAATATTATTATTACTCAAATGTTACGTTGTATTTTTTTTGTTATTTAAATATACGTATTAAGCAGATTAACTTTTAATATTCTAGTGATTAATTAGCGTAAGAATTTACAAAAAATTTTTACTGCCTTTTGGCAGATGCTCAGGCGAAATTATATTTCTTTAAATGTAGGCGAAGCGAATGGTTTTTTAATTTGTGTGCCGCAAGTTTAAGTAAACGTAGCAGAGGCGAAGGAAGTCTGCCGGTTGTGCTTTGATAAATCAGAGTCGTCAGCTTTAATCCACTTGAATTAAACCTGCTCTGCCTGCGTGAAAGATCAAAGTTTATAAATGTGCGGCTCAGTTTGTCAATATTGGTGAATTTATTTTATATTGCCATTTTTATGCTTGTATAAAACAAAACTCGCAAATATGCGATTATATACAAGTTCTAAGTGAGTATTAATCATCAACGTTTTTATAGCTATTAAGACAACAAGTGTTTTATAGAAGGTTTAAAAATCGAGGTCGTAGTTTAAATCCGAGCGAACGAAGTGAGCCGAGGATTTAATAGACCGAGATTTTTAAACTATAAAACACGAGTTGTCTTCAAGATTTTTTCTAACACTAATATCAGACATTTTCTTTCACTAATATATTATTAGAAATTTTAATAAATTATTATTTGAAACGCGTCATAATACACAAAATGCGAAGATTGCTAAGCAACGACGTATTTAAAGGCCTATAAAATACGTTGTCATTGACGACGTATTTTATAGAGAAAGCGTATTTTAAAGGGAACATAACAAGTGAGCTCTTATGCACCATAGAAACAGTATAAGATATTAGTGTTAGAAAAAATTAAATAATTTATGCTTTATTGTGAAACCTATTATAACATTATTAACTGTCATTTATCTGTTGCTTTTATGCAGTCTTGCATAATGGTAATCTTTCCCTACAGGAAATTTTCCACAGATAATGTTGGCCTTGTTCAGTGTAATTCTATTTTAGATTTGACCTTCACTGGTGTTTATTACAATGCAGTTTTATTAATCCGGCAACTGCAACATTAATTTAACAATTGGTTAAAAGTGACATGTCCAGTTCCTTCAGCTTATCTTTACAATATAGGTACTTGCACTTATCTTAAGGCACTTGAGATAATTTATTGCATTGGTATCTAATAAAAATGTGGTTACAGAATTAAGAGTAAAAGAACGTAATATGGGTGATTGCTGTAACGGTTGAATTGCTTTTTACAGTTTAAAGGTGCATTCAGACTCAGAAATTTTGTCCGGAAAGTTGACGGAGAAATTTAAACGAACCAATCAGGAGCTGTGTAGAATTTGAATCGTAAGAAGCGGTAAATTCTACACACCTCCTGATTGGTTCGTTTAAATTTTTCCGTCAACTTTCCGGACAAAATTTCTGAGTCTGAATGCTCCTTCAGGGGCCTCTTTTAATTCAGTTATATTTAGGATTTTGGACATTTGAGGCTTTGGTATTTAATAATTCTAACTAAAATAAGAATGACTCGAATATACAGCCAGGTGTAATGTTGTATTAGTTGCCTCTTTCGCTTATGCAAGGCATCTTTATTAGTTTCATATCTGTTATTAGTAAGAAAAGGTTAGATAATTAAGTGTAAGTGCATTGCATAATCAGCAGACGCATGGTGACAAAATATCTGCACCGATTCCTATGTAAAGTACTTTGCCTCCCGGTGCTCAGTGCCGGGTGACAAACGTCTACTTTCGATGTCAAAAATTCATTTGGCAAGGTATGGAAAATGTCACTTTCGAACAGAGGTGTCTAAATAGTAATTTGTAATACAAGTGTTGAAAGCTTGCGTTTGCCACACGAATGTGAAGTTTGCAGCACGAACGATAGTGAGTGCTGCAGTCACATGAGAGTGGCATAAATACGTCGAGCAAGGAGGCAAAGTATTTGATTATTTGCGACTGCTCGAGTGGCATATAATTAGATTATATAATGAATAAATAACAAAACTGAATTTTATGTGCAAGTGACGTTTGTTGATAAACAATGTAAATATGGTTGCTACGAAAAAATTGAAAAAATACTCATACTAGATTCGAGTTTTCTATTGTTTGGGACCAGCCGAAACACCAAAGTGATTATACCACGTCGTCAAGGGTATATTCACTTATCAATACCCCTGATCACATAACAATCAGATTCGCCAAGTTAATGTAAAATTTGGCAGGCAGTTTTATGCTTAGTTTGCCTTCGGTTACCAGGTGTCGCCAGCATAGCAGGAGTAGACGCGACTCTAAAGTGCTTAGAATCAGCTGATTTGTATGATTCCAAGCACTTCAGGGTCGCTTCTGCTCTTGCAATTCTGGCGCCATCTGGTAACTGAAGGCAGACTAATCATAAAACTGCCTGCCAAATTTTACATTAACTTGGCGAATCTGATTGTTATGTGATCAGGGTCAATACGTAGTAACGGTGATGTTATTAAGATATGGTGTCTCCACTCCTTCGATTGTTTGTGAACTGTATTCTTTGACAAGTCGCGTACTAGTTCCAACAATTGCTGTAAGATGGCGCTAATGACAGTTGAACGTTGACACCAAGAACTGTCAAAATATTTAATTTTGAATGTTATCGCAACTCTTGGGAACACAAAGTATTTATGTTTCGCCCGTGCTTTTTACCTGATTTTCGAAAATGTCAAAAAAATATTTGGGAGAACAATTTATGAAAATGCTTATGTTTACAGCATTGCAGCAAACCTTTTGTGAAGAAATATTTAATTCAAAGAAAAAATCGATTTGTTCTTAAAGCTGCAGCGTTTATATTATATTTATGTGTTCTTGTGTATCTTCTGCGAAAAGTGCAAAATTTATAAAAATACGTTGCTTTATAATAGGTTATGATATGAAAATAGCAAATTTTGTGCCGCCACCTAGCGGCAAATATCTAAACTAGTACGCGAACTGTCAAACGATGCAGTATAAAAAGTTTTATATGGAAAATAGGAGTAGGAACACCATATTAATAACATCACCGTAGTAACCAAGCAAAATGCTTGATGCTGATTGGTTAATTATATTATGAATTGTATAATTATTACAATAAAACTTGAGATACAGTATTTTTCATCTAGCATTTGGGTTGGCGTCAACTTTCCCCGTCCAAAAACTGTCTGTTTAGACACGACACGCATTCGTGCGCAGTAGGTAATGAAAACCTAGTTTAGAAACAGATAAAGTATATAGTATAGGTGGATTATGAATTTATCAACGCACTGTTGATAAATTCACAATCCAACTGACGACACAACCCAAATCCTAGGTGAAAAATACTGTAAGTATGTTGCCTAAATATTAATTCAAATGAATATTGTGGCACATATCGAAATAAGCAGTTTATATAGTGAACGCTTTGACGAGCTAATTTAATACAGATTTAAACGCAGTAATAATAGTCAAATTGTCAGATATGAAATTTGGTTAGGATTTTATCACTCAATAGGTTAAGTTAATTTCAATTGGACTTACTTTTTATTGGGAATAACTTAATGAATGTTGATCTAATAAGCTTCTTTTTATATAAATAAATAGATCTGGGCTAAAAAGATTGACAAAGTTTACATAATTACGCTAATACAATTGCTTCCTATTTTTTCAGGAATTTCAATAAAAAAATATGAATGTTTTTATATCTTGAGTTTTCGAGAGGTCGTATCTAATTTTGGTTGAAATTATTAATTATAGAAGAACGTGTATACTTATGAATTATTACGAATAATGTATCAGTATCGGCTCCAAAGTTTTAAAAATTTGAGGAACCTCAGAAAGATTTGAGATTCAAATATTTTAATACTTGTATAGATAAAGAATTTTAAAGCATCCGTATTTGCAAACAGGTAAAACCCAAGCTGGTTTAAGAATATAAAAGAAATTTCTTGGAAGGATTTAGTAAGTGGGGTTGCCTATTTTAATTCAACTTCGGCGCAACACTGATTTCTGTTAGCAGTCCGGAGGCGCCGAGACACCTGATGCTTATGCAACCAACTAAACGTACACATGGTTGCCTAACATTCTAACGTTTTTAATGATTATACAGAACTTTCCTTTAGTTTAGTTTTGGCGATTAGTATCTACCAATTAAGCGAATAATTAATATTTAATTTACTTTCTTACAAAAATGTTGCAATACTACATTAACAAGATTTTATACTTTAAACATGCCTTTTTAAAACACTGAAAATAATTAAAATCAAATTATAACAATATATTAGTATGGTAAGTGTCCTATTTAACAATTAGGTAAGAAATAAAATTAGTTTCGAGCAAATTAGGGGCATTATTATTACGTACAATGTAACAACCTGACGCAATTCTACTTATGCATTAAAGCTGCAGTTAACATTCCATTAATTTTAATTGTTCTACAATAATATACGAAGCCTGTAAAAGCCTTAATTAGCTACAATAGAAGCAATTAAACTATATAAATTCGATTAGAAATAAAAATAGCCAATTTATTACAGTATTAATAATTTAAAAACAACTTAACTAAACAATAAAATTTCTTTTATTAACATATTAGTTTATTTGTTTAATGATCTAAGATGTTATATTAGATTCTCTTTAAAAACTTTCACTTTCTTACCTGTAGTTTGATTTTCAAGGCAAGTTCAAATTAAAACCTAATAAACTGGTTTGGAACAAAGTATTATTCATGTTTCATTTGCCTTACATAATTATTTTATGTTGTAGTAAATTTGTTGCCTAAATAATTAATAAATAATTCTGTTGATTGAGACGAGTGGAACATGTTTTTTTAGGTTGTTGACGCAAAGGTGTATTTATTGTATTGAATTTTAGATGTTAAAAGTCAAGGATCCTTTGACGCAATCTTAGTTACAAAAAATGTTATGACTTTGATTGGGAATTTACTGACGTTAATATTTTTTTATCGTCAAAAAATTCTTGTTTCCAACTTCTTCCCGAGGAAAAATTACGATTTTATTTTCATAATTATTAGTTTAGATGTGACCTAAAATGTTCTTGAAATTCAAATGTTGCACTATTATTAATTATAGTTACCTAATTAGAAACTTGTTTGTTTCAAGTTCACTAATGTACGTCAATTCTTTTTTTTCGTAAATGTATTTGTTACCAAACCTTGGACTTATTTTTTTAATTTGCTTTTGATCATTGCACGGATTTATATACGAAATTTAGCAGTAAAAGTGTGATCCTTGTTTTACGTATAAAAATCAAAGGATGAAGTAATGAAACACATCACCAAAACGAATTAACTTTACGAATCAATTAGAGATAAGAATGCCATTGTCTTCTAAAAATTTATTGAATACAAAATATAGATTAAAAGTTGTAAATACACCAAATCGCATACAAATATTGTATATAAAATATAATTAAACACACCATTTTTATCTACCCTCTCGCTGTTCTACTTTACTATATTTATAGAAAGAATTAACGAAAACATCGAGGCTGGGATCGTGATGGCTTCCTATACTTAGGAATTCCGTAAGGCGAATTTGCCAAGGTGGATAACCGTACAAAATGAACGATTTACCGCAGTATAAAGCTAAATCCGGATCGGGGAAAACGTAACTTTTCTTTAAAGTTTCTTCAACGATTTGCTGATCTATCACTAATACTTTTTTACTGCACAATTCTCTTGCGGCTTCTGCTATTTTACGTTGGCCATCTTCTAAAGAAAATGTTCTTATGTGGGTTTTTTTACTGATATGTCCGTTTTCAACAGAATTTCCGTCACTATACCAAACGAATTCTGTGTCGGGTTTCTGTGCTTTTTCAATGGCTTTTTGTAGTTTATCTTGGTTCTTCTTTACTTCTCCTATGGAGAGAAAAAAAACGTACTAATTTCGAGGGTCGCATAAAATAAATAATTACTAACCTTTATAATCGTAGACACTTATGAAAGGTACTCCTGCCGATATACACCATGAAACAAGCTTAGCCAGACCGTCATATGAAGGTGTTTCGGTGCTTAATAGAAACGTAATATGTACAGGCTTTTTCGTTAAATTTTTTATATGTCCAGTAATAAAATCGTGATCCTTAACATTTGTAAGTACACGGTAGAGGTAAAGATATTTCAGATGAATATATTCAATAATATTTAAAATAAGAATGAAGTATGAATATAAAAAGTGAACTGTTTTGTACACTGATAAATGTATAAACGATTTCGATTCCATTATTGCTAATGAGCTTGGTTATTTAAAACACGTACACTGATTTCACTAATTTAATTAGATTGTTTATTACCTCACAACACCCAAACGCCGACTAACTAGCATTTTGTATAACTCCGATTTTTATATAGGCCTTCAAGGTGCGCGTGCCTGTCAAAACGATAAAGTCCAACCTGTTAACAAATGAACTAATTTGCGGTAGTTACATCGACGGAGAGATTATAATCCATTTCCATTATGTAGACGTTGGCTTGAAATAGTTTATTAAAGCACCTTAACAGTTTTTAACGACAATTAATAATCTTTTAATCTTAAATATTTACTTAGGTAACTAGTTTTCATGCTTTTCAATATTTGTGATAAAATGTTCAAATTTGAAATAATAGAGAACTTCGCCGGTCCCAAGTTCGGAAGAGAAAGCAGGAGGGATCGAGGAGTAACAACCTCGAAAAAACCTGGGTTCGGCTGGTCCGGCTGGTAGCAACCTGTAAGGGCTCCTATATTAGCCGAGAACTAGAAAGCACTCTGAGGTTTACGTATCGCGTCTAGCACTTGAGTCGGACGGTTGCTTAAATATCAGCGGTCCTGAATAGTTTATTCTAGTGGCTGCCTTGTTATTTGCTTCTTTCAGGGCCGCAATATTTATCCTACGTCAAATCGCTGAAAAAGCTCTAGAATATAATTCCACCGCATGTTTTTCGTAGACCTTGATGCTCGACGATGTTCTAGAAATATTAGAAGAAAACAATATTTCCAAAGAATATACCTGAATCATAAAAGAACTGAATTCCAGAAATACCACCAAAATAAGAATTAACAAAAGTCTAACAAAATAAATAAAAACAAACACTGGGAGTCGGCAAGGAGACAGCCTTAGTCCCCTCCTATTTAACATCATTATGGACAAGATTATATACGCTATTAAAGCACAGGGGTTGGGATACAGACTCAGCAACCATCACCTAAGCATTATCGGCTATGCAGATGACGATGCAGTACAGATTTACAAAGACTGCTCTACACCTTCAAACTCACTGCGGAAAGATATGGTAATCTCTACAGCTAAAACCAAAACCATGACTATATTGAAAGAACCTTTGCGATGTAAATTAGCAATCCACAACATTTTAATCCTTCGACTATCTAGGCACAAAAATATCCAGCTCTCGTAATCTTAAAGACAAAGTTAGACATCAAACGAATAAAGCAGCCACCATATCGGGACACTAATGACGATAAAGGACAAACACGACAATTGGCAAACAGCTAGTATTAACATCGACCAATACTTGGGTGGCATTAGATGCTCGAAATCATGGAAGCTACTAAAAAAATTTACGAACAGATAGAAAAGAACAACTACAAACACAATACATTGAGGATAAATAGTGGGAAACTTATTACCTACGTAGACCTGTTAACACGGAAAAGGCAAGTAGAGACAGAGAAAAAAAGAAGGAACGTGGAAAGAAAAAGAAGTAGACCAAGAAGAAGTAAAAACAGTAAGAATCGCACTGTACTAACGGCCGCCATTGAATGATGCGTCTTCCCCCAGAAACTTGGAAATGGAATAGTCCGACCGAAATTCGCACTATGCGCCGATCACGTGATATGTTGTTGTTATTTCATTTTAAGTCTACCACCAGAACTCGTAAAATACGACACGGAAAAAGTGTTCAGAATGATAAAACTAATGTTCCAGAGAGTGATGAGAGGTGAAGAAGTACCGAAGGAATGGAAGGAAACATATAACTTCAATAGTTAAAACAGGAGATAGTGTCATTGCTCTAATGGGAAGAATATACGGAAAAATACTTAAGAACAGACTAGAAAGACACATACTAAACAAAATAGACGAAGAACAAGCAGGGACTACAGCGGGAAAATCGTGTGTGGACCATATAATGTACTATACAAAAATTGCTGGAAAAGTAAATGGTCAAAAATAAAGAGGTGCATCTTGCGTTTGTCGATCTGAAAAGAGCCTATGATACGGTTTCCAGACAAAAATTATGGAAAGCAATGGAAGAAATAGGGATCCTGGCTACCTAATAACAGCTGTAGAATATACATATATAAGTACATAGATATATAGAAAAGAACTACAGGTAACTTCGAGACATCAAAGGGGTTGTTACAGGGATGCTCCACATCACCAACGTTATTTAAGATCTTTGTAGAACACACGCTGAAAGGTTGCAAGCGTAAAGAGCGGAAATGGGAGTACCAATCACCCAATCAGAAACGAACACCTATACACGCTATGGTACGCCGATGATCAGGTGGTTATTGCGGAGGATGAGAAAGATTTGAGTTATCTGATGAGGAAATTGAGCGAAGAATATGAGAAAGCAGGACTAGAGATAAACTACAAGAAGACCATGCAGTTAGGAACAACAGAAGGAGAGATAGTGATACAAATAGAAAAGGATATAGAAATAATGGCTACGGAAAAATTTAAATACTCTAAAATTTATAACAACAAACGCAACAATTTATTGCGGATAAAATTAAGAACAGATTGGGGCAAACTCCCTTCAGTAATATGGGATAAACAAATCACGAAAAACACGAAGACCAGAATATGTAACACAATTGTACAGAAACGAAAGAAAAATCAGAGCAACTGAGGTGGACTATTGGCGGAGATGCTGTGGAGCAACCAAGATGGACAGAATAAGGAACGAGGAAATAAGAAGAATGGCGGTCGAGGCAGATGTAATGCAATACATTGAAAATAAAAGATTAGTATGGTACGGACACGTAAGAAGATCAAACAAGAACAGATGGATCAATAAAGTAACAGACTGGAGTCGCGCTGGGCTGGCGGAAAAAAGAGAGGAAGACCAAGAAGATCGTGGAGGGATGAAGCGGATGAAGCGATGGAAAGGAGGGGGCTGTAGAATCCTTTCCTTTCTTCTTTTTGTGTCGTATCCTTTTTATGGACGTTGACGAGGGGTCAAAGCCACATTTTTGTGAACTTTGTTATATCCCCCTCATATTAGGGGGATGTGTTCTCTGCAGCGGTTTCTCGTTGTCTTCTGCAGAGTTTGTGACCACGTGTTAAGTGTATAGTGTATGTGTCTTGTTACTATCTGAATCCTTATTTTTATACATAACAAAATAAAACAAGGCATTTCAAGCAGTAGTAAATAAGTATCAATAAATTAAAGCAGGAAGATCTTTGCCCTGTATGGGGAAGAAGAAAAAAGAATTGATTCATGAGTACTTGTCGAAACACTATAGGTTTGAAATCAACTTTAATATCCGTCAGTGTATCTGACCTACTTTTGTTTTCGTTCAAAATTACTTAAGTTTTAGGTTATGATTTAATTTATACCTTATCAAAGTTCTGCTTTCTTTAACGTGATTATGTCGTAATTGATAATTTAAAAACCAAGAAATTACTAAAAAAGCTTCAAAATTTTCGGTGTGCACCGCTCCAAAAAAAAATTTAATAAAGATGTTGAATGTATATAATTAACCTTGTTACCTAATTTTAACCTCGCCATAACTTAACATAAAATGAGCAGTTTTAAGTTTCGTCAAATTTTAAAATACACAGTACTTGGTGGCATTACAACAGGTACCATTTTAAGTTTACAAACGAATGATTATAACGTACAATCGATCGGTATAATTCGGTTGTATCGAGCGGCTATTGCTGTTTTTGATATAGGATCTATGTATAAAAAGAACCTCTACAAAGATGATTTAGATAAAAATTCGGACGAATATGAAAATTTAAAGTCGCAATGCCACCAACAAGCTGCTGAGAAGTTATTGGATTTGTGTTGCGCTAATAAAGGTTGTTATATAAAAGTAGGCCAACATATTGCCGCCTTAGATTACTTATTACCTAAAGAATATGTACAAACTTTGAGGATTTTGCATAGTCGTGCTCCTGCAAATAAGATCGAAGATATTTATAAGGTTATTAGGGAAGATTTTAAGCAAGAAGTAAGCTAAATTTGTTGTGTTACGATACGAAATAATTAGTTTACATTTTCAGCCTGAAAGTATTTTTCAAAGTATAGAACTCGAGCCGCTCGGTACCGCATCATTAGCTCAAGTTCATAAAGCCGTACTACACGATGGTTCCGTGGTTGCTGTAAAAGTTCAACATCCGTATGTACAAGCAAACTCACGAGTTGACATGAAAACAATGGAAGTTTTAGTAAAATTAGTAAGCTGGGTATTTCCTGAATTTAAATTTCAATGGTTAGTCGACGAAACTAAGAAGAATATACCGCAGGAATTAGATTTCGAACAAGAAGGGCACAATGCTGAAAAAGCTGCCGAAATGTTTAAAAATGTACATTGGCTTAAAGTCCCAAGCGTGAGGTAAGCTCTTTATATCCTGCACTTTTAAAACTCAGAAATATAATTTAGGTGGGATTTAACAACGCCGAGGGTTCTAACGATGGAATTTGTAGAAGGTGGTCAAGTAAACGATTTGAAATATATCGAAGATAATAAAATAAACCCCTACGAAGTTAGTGATAAATTAGGCAAGCTTTATTCGCAAATGATTTTTATCAACGGTTTTGTACATAGCGACCCGCATCCCGGTAATATTTTAGTGAAGAAAACGAGCAAAGGAGATTGCGATATTATATTGTTGGACCACGGTCTTTATGCTGTAAGTCACCAAGTTGTTCGTATTAAATCGACGTATAATTCTGTGTATTTTAGACGTTAAGCCGCGACTTCCGAGTGGAATACGCTCGTCTTTGGCTGAGCATTTTAAATCGTGATCGCAAAGCCATGAGATTTCATTGTAATAATTTAGGGATCGAAGGTGACCTGTACGGTTTATTTGCTTGTATGGTAACCGGACGTACTTGGGATAGTATTGTACGTGGAATCGATAGGTAATTAAATCGATAAACCTTCAACATGATTTAAACATTTTATGTTTGTAGACGTCAACAAACAACCGGTGAAAGAGAAGTAATGCAGAAAGTGTTACCAAATGTTTTACCACAAATTTCAGGAATTTTAGAAAACGTCAACAGACAGATGCTTTTAATACTGAAAACCAATGATTTAATACGTGGAATCGAACATACTTTACATACACGTTCCAGAATGGGGGCCTTTAAAATCATGTCGGAATGTTGTGTACGTTCGGTATACAAGGATAAACTTGATGATGCTAAATCAATAGGGGATCGAATGAAAATTAAAATGATACAGTTTTGGATGCTATTTAAGTTAAACATTTATTATACGATGCTTAATTTAGGACAAATGTATAGTATTTTTGTTAACTTTGGACGTAAGTCGTTGTTTAGTATCGGAAGATGATGTAAATATCAAGTTTGTATATGTATAAATTGTATATAATATAACCAAAAATTTTATATATTTACATGTTGACTGATTAATCGGAGTCTGAAGTAATTATTGTTTATTTTTCTTTTAAGTTACAAAGATGTATAATTTTAGCTAGTTTTTGTAACTGAAGGCAGGATCGTTAATGACGTAGATTTTTAATTGGTAGGTAGTTGTGAGTTTAAAAGTGAAGTATTCTGGCTCTTCGCTTTGATTTGTTATTGTAACATAATTTAATCAACCGTTTTATATTCATAGTTTATTTTTGTACGTAGTAAAGGATATAAAAGAAGTGTTAAAGTACAGTTTAAAGAGTGCTTTATGATAAGTATTCAAAGTCCCATTTCGTTGATTAGAAACAATGTGTTTATTTACTTTTTCAAGCAACTTGCATAACTTAAATTACTGAACATTAGGACAAAGTGTGCAATATTTAGTTAGCATCTATTTTTAGATATAATCTAGGTTTAACGAATTTTCTTAATTATTTTAAAACTCACGTGGAAAATTGTAACTTACTTAAATGGTGGTGGTATTTTTGTATACTCTTAATTTTAGAATTTTACGTACTGGTTGTTTATACAATTTATATCGTAGTACTTGGTAATTAGGATTGTTGAACTGGAGTGTTCGTTTTTAAAAGACAATTAGCTTTATTTTTCTTATTTTTAATTATATTATTATTATTATGACTTGTACTTTCAGTGGTCAGTATCTTGATTGTTTAATAAACGAAACTTAATTTTTGTAAAATTAATTTATTCATGCTGGTCTTGTTGGTTATCAAGGTTAGTTTTTCTAATCAAAGCTCGCAGATTCCATTCTCACGATTATAAAGACTTGTATTTGTTTTTGTTTATGTTACACGGCCAGGGCCGGCGTTACCATTAGGGCAAACTAGGCAACCATCTAGGGCGCAAAAATCCGGCCCCCGTTATAGAACGGCGCAGTAGATAATAATAATACGATTTTGTTTAAAATATAATGATTATAATGAATAACTTACAACATATATCATAATATTATAATATACATATGCACATGTAAGTAGATACACAGAATAACTATAGTATAGGGCAGGGGTCGCGAAACGTGGCTCGTGGCTCTGAAGTAAAATTGAAAGGTCAGCTCCACATGGAGAGGACATAGCAAATGCCGCCCTTGAATGCATGGAAAAAAGTCATATCCCACACAATAAAATTGTGTCAGTTGCTCATGAAGTGATTACTTTCCAGAAAGCACTTTGTGCACAAACATTTCCAGAAGAAATTGGTAAAATCATGGTACTTATTGGAAATTAAGATTACCAACACCATTACATATAGTAAGGGGACTTAGCCATCGACAATTTAAAGAGTTGCTAAGTGAAATGGGGAGCGAGTTGTCACGGCTTTTGAGATTTTGCGTGAATTAAGTCTAATGTGTAATACGTCCCTGTTGTTCGAAGTTTAAGCCCACCTAAAGCTTGCAAAATCCGCGCGAATAATGCCAAATCGGCACATTCTTTTGTTGTTGCGAAATATGATGACCGAATGAGATGATGTAATATTCTGTACAGTGGATCTCTTTGTTAAAAATTTCCCGAGCACGAGGTAACGCTAGAGTGGCGTCATTTTAAGGTTCCCCCGCGTACAAAAGGCGCATTTGGGCATATTTTTCTAACATCCATTCGCTTTACGAAAAGGAAGAAAACGAAGCAGAGTATAGCTAGCTTTCAAATCTGTCGGTTGTGAAAGTCATCGTTCCGGGCCTTGGTAGGAAAAATCCCGAAAAAGCCTCTCGTTCTCGTTTTAGTTTTGGAAAACTATTTTACGACATATTCGTCGGATTCCCCTAGAGAGTGCCTTACCGTTCCGGGAAAATATAGTTCTGTGTGAAAGTTTCGTTGAAATTTAGTGTTTGGTGGAGTACTGTTTCACATGGTTTCGTATCGGGTTAAGTAACCTACCCGTTCAAGGGCATTCCATTTGTCTTGGCACCCACTTCCGGGAAAGAACACCATCCCTTTCTTTACCGACCGCTGCTACGACCATCGCTTCCACTGGGCTACCCTCAACAAAGCCCTCTCCCAAGTAACAATATTTCAGGCTGTCCCTTTGTATTTGCCAGCTTCAACCCTAATTAATAGTCAACTTTGTCTGTAATTTAAGTAGGTACATCAAGCATCCTTCTTTTTGTTTAATCTGTTCGGGTGAAGTTCTCAATTCTGCAACCAGTGCGTATTATATTTGCATTACTTAGTGGTAACGATTCGAAACAGTGCGAATTGTCGCGATGATTACCCATTTTTGTGTTGCATGTTTAAAAGTTTAAAAGTTTTGTCATTACCACTCATTTTATTGCGATTAAGGGAGCCTAGTTGTTAACTATCTTTGCCGTAGCTTGAGTAAATGTGGCATCTCTCAATCCCCCTTTCATGTCATATTTTGAATAATCTTTACATTCATGAAACTTCATTGTTAATTCAATATTGTTTTTTATTTGTGTTTTGTGTTTATTTTAATAATTGTGTATAGCCTTGTGAGCCTGACTACCAGTATCAATGTTTTATTTCAGTAAGAAAAGGTAAGTAGCATCCAGCAGTAGGGTGCAGCCACCCCAACCCCTTTCGAGGGAGGAACCATATGCGGTACGTTCCTCGAGACCAACTTGGGTGACTTCCGCAGTGGCGCCCATTTTCCCTCCCGATTACGACCCCCCATCTAAAGGGTTTAGCGTTTCGAATCCCCCTTCTTCGACTGCTTATTAGCCGCGAGCCACCCGACTTTGACGTCGCTCTATAGTCTATAGGTAGTCTTAGTGCGGAATTAGCACGTAACAGGGTATTCAGATCTTCTCCAGTACAACAGGGTTCGATGGCTTTCCAGAGGCGACATGTTAAAGCGTTTTTCATCTTGCATAAAGGAAATCAAACTATTTCTCAACCACAATTACAATTACAACAAGGGTGTTCGATATCCAGAATTAACAGAAGATCAGTGGTTGCAAAAATTGTAGGTACTTCATGGTAGACGTCACATCACAATTGAATCAGCTCAATTGTAAATTACAAGGCAAGGGAAATACTAATTTTTCAATGCTAGAAGAAGTTATTTCATTTGAAAAGAAATTGATTCTGTTCGACGAAGATTTAGAGAGTGGAATTTTAGATCATTTCGCAAACTTGTCTCAATATAAACTAATATTTTCCGGGTGTTGCCGTGGTCGTTCAATTTCACTTGTATGTAATCTTGTTTTTCTCTTCTTCTCAGTCCATATTAGTCCACTCCTGGACGTAGGCCTCTTCCATAAAAAACATTCGATATCGACATGGTTCTATAATTGGGAAGTATTGGCATTTAAACGCCACGCTTGCCAGGCGGGTTGGCGAGTGGATGTAAGGTTTGGGAAGGATAAAATAGGTTATAGGTAGGATTTAGGTTAAGACCCGACTCTTCCCCGGTATAAGGAAGTGGAGAAGAATCGAGACTCGCGTGAGCAGGGTTGCTTCCCTGAAGTAGATCACAATTTACAATAGCTTTCCTAAAATCTAGAATTTTTATCTTGCTCTTGGCCTCTTGAAACATAATCCATGCGTTTACTGCTGCAGCGTTCAAAATTATTTCAAAAGCTAATTTTTTATACCACCTTATCGTCTTCCGCAGTGGCGTTTGATATGAAGTCATCAGACACGATAGAACTGTAATTCCGTCTTTATTTTCCCTTAATATCCTACTTATTTTGGAACACCAGCTCTATTTTTTTGTAAAGTACCAATCAAGTGCGTTTGGTTGTCTAAGAGTTGCTTAGCTAAGTCGACACTAGTATACCAATTATCAGTCACTATAGTTCTTTCATAATTTAAGATTGATTGACTTAATTTCATAACTACTCCAGTGGCAGTAGTTCGCCTCTGATCGAGATTTTTTCCTGCATAAATTTGCATATTATAGGTATATCCTCTGTTGTAACATAACTTAAAAATCTTTATTCCATACTTATATCTTTTGCCTTTGATATACTCGCGCATGATCAGTCTACCTCCAAAAAGAATAAGTGATTCGTCGATACAGACTGTTTACGCCTTATATGTATTTGTATTTGTCACCTTTTGGCGCCCGGAAGTACGTTATTTTAGTACTCAGTACAGGGTGCGCCACCCCCAACCGTCGCGAAGTGCGCCGGTAGAGGATGTAGTCAGTTGGCTCCTGAATCTCTGTGTAACAGGTATGGTTTGATCGTACCCCTTTTCACTTGAAGTAAGTTTGCACGTGTTTTGTATTTAAGTGATTTAAGTTATTTAATATTCAGTTTGAATAAACATTCTATTATTTTAATATAACATTTGTGAACATTATTGTGGTATTATTTGAGAGAAAGTAAAATCCAGCGAAAACCCACACAGACAGTTTCAGATGGTTTAAAGTGGGAAAATGAGGAGGTGTCGAGAGAAGCGAGAGAGAGGCTAGAAGGATGGTAAAGATGAAAGGTGAAAGGATGAGCAAGAGTACAAGATGGAGGAGGGAGGATGCTGAGAAAGATGACGAGGATGAGAAGAAGGGGAAAGGAGGAACAGGACGCAGATGTAAAGAGGGAAGGAAGGATGGGGGAAGGAGCAGGGGTAGTAGAGAGGGCAGGACGAAAACCAGAAGAGAAGAGAAGGAGAAGGTGCATTCTGGGAGAAGATGGAGATAGGTTAGAAGGATTGAAGACATTAAGAAGAGAGGGAATAATGTGGCGAAGTGGCTTGTTCATTTATTGTTAGAAATTAATAGAAATAAGTTACTTTAATTTAGGTAGAACATCATGTATATCGTATCAGTGCTTTAGATTTACAAAGTTACACAAATTATTCTAAGTCCCAATTTAAAGTAAACATTTCACCAGTTAAGAAATAAGTTCCAATCATATTTAAACGGCTAAGTCCATAAAAAGAATTCAAGTAGTTGATACAAACATTTTACAAGTCTTGATTTAAAGTTAAGTTAAAACAAAAACAGTCTTACATGAATATTACTGGAACCAGGGCCGGATTAGGCCAATCGGGAACCTGGAGCCAAATTAATCATTGGGCCCCCTCCCCTCCCCTTACTTTTTAAACTGAACTTTATTTTTAACACAAAATTCCACTTTAAATACAACTATATTTATTTATTTAAATAATAAAATACAACAAAAATACCAATACTTATAATAATCACTATTAAAATTAATAACAACTAATAACATAAAAAAATAAAATGAAATAAGATTCTACAATAAATAAACAAAAAAACTAAACTATAAAGAGACCTTTCGTGCTTTGGATGCAGCAAAGTCTTCAACTATGGCACTAAAATCTATTTTCTCCAGCATTTTGTTTTCAATACTCATTAGCGCCAAAGCATTTAATGTAGGATTGAGCATTGAAGTTGAAGATCTAAATTCATTTTTAACTATCGCCATTTTTGAAAACGCACGTTCGGCACTGCAATTCGTAATTAGTAGGCGTAAATAAACGCAGAGCAATATCTATATTTGAAAAAACACTTTCTTATTTATTATTTTTAATTAATTTGATACATTCAGTGCCACTGTTATTTTCTACTTCTTCTTTTTTCTCCCCTTCCATATTACCTTATCGGGTGTCGGATTTGGGTTAGTTTTCTTTGGTCTCCTTTACCCATTTTTTCCATTCCTTCCTGAATTGTGCTAGTGCTTCATTTCTTCCATGCCTTTTCCCCTTTCTTTTCCCACCTCTTCTATTTGAGCTATCTTCTTCCTGGGTCTTCCTCTTCTTTTCTTCCTGTGATTTCTTGCCCCCCATATCTTCTTCACTATTTGGTTGTTATCCATCCTTACCATGTGGCCGTACCAGTTTAGTTGTCTTTTCTTTATTTTGTTTGTTATAGGTTCTTGTTCAATCGAGTCTCTTATCTTTTTGTTTTCCACTTTATCCCATTTGGTCTTCCCTGCTATTTTTCTTAAGTGCTTCATCTCTATTGCATGCAGCTATCCTATGTGTTTTTTCTGTATTGTTCAATTCTCACTTGCGTATGTTAGTGTCGGCAATATAATGGTGTTGTTTATTTTTGTTTGTGTTTCCTTATTTATTTCTTTTTTCCCAAGTATTGATTTTAGAGCATAGTATAGTTTATTTGATCTGCTCATCCTACTTGCTAATTCTGTGTCTATATTTCCATCATTTGTTATGATGCTTCCCAAATAATTAAATGTTGTTACTGTCTCTATGTTAATGTTGTTGCATTTTATTTGTGTTATATCCGGTTCCTTCTCATTTATGACCATTAATTTGGTCTTTTCTATGTTTATTTCCATTTTTAGTTCCTCTATCTCTTCCGTCCATATGTCTATTAACCTTTGCATCTTCATCCTCCTTGCTGGTCTTTGTTTTGTTCTTCTCTAACTGTTGTGGCGTTGAATTTGTCTTTGTAGTATTCCTTCTAAACTCTTAGATGTCATTTATTTTTGTCTGTAGCTTGTTTTCTTTGTCTTTGACTCCTCTGCTTTCTTTTCTTTTCTCCCCTTTCATCGTTTTTACTTTGGCCCAGAATCCTCTGTTATTCGTTGTATAGTTTTCTTGCAGTTCGTTTCCGAATTCTTTTTAATCGTTCTCTTGACTCCTTTGCTCAATTTGGTATATTCTTCCTTGTCCTGTTCATTCTTTGTCTCTAGGTATCTCTTCCATGCTCTTTTTTTATTTTTAATTTCTATTCTTACCTACTCGGTCCACCACTTTGTTCTTTTCTGTCTAAGATTGTTACTTTTCGTTCCGCAGACTTTTCCTGCTGCCACCTTTATTGTGTCTTTGAATGTGGTCCATCTTTCTTCTAGGGTCCATTTTTCTTTCCGGGTCTCTAAGCTTTTCAGTTTCTGATCAGTTTCCCTTTTGTATCCCTCTTGAGTGTTCTCCTCTTTCAATCTTTTCATGTTTATTTTGTAATATTTCTGTCTCTCCTCCGTCCTTTCTATTCGTTCTTTTATTGTTGCTGTGACCATCCTATGTTCTGTCGATAGTTCTGGTTCTATTTCTGTCTTTATGTTTTCTATTATTTGTTCGAGGTTTTTGGTGTATACTATATAATCGATCAGGCTTTTCGAATTTCTCTCCTCTGCCACGAAGATGTATTTTTCTTCCTCTTTCTGTTCCCAGAACGTGTTTCCAATTATCAGTTCGTTTGATTGACAGAAATCTAGCATCTTCTTGCCATTTCTATTTAGCGTTTCCTCTCCAAATCTTCCTAAGCTTCCTTCCCCTCTGTTGACATCTCTTCCCACTCTTGCGTTCCAGTCACCAATTATTATAATTTTCTGATATTGTTCTCTTATTTTGTCTATTTCATATTGTAGTTCTGCGTAGAATTTCAGCACTTCTTCTTCCGCCGTTCCTTCTGTTGGCCCATATATCTGTACTATCACCATCATTTCTTTTAGTTCCAAATATAATGTTATAATTCGGGATGATATTGCTTCATATTTGATTACTCTTTTTTCCATTTTTGTGCTTACGATTATTCCTACCCCTCTCTTCGCTCATTGGTTGTGTGGTTCTCCTGAGTAATAAATGCTGTATCCTTCGGTTAGTTGATTGTGTCCTTTTCTTTGTTTCTTAGTTTCACTTATTCCTATTAAATCTATTTTCCTATCTTCCATTTCTCCTATTAATTCTAGTTCTTTCCCAGTTAAAGACGTTATATTCCATGTAGCGATTATTATTATTTCTTCCTCTTCTTTCGTTTCCTTACGTTTGCCAGGGTCGTCGTAGCTTTTTGTTCTGCTTGTTTTTGTTATTCTCTTCAATTGCTCATCTAGAGAATTCGGTTCCGGGGATCTTGCGCTCGTCTTCCTTTTGTTGTTCCTGTTGCTATCTCCCTCTTCCTCTGTTATTTCTTTTTCGGTTTCCTCTGGCGTGGCGTCTGAATGCTCCTTTTCCTTGCTTCATATGTTTCGCCGTTTATTATTAATTTGTTGTAGCTTAGGTATGCTTTTTGGCCTTTTCCTCTCGCCTCCTTCATTTTCGGTATTAATTGTTTCCGTTCTTCTTGTATCTCTTTTGAGTAATCTTCATCAATCCATATATTTTTCCCTCTTAATTTCTTTGTGTTTCTTAGTATTTCGTGTTTCTTGTTAGCTTTCGTTAATTTTATTAGTATTGGTCTTGGTCTTTCTGTGTTGTATCTCCCGATTATTTTCTACTAAATGGTTTAATTTAGTGGTTGAATGCTCGCTTCGCAACCAAAAGGGTGCAGGTTCGAATCCTGATCGTACAACTGAGTGGTTAATTGTCCGCTTTGCAACCAAGAGGACCCTAACTTATAGTGGTTAAACATCTGCTTTGTAACAGAAGGACGCAGGTTCGAATCCCGATCATAGTCGAATTTTTAAAAAAAGCTGGAACGACTGAGATTCGAACTCTTGTTAGGAAGTTAATAACTGTCTTTGGTTAATCGCCACAGAAGTCGATGTCTCATCTAATTAAAGAAAAAATTTTTTTTAAATAAACCATTACCATATTAACAACGTTTGTTTATCGATTAATTGTTTAGTTAGTAGTGACATATTTCTAATTTTACACTAATTCTGTCAAAAAATAAAAGTCTTTTCCAACGTTGAAAATGGGCGATGGAACGAAGCGTAAATTAACAATGCCACCCTGGCATATCCCATATTTAGAAAAGCATCGCATTTATGACCTTTTTCACGTACATAAATTGCAGGTTATTTGTTGAAGTTACATAATAACAAATTTTATTTAAAGGAACTTGCACGTGAGTTGGTGATTCAGCAACCTGTAGATCACACGTTATTTATTAAACAAATTTTACAACACGCTGCAAAAAGCAGAGATATTTCCAGGGTTGTTATCTTATCATCGCCGAAAGTTAACGCATATGAAGTTGCTAAACAAGTTTCGAATTGTACCAAACAAGTTGTTATTACGAAGAATACAATTCTGGAATACCTCAATACCTTGGTATTTAAATTACTAGTTTCTAATTATTACAAATATGGGGAAGTATTTTATTCATAAAGCTTGTAACTTACATATTTTTTAAATTCACTTAAAGAAATCAAGGCCTAATTTTACATTTTATGTTCTGACTTATTCAAAATTAAATTGATGTGGGTAAGTCAGATTAAAATTTGAAACTTTGATTTTTTGATCCAACTTTAATAATCTGAGATCAGATAAGAATTTGAGACTCAGAATTTTAGTCCTTGATCAAAATTCGAAGCATACACTTAAATATTCTGAATTCAAAACCTGATTGAAGTTCAAAACATGAATATCACGATTTTAAATAAAATCTATTAAAATCCCAGTTATTTAAACCTGGATTTGGTGCCCAACTTCTTCTACTTGTCTAAATTCCAATATGAGTCCGGAATATCCGAGTTTTAATCAATAAATTAGGAACCTTGATTAAAGTTTTAACATGGACAAATCAGATCAGAATTTGAAGTTCGAAACTTTAAAGCTTGCTCGAAATTTGAAGCGCAAACTTCAATATTCTGAGCTTGAAACTGGACTGAAACTCGAAATTCGAATGCAAATTACGAACTGAAGTAAAACTTGTTGAAATTGTAAAGCTTCAAACCTGGATTGGTTGCCTAAATCTACTTCGAATCTCAATCCGAAAAAATTGTGTTTTAGGCTCGAATTTGGATTCGGTCGATTTAAATTTAAATTTAGTAACTTAGTTCTTGTTTGATTATTCTAAAATTATTTAAAATTTGCCATTTAAGAAACGAAGACTGGATTTAACACCCCAAGTAGTAGCAAAATGCTTAAGCCGTTTATTACGAACCGAAAAGATTTGCAATACAGGGTGGATTTTAGTTGGTAAGTTCACATTTTAATCAATAAAGCTTTGACATACTTTTCAAGAAGTTTAAAATAAAAACTCTCATTCTGCACGGAAAATTTGAAGATTGAAATTTTCCAGACTGTATAAAAAACCAAGAAGAAGCCAGAGCCATTTTGGAGGAGGGAATTCTTCCAACACACGTAATACACCTGATTCCAGCTTTTAGTCCCCCACTGAACGAATTGCTTTATTGTCACGTTCATGAAGGGTGGCCTGAATACCGGCGAACAATAATGGCCATCAGGGACGCTTTCAAACATTGCCTCCTGGTAGGTGAATTGTTCTTGCTTTCTTTATTAAAACACCAACGGTGTATTTTAATATTATAGAAGCTAAATAACACATTTACTTGTTTATTTGGTTTTAAAATTTCGTTAAAATGTGTTTAATCAATGAGTATAGAATTTAAAGAGATTACGCCTTGTGGCATGAACAGCAAGAGTCCTAGGCTAGCTGTAATATATTCTTTTGGCTGTGAAGCTCTGAGAACTGTGTTTAAATAAACTGCTCTGCAGTGAAATTGTCTGAATTTTGTCCTTAATTTTGCGTTTAGGTAACCAAATACGCGATCATTAAATAAATAAGCGTTGCTTCTCTATAAATTCTATACTCATTGGTCGAATTCAAAGACTTGCAAACCGTGGTTTTGAAGTATCGTCGTATTTCCGTAACCCAATTTATGTTTGCATAACTAAAAAGAGATTTTTCCTGTGAAGTAACTCAACATGATACAGCACTCAGTAAAATATATCACTTCACAATGCGGCCTTTATTTGGTTTAACAAACGAAATATTATATCCCCCTTTTGCTTCCGTTGTGCCCAAGAAAAATTACTTCCCACGGAGAAATTTTTTAAAGGACTCCCTCATTTAATAACGCTCAAGCTTTAACGGTGATATTTTTCTTTTGTGTAAATACCGAAAAGAAAAGGTTTTCGTGCTTGAAATTCTAACGCTTTTTGACTCTCCCCTCATTTCGAATATAATGGATTTATTTTGTACCAGGAAGTGAACTTAGGACAACGAGATATTCTGGAGATAGTCGAGGAGTGCGTGGAACTCATAAACATTAAAAAAGGATTTGGTGGACCGCAACAGCCCAGAGTTTTATTAATTGGACCACGTGGAAGTGGAAGAAAAACACAGGCTGCGATGTTGGTACAGAAACTTAATTTGATCCATGGTTTGTTCTTTCTTTGTTTATATTTTTACTTTTTAAAAGGCTTCGGATTAGCTTGTAGAGTATAACTCAACCGTTTTCAATAATTAGAACAAAACAAAAGATTAGAAAACAGATAGGCGTGAACGTTCTAGAAAATTAACAGGAAAAAGCAAGAGGCAAACGAAAGGGCAGAGATAAAGAGAACAATAAGCTTCCTACTTGTACATAATTTTACAGCCATAAAACAATCCAGTTTGGGTTGGTACTAAAGGTTAAAGACTGTTTTAGGTCGTATATTTTGTTTCCTTTTCTTTAGAACTTTCTTATCGTTATTTCCGACGATTTTTATAAAAATACGTGTTTACAAGTCATAAAAAAGGATTGTCGATCGAATTTAAATTCAAATCAAAGACTCAAATTTGAAACTTGCAATTTTTGAATTTCAATCCATATACAAGCGTTGAATTTACGCTTGGGTTTCCAAAGTCGAATTAATAGTCGAGTCAATGAAGGTTTTTACTTCTAAACCCACTAAAACAGAACCGATTTTGATGATTTTTTTTTTAAATTGTTTGTTATATTAAATTATTCAAAATCAGAAACATTTCAGCTGGCGCTATCAAGTATTTATATTGTTTAAACAATTAAAAAAAAAAAAAAATATTAAAAATTTTTTTTCTTCGATGGAATTTTAACTAGAAGTGACTAATTTTGAAAATTTAGTATAATAAATAATTTTTGAATAAAAAAGTTTCAAAATTTCTATTTAAAAATGTTAATATTCAATCAGTCGGATGCAAGAAGATAATATACAAATATATAGACATATGTATATTGTCAACTGAAAAAATCAATACTTTTATAAGAATATCTAAACACGCACAAGAAATCGACCTTTTTTTATCACAGGTAGAGGAATTCAAAGTCAAACTCCTGATGTTTCACCATGATTTTCGGAGTGAACGCCTGTGTTTTGAGGTTATTAATCTGTTAAAATAAGTTTTTAACACTAAATATTGAAAATATTAGTGAAAATTGTTGAAGAGAACTTAATTATTGATAAAAATTTAGAAAAAAGTGCAAAGAGACAAGTAAAAATACGACGGAAAAAGTAATTATATGTTATTTATTCTTGGTTTGTATTGAAAATAATTGGATTATATTTGCTTTTAAGTTTGTTTATGCATTTTGAACAATCGAGTTATTATTCTTATTATTATGTTACATTTATATTACATCATTACAGTTATTATGATACATTTATATGCTGTAAAATCACATTTTTTTGTAATTTTGATCATTACAGCAAAATCGCTTGCGTTGCATATAAGTTAAAAAATGTTTCCCGTTTAATAAATAATTACTCAATCTTAACTAAATTTTGTTTGCTTATATGGGACGTATTGATTTAACGATTCTAAAAATTTTAGCCCTTTAAGTGCAATATTTTTAATTCTACAGTACTTTTTTCACTGAATTTTCCGCGCGTCATGCTCGTCGTTAAGATTATTTGCAAAAACAGTTTGTGTTAAATTATTCTTTGGATGTAATGAAATCTTTTTAAATTATTAGAAATATATTTCTTGTCTTACAGCTATTTCCCTTTGAATTTGATCCTCATATTTAAAATCATACCTGTTAAAAACATTTTCCAACATTCTTTTATATGTTACAGGAACAGCAACAAGATACTGTAGACTCTACAGTTAATTGTTGTTGCATTTTCAAAGAACAGGAGAGTGCAGATACACAAATTATACAAAGTTTTTTCAAAAATTTCAAATTTGGAATTCAATTCTTGCATCCGAATGATTGAATAATTAACATTTTTCAATGGAAATTTTGAAACTTTTTAATTCAAAAATTATTTTTTAAACTAAATTTTCAAAATTAGTCACTTATACTTTGTTCAAATTTCATCGAAAAAAAAAATCGTCAAATTTTGAAATTTTTTTTTTAAATTACTTAAGCAATGTAAATAATTGATAGCGCCAGCTGAAATGTTTCTGATTTTGAATAATTTAGTATAACAAACATTTAAAAAAAAAATTCATCAAAATCGGTTCTGTTTTTGCGGGTTTAGAAGTTTTGACGATTTTTCCGCTTTATTGACTGGACTATAAGGTTCGATTTTAAATTATCCAATGTTCAAGGAAGATTCGTGTTCGCTTGATTTTTCAATATCAACTTAGAATGAATAATTAGAATCGCAGAAACCCGAACTTTAAACAAAATAGGTTTCATACTTCGAATTTCAATCTATATTTGTTGATATAATGTTGAATCCAAATTTGAATTACGGAAATTGAGTTCAAACTCGAATTTAGAATAGCGAATACAGTTTGGAGTTTTGAGCCTAGAACTAAGGCTCAACTTCACAGTACCTATAATCTATCTGTATAAAATATGTAGAGTAACATTTGAGTCTTGATTAAGATAGAATTTAAACTTCAATTTAGATTCAAATTTTTGAATTTTAGTCCTGATAATAGGCGGTCGTGGCTCAGTTGGTTTCGCGTGCGTCTGACCACTGAGATGGCCCGGCTTCGATTCCCAGGGCCACATATACACCGACAACACCAGGCCGTTTCCCTCGGAAGGCGATGGCAAACCACCGAGGTGTATTCTGCCTAGTAAGTCCTCACGTTAAGCTGTAGGTCCCCTATGTCTTCACACGCACATCACAGGCATATGGAGAGAGGATCGGCAATGTCCTGTAAAGGGCATGCCACTCCAAGAAGAAGAATAGCGTTGAATCTAGTCGAGTCAAAGTTCGCTTTTAAATTATCAATAACGCAAATTTAAACTTCAAAGACTCGATTTTTTAATGTCAAATTACAATGAAAGGTTTGAATCTTTGAACATTGCATCCACATCCACGTTTCAAAGATTGACTGAACATTCAATTTTAAATTATTAAATCAGAAATTTTGAATTTCTTGATTTGATTTTTCAATATCATATTAGAATACAACATTCGTGACTCCAAGGTGGACGTTGCTATAGACGCACCTATTTTACGAATGCTCTCTGGCGGTTGAACGTTTTTGAGAGTTTTCTTTAGAAAACGTCAGAGCTACCAGGGCAATGACAACGTTCTAGTAGTTATAATAATAATAAAACTGGCGAATAAATAAACTAAAAGTGGGTTTAGTATAAGTGGAGTAAGCGGGAAGAAGGGAGTGTACAAGACGGCGAAAGCAGGGCTCAACTCTAGTGACCAAAATCACACATGTACACGTGTAATTCCACGATGAAATCGTAGGTAGAATCAAAGCATTCACTTGTGTAAAGCTAAGTGACATCATTACTGTAACATTGTAGCATTTTAGCAATAGATAGGTAGTTTAGCCTAGCTTACACCGAATAATAATAATAATTGTATATTTTATTAGTGCATTCATGTTAGTGGTACATAATTACAACGCAAACTACCGGACATTTAATCAAATTGCACGCGGCGTTACTACTAGGGTTCAATTTCGTCCACTACAGGTAGTTTCTTGTCGGCAAGCCATTTTAAGAATTAGCGGAACCGAAACTTTTTCTTCGGTAGAGAGGAAATAACGGGATAGCAGCCCAAGGGCTATAAACCATATTTACAAGGCCATCTGTCACAAACATGAGGGAACAGAAATCAAATGATAATAGCACCTAGCATTACAAAAAATCTCTAATAAGCAATAGGCGCATGCGATTTGTACATATACATAAATCAAAAGTAGGGTTCATAGTTAGTAAGTTATTCGATTCGAATGTTTTTGAATCGAAGTTTAAATTTGGAATAAAGGGTTCGAACCTCCAGCTGGGGATTTTCAAACTACGACTTCAAATCCTCTGTGGGAGATTCGAAGCCAAATTTGGAGCTTCGAATTTTTTAAATTCGAATGATCCTGTATGTTCAAATTAGGAATCAATGCTTTGAATCACCAGCGTTTGAATCACGCTCTGCCTTCAAATCTTTTCTACGAAATTTGAATCTGAAGTGTGTTAATTAAAATTTGGAGATTCGAACTTTATAAGTTCGTATGTTTCGGGATATTATATTTTTAAAGCTTTGTCTTTCTAATTACGTGTATGTAATGCTAAAAGGACGGAGCAGAATTTACCGTTCCCCTGCTAAGTCTTTTCTCGATCGACGGTTATCATTCGAACACGTATTTGCAACTGTTTTTACCTATTTTAAAATGATAACAAATATACAAGTAATATAGAGAAAAAAGAATAAAGATTTGAAATTTCATTTTTAAAATTGTACAAAGGCTCGCTTTTTCGACGAAATACGTATTAGCAATTGTCGAAATACATTTACGCTTAAACGGTTTGATAATTAATATTTTTAACAATAAAACGTCCTTTGGTTGCAGTTGATTTTGAATATCTTCTGTGCCAAGCGTGGATTTCACATACTGAGTTGGGGGATCAACTGAGAGCCTGTCAGGAAGAGGTGTGCTTTCGATCCGAGTTATTGGTGCAGGCTGTTAAGCAGAGAGTCTTAGAAAACGACTGTTTGGAACAAGGATGGGTTTTAACTGGTTATCCTTATACCATAGTTGACTTTCAATATTTGGATTGTATGGACACGCCTCCGAACAGGTCTGTTTTTGAACTAAAGAGAACTAGGTTTCGATATTGTTTTACTACTTCTCATCTTCCTCCTTCTTTATATTTTCATTCTCTTCCCCTTCCTTCTTTTTCATCATCCTAGACCTCCCTTCTTTTCTTTTGCTTTCCTCCACCCTTGATTCTTCCTCATCCTTCTCCACTTTCCTTCTCTTCGCTCTTTCTCCCTCCTTCTTCCCCATCTTCCCCTTCTTCTTTTCCTTTAAGTGATTTAAACGATTGCCCTGATCGGTATACCTCCAAAATCTTTCTTTCTTCTTAGTTTTCTGGATATCAAAAATAAGAATATACCCCAAAAGTTGTATATTTTACAGAATCATATTTATCGACTGTGATTTAAACATATGCAGAGATAGATTAACAAAAAGAAGGGTGAACGTTTATACAGGTTTTTTGAACGATCTCCTGGAGGATCCCGAATTCGTCATTGGTAAATGTTTGGCTGTGCATCCTAAAGACAAAAAGAACATGGTCGACGCGGAGGTAAACGAATATTTATTGTATTTTTTAAATTTTTTTTACTACCTTTCCAAGATAGTCTAAAGTATTCGCGTGCTTTTTCAAATCAAGAAAGCCATTGTTCGATTGAAAAACGCTGCTAGTTTTTTAGCTGTGTAAATTATACTTTGTCGATTTTGATGTCTACATGAAAGAAGAAAATCTTGTCAGTTGTTGCGTCATATTTTACTTACACTAAACTTAAAAAGGACTTTGTGACTAACAGTCATTAATAATAGCCCCAATTAACAAACTAATAAGATATAATATAACCTCAAACTATTGATTCCCCAACGACTTGATTTGAAAAGCCAAATTAATTCAAGTCCATTAAATATCGGCCTACTTGATAAAAAAAGGAGTATATAGATCAATCTGTATAGTAAATACGGCAAACGGCAAACCAGTAATTCTATTGCGGAAAATTAAAAAAAAAATGTAGATACAACTGTTTCCCCTTGTTTACAGTCTTTGATGATTTAAAAGGTATATTCTCATACAGACAAAATTTAATTTCCAGGCATGATTAAGGATTTATTGCTCTTAGGACTTACGAAAACGAAAAGAAATTAAATGTCAGGCTAGTAATAACTTTCGACTTTTAAAAAGGCAAAAAATGCGAAGAATATGACTTTTTCTAAATTAAATCTGATGATTGTTTTCTTAATAATATGTGCTTTGTGTTTTACAGAATAGAGGTTGCTGGAAATCTTAAAAATAGCTAATTTAAATTGGAAAAAGGGCGGAACAGGAACCTTTGTCTTAATATTTTCTAAGTATACCTAATGCATTCATATTGTTTCTAGAGCACAGTATGCCATGTTATGGAAAGATTTCTTTGGTATTTGGCTTTTTCGATAATAAAAGACCCACCGACTTTTTAAGGTAAAATCAGCGTTGCCACCTGCAAAATTTGAGTCTGTTATTCTGTCTACGTAGAGAATTTCCAAACGTAACAAATTAAAATCATGGTCTGCTTTGATCTGAAAAAATTACGAAGGATTGTATTTATAAGACGCAATAGATGCAACAAAACAATTTGTAATGAATGAAGGAGGCAGATGTTGAAGCAAAATGTAATGAAATGAAAAAATGAAGACGGCCAAGTCATAAGTGATATACCAGAGTTGTTACAAGAATCAAAGAATCACAAGAAGTAGATTATCTAACAATAGAAGAACTAGAGGAGATCATCACAGAAATGAGAAATAGAAAGAGTCCAGGCAAAGATGACATGCAGGCGGAATTACTGAAGTATGGGGTAATTAAACTCCAGGAAGAACTATTTAAATTGATAGAGATAGTGCGGAGGAGTTACTAAAAGCTTAAAGTATGAGAAGATGGGATAATAGTTGGAGCTTTAACAATGCACAAAGTGGTATATGACCATAAGATGGTACTCGGCAAAGCTAGAGCAGTAAAACGAGCACTACCTCAGTACATGAACAAGCTTATCATAGAATTTCTAGCTCAAGACAGCATAAAGGAATTATACACTGTGAAAAATACATCGAATGCAGCTAACGAGGCAGTGGATGCCAGAAAAATAAATATTAATGTAGATTACGGTAGAACTCCTTGGCTCAATGAAGAAATGAAAAGCTAGCAGAAGAGAAACATTACGCATGCTGTCAATGCATGACGAACAGAAACGAAGATTAATATTAACAATATTTGAATACAGAATACAAAAAACAAACAGGGACTATTGGATAGCCTTAGCAGGAATGGAGAGCGAGTTGTAAAGGCCACAGAGAAAAATATGAAAAAAGTCTATGCCAATCAACAAACTGATGTGTATCTATAAACCAAAAGAAAGATGATAAAAAAGAAGAAGATAGACTTCAAGAAAATGTTCCCAATATATATCAATCAATCTTAAGTAGGTAAACGATGCACTTAAAAAGCAGAATGGAAAAGCAGCATCACGATAGCTGTATTTTTAAAAGGAGACAGAAAAGATCCAACAAATTACAGAGGAATAACCCTACTCTAACCAGTATTGAAATTATTTAGTAGCGTCCTGAAGGACGAGAGCACCAAATTAACAACAATAAGTAAAGAATTAGGTTCCAGGAGCATGTGAAATGTCAATTGGACGGAAGATGTGTTTATAACGAACGTCAATTTGTTTATATTACATAATCTTATTTTGTGATTTCGCAGGGTAATTGACGTTTGTTATTGATCCAGACCAGACTGTTGACACCAAAGTAAGAATATATAGAAACAAGAACCGTCATAAGAGAAATGAGAAACGCATTGAGGACAAACGATATAAAGGTACTAATGATAGAGTGAGAAATGACACTAGCAGGGAAACTTGTAAAGTAGAAGAATTAAGGAGATTGGCCAGAACATGTAGTAAGAATTGACGACAACCGTATCGCAAAAATTTGCATGAATGAAATGCCTTAGGCTACAGATTACCGGAAACACCACTGAAATGATGGCATGATAGTTGGACATCTTTGTCACAAGAGCCAGACTGGTCATAATAAACAGGTCGTGAACTAACATAAAAAAGAAGAAAAAGTGAAGAGCAGCAGGGATTTCGATATAACTGAGCAACTTCGGATGCAATTTTCATGATTAGACAGTTAAGAGAGAAAGCAAGTCTGCATTTCTATGCTTCATCGATATGACTAAGGCCTTTGATAAAACCCAGTTAAAAAATATATAAAAAGATGAAATATACCAAAAACAATAATACGCATAATATAGGAATTTCCGGAAAAATAAGGTGTACCAACGAGGTGACAGAAGACGTAATAATACAAAATGAGATTAGACAAGGCGATAGTTTAAGTCCGATATATTTTTATTTACTAATCGACGGGATAATAAATGAAGCAATGGGGAAGGTTACGGAAAGGGAACTGAAGCCAATAAAATAATATGGTGTGCAGAGGATGTAGTACTAATAGCAGAAGATGAGGATGGCTTACAAATACTGCTGCATAAGTTCAAACAAGTAGCAGAAGAACATGGCAATAAACACAGATAAAACCATTTGCCTAACGGTGTCAAAGCAACAGCTTCGATGTAAGCTATAACTATACAATAAAGTAACAGAACAGTGTCACGTGTTAATTCCGCACAGACAACATATAGGGCGACGTCAAAGTCGGTGGCTCGCGGCTAACAAGCAGTTGAGAAAAGGGGGGTTCGAAACGCTAAACCCTTTAGATGAGGGGTCGTAATCGGGAGGAAAAATGGGAAAATTAGGATTAGCCTACGAGATTCGTCTTTCTACTTTTTTTTGTAAAGCGAACAGGATGTCAGAAAAATATGACTAAACGCGTCTCTTGTACGCGAGGGCGAATCCTTAAATGGCGCCACTCTGGCGTTATTCCCGCGATCCCGTGATTCCACGGACTTTTTAACAAAGAAATATACTGAAACCAATATTAGATCATCCTATTTGGGACTTCTCCGAATTATTTTGCAACAAATAAGAATGCGCCGATCTGGCGTTATTCCGTCAGATTCTGTAAGCTTCAGGCGGGCTTAAACTTCGAGGGACAGGGACGTATTACACTTAATTAGCTTCCCTTATCTCGAAGTACTGGTCATAATCTACAGGAATATACGTACAAGAGGAAGCGAAGAAACAGGCAAGCTGCAGCAATAACATGTGCATTAAGTAATGTAGTGTGGAGAAACAAGCACATAAGTACAGAAAACAAAATAAAGACCCAAGAGCGGATTTGAAGAAAACTAAACATATACTAAGAGCAAGTGAAATGAAGTTATTAAGGTGCATAACGGGCAGAAGATTTAATAGACAGCATAAATAAACAGAAAATAAGAGAAGAATTAGGAGTGGAAGATATACTGAGATGGGGAAGAAACAGAAGAAGAAAATGGAAAGAACATGAGGAACACGGATTCGCTAAGAGCGGAAACAGGCAGACCAGCTATGAGATGGAAGGATTCTGGGACTTCCATTTCCCAAGAACAAGCTTGATTCTTGAAGTAGAACAGGTTAGGGATTTTACAAGAAGAGGAAGTAATTAAGTTCAAGCAAAGAATGGTCAAGGAAGTTAGTTCATTTGGTTAAAATTACAAGATACCATACTTATGTTAAAATTAATGGAAAGCTCTACGACAAATTTCAGAAAAACATTGGGTTAAAAACAAGGATTCTTTTTAACGTCATAATAGCAATAGTTCTTAGGAAAAGTTGGCTAAGCAAAGGCAATATCTCTATCAGTCTGACATATGCCGACGATTTAGTTTTAAAAACAAGGATAAAGGAGGAGCTTAAAGGAAAACTAAGAAAACCGATACAAGGAGCAAACAAAGTAGGACTAAAAATCATTGAGAAAAAATCAAAATATATGATTTTGTTGACAACTAACGAACAAGAGTCATCCTCTTAGGTGCGGAGTGGAAGGCAAAAGAGTAGATACTGAGATATATTACGGAAATAGACGGAAAAGGAGGCACGGTAAAATAAATAGAAAGAAGAATAATTACACTTAAATAGAAAGAAGAATAATTACACTAGCGACAAGGAGTTTAGGTTCACTGAGCAAAATTTTAAGAGTGAAAAACGTATTAAGGAGAGTGAAAGTAAGAATGGACAAGATGATAATTCGATCGGCAAGGAAGCGAAACGTGGATACTCTGAAACGAATATAGAAATATGAGAAAGAGGATTTGCGGAGGCGTAAAACAGGAAGAACCCTGGAGACGAAGAACCAACAGTGGGCTAACCAAGTTACACAGTGGACCGGGAATAATAAGTGTAGTGAAACGAAATAGAATAAAGTAGTTAGGACATGTAGCCAGAATGGACAATGGAAGAAGTGCTAAATAATAAGGTTAGAGGAACCAGAAGGAAGTAACCGCAGAGGAAGACCAAGAAGAGGATAGCTGCAGTGCGTTGAGGAAGATCTAATTCTTGGGAGTTTCAAACTGAGAAAACCTGACTGGAAGGACATTGAACTTCTTTTGAGCTGATATACAGAGTGGCTAGAAAAACTCCATCCACTTTTCTCACTATTTCTTCATTAACAACAACAGATGTCGCCGTTTTTTACGATGTTTAGTTATGTAAAGTAAAATAAGCTACTCTGCTTTCAACTGACAACCTCAAAATTAAATTCTGCTGTCAAGCTGACATCGAAGCGGATAATTTGAATGCAAATGAGCTACGGTGGTTTCAATTGTCATCGAAGCGGATATGAATATACATCTCCAACAACGCATTGCTATTGTTATTATTTCCCTCAAATTTTCGGTCCTTTTTTGGCATTTTTATTATTAACTCTTTTTTCCAGTCATCTGAAAATTTTTCTTCCTCCCATATTCTAATCATTAAGGGATATAGGTAGAGTATCAGCCATAATTCTTAAGTTACTTTTGAGCATATCTGAACTGATATCATTAATACCTGCTTCCCCAGACTTCATCTGTTTAATGGCAGCTGCTATTTCTCTTTCAGAAGGATAGTCTACAGTCTACATTAATTGTCAGTTGTTCCTGTATATTTTCATCTAGAAAACTTTCTATTTTACTATGTTTGTTCGTAGTTTCGTTAAAATATTCACTCTGTCTATCAAGTTGTTCTTCTATCTTGAAGAGTGTTACACCCTCTTTGCTTTTAACTGGCAGGCTATTTTTATTACTACCTTTTAGCTTCTTTATAGTCTTATAATATATAGTTCTTTAGTATCTCATCTCTTTGCTGCTATTTCTGTATGCTCTGCTAAATCACTAAAGTATTTCTTCTTAACAGGTTTAATTCACTTCCTTTAATTAGTTTGTTTATTTTGGTATATTCGTCCTACAACTCTATCTTAATTTTTATCTCTCGTCTCTCTTGTATTCTATTCTAGGTTTCTTCACTCATCTACTCCCTTCCGATTTTCTTATTAGGGCTCAATATATTCTTGCATATGGTTTTCAAAATTCTTTTACAATCTTGGCGTATGCTTTCTGTCAGTTTACTATAGTCAATCTGTTTCACTTGATGTTCCATCATACGGCTAAACCTTGAGTTTATGGTTTCATCATACAATTTCTTCTTGCTTTCTCGGCAATGTTTTAATTTTCTTTAGGCTCATATCAATATCTGCTACAATAAGGAAGTGATTAGATGTAATGTCTGTTCCTTTCCAGTTTTTAACATCTTTCAATTTTTGTTGTATAAATATGGGGTCTATCTGCGCCTGTATTCTATTTCCTGAAGACATCCACGTTACTTTATGACAATCCTTGTGAGTAAACAACGTTCCTCCTATCTTCAAGTTGTGTAGGCCGCAGACTTCGAATAATAAGTCCTAATTTTCGTTTCGAAAGAATAATGCCGGCTATTTTAGAATACTGTCCTCCAGATATAATTTACCAACTAGAAGGCGCTCCACCTCATTATGCTATACCATTGCGACACAATTTTAGATGAACACTTCCATCAATCTTGGATTGGGCGAAGGGGCCCGATTGAGTGGCCTGTAAGATCATGTAACTTAACAGCCATGGACTTTAGTGTACGGAGAATTGTGCGAGATTTGGTTTACGCCGACAACGTTAAGGACCTTGTAGGTCCTCATTGAAACAGAATTTGAATCGTTCACTCATGAAATTTGTTCAATGAAAAATTCAAATCTGTTCGGAAAATCCTGGTTCATCAATTTATTTTGTTGATTTTCTTTTATATTCTGTCTTCATTTACGTTGGTGTTAGATTTCTCGTTTATTTGCGTTTTGGTTCTTTGATTTCGTTGACGTTTTGATTTATTTTGGGGCGTATTTAATAACTAAAGCGTTCTTGAGTAGCTTCACGCATTTTAATACACATGAAATAATTTCAGTAGTTCACTAGGATTCAGCGTTCTTGCGAGATTTTCAATTTAGTTTTTCTTTGTTAAAGCGCCATCTCATGGCCACCGCAAGAAAAGTGGCTGGGGCTTTTCTAGCCACTCGGTATAATTATTAATAATAATAATATTTGTACCTAAGGATAAGTTTAACAAGAACTTTTGGCAACATAGCATTCTCTACATAACCTAGAATTAAACATCTCACGGACAAAATAGGCTGTTCAAATTGGAACAAAATTTAATGCCAACTTAATAAATTCATGTTATGGCCTACTTTAGTCAGAAAAAGTCAGAACTGCATTATATTTGTGTAATTTTGTATGAAAAATTAGATAATTTGAAAATTTACCAAATTTAATGGCAACATAATAAATTGAAGTCTATTTATATAGTTTTCTTTTACAGAATGTGTAAATTTAGGTCGGAAAATTTTCAAATTTGCTGTAGGAAAATTTCCAAATTTAATAATCAGTTTTTAAAAGTATTTCGTCATTACCCTGTTTATGAATATTTTAATTACACGACGCCTTTTAGCAAGCACGCCCGAGGCAAGCGTAAGAAATCGCCGACGTTGTAAAATTACTTATGAATTGCGGTTCATAACTTGTTAATGAGTGTTCTAAATATACCCCGAAACGCGTGGTTAGAATACGAAACGTGTCGTCTTCCGTAATATTGGATAGAGTTTTCCGGAGAACAAAAAGCTGAAGGTTGTTAGATACCTCTATTTTTACGTTATTATTTATTATTAAAGTTATTAATATATGGAATGCTTATTTTGCTTTAAATAATAGCAATAAGAATTAAACATAAACTCGTCAAAAAGATTATTGGAAAACTAGTTCTTTTACATTTTAGCGATGATTAACCAATTGCTTTAATTAGTTAGGCCTGTCATCTGTTACTTTCTATTGCGTGCTTGAGGGAAACCCTTTGATAAGTGATTTTTGATCGTAATCACCACAAAGGCTTAGACAAATTTCTTTCTAAGAATTTACAGAGGTAATTACCACAAATAAGATACTTAACAACGTTCCAAATACTTTTAAAAATTTGTAGAAAGCGAATAATTTAATATTAGTGGTTTAAAATAGCTTTTTAGAAATTTTCGGAGTATAAACAAGACGGAGTACCTGCATACTTTGTTTAAAATATCGATTGGTTCTGGAATCTGCCTATTCTTTGATCAAAATCCCAATTTTTTTCAAAGTTTTATGTATCAGAATCTACCAATACACTCAAGTTATCAACTGAATTATTGGGATTATGGATAAATCAACAATGTGAGTATGCTTTCTCTGATTAATCTATTCGGTTGGTAAATATTTTTGGGGGCTTGTTGAAGGCCACAACCTTGTTTGCAACGATTAATGACCGATGTAAACCAAGAGAAGCCAGGTTAAAAGCTATGCGACTTTCGTTTAGTAACAATTACGCTCGGATATTAACAAATTTTAATATTCTAGTAAGGTTACATAGCTTTCTAGTCGTATGTGATTAAGTGTTTAGTATTTTGCCTTAAAGGAATTTACAAGGAACGAAAATTTTAGCGCAGGTTTGATGCAAACAAAATGTTAAGTATGAGGCATTCGCGTCTTTTCCAGACCAAAGTAGGCCATGGATTTAATTGGTTGTAATTTAAATAGTTTGTTTTTTGTTTGTCAGATGTTTAGGCTATGCCTTCTTCTTCTTTAACTTTGTTGCTCTATGGGGAGCTTTCATTAGCATAAGGGATGTAGACATTGTAAAATATTCTCGTTAGATTTACTCTTACGTACAAATATAGAATCAAGTTTTCTGGGTAATTGCAATTTAAGTAAATCAACGTCAAACCACCAAGAAGAAATATAATTAACTTTAGGAATTAACTCCTCAGCAATCTAGGTGAGACCAACGTGTAATCAACGCCTTAAAAATAAAAGGAATAAATCAGCAAACTCTGATCTAACTTAATCGAACCAAATCGATTTTAAAGTCACAATTGGGTTCGGCTTGCTTGAAATCGGTTTAGAACGAACATCAACTCCTAAGTTCAAATCGTCGTTAATGTCGTTAAACAACTCAGATTTCAATCCAATTGTTAAATTCTAGATTATAAAGAGAATGCTATGTTGCCAAGTGTTCTTGTTTGAGTTACTTATAAGTAGAAACATAGAAACAAGTAGTTTTAATTAAATCAATTAAACGACAATTTTCCAACAGGACACATAATTAAGTTTATGAATTAAAATGCCTCAGTCCAAATTAAAAAAATTTTGGAAATAAAACAATAAATTCAACGCCAAAGGATTGCAAACGACCAGCAACTATGGTTCTGTCGAGCTCAAACTCGTACTGAAATAATGCCTTTTTTAAATCAGAGAAAATGTTCGAATCCGTAATTTATATTCACTTCTCTAGAATAATTTTGATACCTCTGAAAACAACCCAAAAATCATATTTTTAGTAATATTTTAAAACCATGAAACATCTTGAAGTCGTCTTTTTTAAATATTTAAGAAACTTCTGAAAGCTACTTATTTTAATTAAGAAAGAATATGTTGGGGGTTTCTCAAAAAATCATATATGTTTTTTCACTCATCTTTTTAAAACCCTGAAAGCTCAAGGCTACCTATTCAAACACCATCTACTTTTGACTAATTTTTGAAGTATCTGAGATTACCTGAATACTATGTTGTCCTAGTAATTCAAAAATTTACAAAATTATAATCTTAGAGGCTTTATAAATCCAAATTTCGGCTTTTTAAGTTTTTATTCAAAGATATAAAGAGAAATGACTTGTTATGCTGAAACCACAACAGAAATGCTAAATCCAATGGTCAAATATCTTTTTCCGAAATACTCAATGTTATAGCTTTCGATACTTTGAGAACTAAAATTTTTATTGAAAATTTTAAGAAGCTAAACCTCGAAGAACCTACTTACACAGCATGGGCAAAATATGCAAAACTTTTTTATTCTGAAATCGTTGACAAAACACTAAAATAGAGGGCATGAATTAGCTTTATGTTTTATTTAAGAACTTTAAAAAGTCATAAAAAATCTTCACAACTTAGTAGTTAAAATGATTTTAGAAATTGTAATTAAAGATCTTCAGAATATGCAGATATGTTTTCGATTATTTGGAGTTAATATGTAATCATCCCGAAAATATTTTGGATTTTATAGAAAAACTTCAAAGTTTAGTAAATTTTCGAATCCAGAATTTAGGTTTGACTGTCAAATCTTTAGTTTTTATTGAATTTTTTAATCTCAAATCAGTACAAATATTTGTTAATTCTTAACCTAAGTCAAAATACAGAAATTTGAATGCGAATTACCTCAAATTAAAATCTAAAATTCGAATATAGGATTTAAATCCCATATCTTTGAAGTCACAATCTCTTTTTAAAATAGGCAAGAGGCGCTTGTTTTTAGCTTATATCTTTAATTAACGCCCAGAATTTATAAAAACCTGAAAACTAAAATGTGAGTGGTCTGAAAATTTCGAAAATTGAGAACGTCAATTGAATTAGAAAGGACATTGAAATTTATTAAACTGAATACGATCAAATCTTAAATCCGGAGTTCAGAGGAGACTTAAATTCAAATATTTAATTCCGGTTTTAAAATTTGCGTTGGAGATACAAATTTCTTATCTAAATCTACGGGAATTCAAAAATTGAAGTTTAAGCTAAATATTGATTTAAACTGGCTTAAACCAAGACTTACCGAACGGAAAAGCTTAAACTCTTACCGAAATACTGCCTCTTATAAATCATAGCAGATTTATGAAACCAAATTGGCTTTGAGTTTAAAATCTTCATTTTGGACTGAATTTGTGAACCTCAAACCAGTATAAACGATTGTTAATTCTAAACCTAATCAAAACGAGTTCTCAGCACCGAATTTTGACTTGATATTGAAATTTTAAATCTGTCTGAGTTTATTCAGCATGTTTTGAAGTGATTTAAAATTGGTATCTAAAAGTTGCTTGATTTTTGTTTCTGACCCTAATTAGAGTTAACCTTGACTTGTTCTACTTAGGCCCTAATTTAAGCCTGAAATTAAAACTGAAATTCTAACTCTAAGTAAAATCACTGCAAAGGATCCTTCAGTTAAGTAGACGTTTCTGCTTCGATCCGCTTGTTTAGGAAATGTAGGTATAAATTGGCCAGTTAAATCAAAGAGTAACAAATAGCTCTGTTATTTACCCATTTGAAAAGCATATAAATAACAGATCGTGACGAAAAAAAACCGGATTGTGAATTTTAATACCTGAGATTGCGTCAATACATTTTTGAACAACTTTGATCCACCAGCATCACGTAGGCTTCCCAAATCAGCACAAACAAAAAGCAGGCTATTTTTGGACACCTTTTTTTGTAATTAGTTTAGCCACTGTTAAAACCTGAATAGTTAACATAGGTAATGGTAACGATAATTAACGTATTCCATTAAGATAAATTTGCATTTAGTTCAAAACAAAACCCTCATTAATCGTATTTACTTGTATAGTGCGCGTTATGTAAACGGAACACATAACATCAAGGATTCAGACCTATGCAAATTTAATTCTGTTATTGGATTTAGCTAAACTACTACTGCGAGAATTATGGCGCCCTTAGAAGTTACTGCGGTGAAACGGCAACCGTTGTGAATGGAGATCAACCTCAGCGTTGGGTATACGAATGTGTAGCGGCTATTATTGTTAGGCCGACTCCTGCTTGTCCCCCCAGGAATCCTTTGGCACAAGACGGGGACGATGCGGAGCCCCAATACGTCGATTCATGCAGCGTTACATCCGGACTCAATTCCCATTTACTTACCAGCTACGTAACCCAGCTTTGATTATATTAAACTAACATCGATTCGAACCGACATCGATTTCAGCTAAATTTTGTGCTTATACTGTGATGTTTTTCAGAAAATTTTTATACGTTTAAATAAATTGATTGCCTTTTAATTATTTTTATGCAGATTAAGGTAGGTATTTTATGTTTAATATATTTAATAGCAGGCTATGAAGGCCCCGCTACGTGAATTTTGCAAATAAATCCAAAATTTTTTGATTTTTTCTAACATGGAATTACTACAGTGTTTAATTGAACCCCCACTCCTACTTAAACAACACATAAAGCCAGCTTACCTGTTCGTAATCGACGTTCGGCTGCACTCGGTTCAAGAAGCGATCTGTTCTTTCCTTGACTTACACTTTAACTTAACCTCATTTTGGCTGATTTTGAAAATAAAATGGAAGGAATGTTTTGTTTAGCACATCACACACCTTAGAATAAAATAATTGTAAAGTAAACCAATACGGCACACAAAGAAACAAAAAGAAGGTTTTAAGTAGCTCCAATTTTAAGTCTTACATGGCAACTATTTGGTTTTGAAAATTCAAACTCAAAAAGCAGGCTTCGGATTATCAAAGAATAAGCAGATTTTTGAATTAGAACTAGATTTGGCTGTTATTTTAAGTGACAGAGTAAATGTCTTCGTTAAAGTCTTCTAATTTCAGTTGTTAACAAAAATCAAACTTTGAGTCCGACTAGAACTTGATTTAAGAAACGAAATGCGATTGAGATTTGAATTCTTACTTAAATAGGATTAATGATTTCAACAATTTATTACTCCGATATTGAAATTCCCGACACAAGCTTGAAAAAATCAAAAAAATCAAAGCAAAATTTTGAAATCGTAAGAACGGCTTGAAACCTGATCTTGAATTTTAATCCGATATTAAAAATGCAGCTCGTGTTTTATGACTTCAATCCTGAGTATTTTGAATCAAGATATTCAAATTCCAGATGGATTGGACTCTCATGCAATGATGATCTTGTAAAGTGCTGGCATTTCAGTGTAGGTTTAAGCCAGAGATTGACTTAAGACGACTTAAACTGGGGCTTAAGTCAAGCATTACTACGCTTAAGCTATAAGTTAGCCATTTGAAGCTTTTGCTTGAATTCCTATTGAAACACTACTCCTAAATCATAAATCTTCGAAGCTATATAGAGATTTGAGTTCAAAATGTTTATTTCGGACTGAATTTTTGAATTTCAAATCAGGGCAACACGATTGGAGTACTAAACCTGAACTTAAGCATTCAGTACCGAATTTTGACTCGATAGTGAAATTTCTGTCTCAAATTTGAATTACTTGAAATTAAAATCCCAAATTTGGGTCTGAAATTCAATTCAAATTTTTAATCAGAATCACACAATTCGAGTGTTTGGTTATAGTTCAAATTTTTAAGTTAATTCCTGAAATATCCAAAGCTAATATTTGAAGTCTTAAGAATGGCTTGAAATCTGAGATTTTGGAGTTTGAGTTTTAATCCGATTTTAAACGTTAAGCTCGTATTTTATGCCCTAAATCATGAGCATTTCGAATCAAAACATAAAACTTCAAATGGGTTTGGATTCTGTATGAGATTCAAAATGCTGACTCAAATCAAGCATTAAGCCCCAAGTTATCCATTTGAAGCTTAGTTTTTGAATTCCATCGCTTTGAAATCACAGATTTTCGAATCCAGAAACTCAGAGATTTAAGTTTCAAATGTTTATTCCGGACAAATCAAATCAGGACACATGATTGGGGTATTAAAACTAAATCAAAGTTTTGGGTTTCAGTATTGAATCTTGACTCGAGAGTGAAATTTCTGCATCGAATCCCAATTACTTCAATTCAAAATCTCAAATTTGAGTGTGGAATTAGAATCCTTTGTCAGGATTACACAATTCAAGCGATTGTCTATGATTCCGATTTTGAAATTAATTCCTGATCGAAGCTAGAAATATCCAAAGCAAAGGTTTGGAATTTTAAAAATGGCTTGAAATCTGAGATTTCAGAGCTTGAATCTTAATCCGACATTAAAAATTCAACTCGTATTTTATGACTTCAATTCTGAGGATTTCGAATCAAAACATAAAATTCCAGTTGGATTTGGAATCTCTAGCAGTGATAATTATGATATTCAGTACGGGTTTAAGCCAAAGATTGACTTCAGTCGGATTAATAAACTAACATCTAAGACAGGTATTACTACACTTAAGCCCTAAATTAGTCGCCCTAAGCTAAGTTTTTGCTTAAACTCCTACGGAAACACTGCTTCTAAATCATAGAGTTTCGAATCAAGAAATTCAGAGTTTTGAGTTTTAAATTTATAGTTCGGATTGAAGTTTTGAATTTCAAATCAAGACATACAATTAGAGTATTGGACCTGAATCAAAACTTGAATTTCTGAATTTTCGTCTCGAATTCGAATTACTTCAAGTCTGAAATTCGAATTCTTACTCATAGTTACACAACTCGAGTGTTTGGTTATGGTTCCGATTTTGAAGGTAATTCCTGACAGAAGCTTGAAATATCCAAAGCTAAAGTTTTAAATCTTAAGAATGGCTTGAAATGTGAGATTTTACAGCTTGAATCTTATTAATCCAGCTCGTATTATATGCCTTCAATCCTGAGAATTTCGAATCAAAACATAAAATTTCAGATGGGATTGGAATATCATGCAACGTTAATCTGTATGAGATTCAAAATACTGGAATTTCAGTATGGGTTTAAGCCAAAGATCGACTTAAGCAGGCTTAAATTAGGGCTTCAGTCATCTTAAGCTACGCTTTAACTGTTCAAATCCAGAAATTCAGAGATTTGAGTTTCAAACTTCTATTTCGGACTAAATTTTTGAATCTCAAATCAGAACATTTATGATTGAAGTACTTAAACTTGAATCAAAACTTTCGACGCAGTTATAACATTTCTGTTTCGAATCCGAATTATTTCATATCAAAGTACCAAATTCCAATCTGAAATTTGAATCCGAATTTTTGAAGTAATAATTTTTGATTTGAAATATCTAGGTAAAAATATTGTTTTTAATTAATTATTTTCAAAACTGTTTAAAACTGAAAGTCGGGGGTCTGAGTGAGTTTAAACGTTCCGAAAATGCGATCGAATTGAAAAAAAAGATTGATATTTGTTAATTGAAATCTACAAATGGATTTTAAATGTGGAGGACAGTGAGATTAAATATTTAAATCTGTTCTTCACGGTTTCAGTTAAGTATGATTTCAATTTTTGTAACCAGGTGTAAATTTGACTTCGAAATTTTAAGTATGGGTTGCATTTTTGAATCTCAAATCAGGACAAAACTTTAGAAAGGATTGAATTTTTGAATCTCAAAACACCGTACAAACGGTTGTTAATATGAAACCTGAAACAAAACTTAAGTTTTCAGTACTAAATCTCGAGGCAAGTATAACATTTTTGTTTCGAATCGGAATTACATCAAATTTAAAAATTTAAAAATGCGAATCTAATTGAAAAAAAGATTTAAATGTGATTCAAATTTTTTAAGTAAAAGCTATAATCCATTGTTAAATATTTATTTCGATCTGATTTTAAGGCTTCCAGTCTAGTATGATTTCGAAGATTGTAATTTCTGAAATCATATTTTAAATTTAAAATTTATTCCAAACCTTAAGTATGGGCTGGCTTTTTGAATCTTGAAACAAGATAAATTTTTATGAAGGATTGAATTTTTGAGTCTCAGATCCGTAGAAATGGTTGTTAATATGAAACCTGAATCAAAAATTGTGTTTTCAATATTGAATCTCAACTAGAAAGTGAGATTTCTGTCTCGAATCCGAGATTTAAATTTGAGCCTGAAAATTGTATCCGAATTTTTGAAGTCATAATCTCTATTTGAAAGAGGTTTAAACATTACTTTTAGTTAATTACTGTAAAATGTTTAAAGCTCAAAACTAAAATTGGAGGTCTGAGCGAGTTTACAAATCTCGAAAATTAAAAATGTGAATTGAATTAAAAACGAGATTTAAATAGGATTCAAATTTTTTAAGTAAAATCTATGATACAAACTTTTATCTAAAAGATATTTATTTTAATCTGATTCTAAGCGTTCCAGTCGAGGGTGATTTCGAGGGTTTGAATTGCAGATTTCAAATTTAGGTTTCAATCTTAAGTACGGGCTGGATTTTTTAATCTCAAGTCAAAACAGATATTTAGAAAGGTTTGAATTTTTGAATCTCAAATTCGTTCAAACGATTATTAATACGAAACCTGAAACAAAACTTAATTTTTCAGTACCGAATCTTTATTCGATGATGAAATTTCTGTCTCAAATCCGAATTACTTCAAATCAAAATTCCAGATTCAAGTCTAAAATTTTAATCCGCATTTTTGAAGTCATAACATCTATTTGAAAAAAGTAAGAACATTGCTTTTAATTAATTACTTTAAAGTGTTTAATGTTCAAAACTGATGTCTGAGCAAGTTTAAAAATTCCGAAGATGTGAATCGAATTGAAAAAAGATTCATATTTGTCATTTGAATACTACAAATGAAGAGTGATTTAAGGTCAACTATTTAAATCTGATTTTAAGCATTTCAGTCCAATATGATTTCGAAGGTTTGAAGTTCTGAAACCACATTTCAAATTCAAGTTTCAAATTTTAAGTATGGACTGGAATTTTGAATCTTGAATTAAGGCAAATCTTTCTAAAGGATTGAATTTTTGATCTCAAATCTGTATAAGTGGTTGATAACACGAAACCTGAATTAATACTTAGGTTTTCAGTACTGAATATCGACTCGATATTCAGGTTTGAATTTCTGAAACCAGATTGAAAATTTGAGTTGCAAATCTGAAAATACGGACTGAATTGTTGAATCTCGAATTAAGACATGTAACATGTAATATCAAATCAGAATTGGAACTTGTACTTTGAGTATTGTATTTAGGCCAGACGGCAAGTTTAACGTGCATTCTTAACTTTTATCTGATTTACTACTTTGAATCAAAGGTTTCAAATACGACTCTGGAATTTGAATTTCGTACTTGTGAGTCTTAATCTGTATTTAAAATAAGAGCACTTGTTTAATTTGTGCCTTGGGAATTGAAATCTGAAATCCTTTTAAACTTCCAGTGGATTTAAAATTTGAACAGAAAATTTGAATTGAATTGAAAAATCGAAAGTTTTCATTTTTTAAACGCAAGACAGGATCGAATCCCAAATTTTGTGTAAGAAATTTTAAATTCCTAAGGTTCGAAGCTTGAAACTGACTTAAAAGATTCAAATCGAGTATGACTTTGAAAGTTCGAATCCCAAATTCAGATTCCAAAACTTGCGATTGAATCTCAAATTTTAGTTCTAAATCTTAAGGACAGACTGCACTTTTGAATCTCGAATTAAGACAAATATTTAATATCAGACCTGAATTGGTAGTTAGGCTCGAAGGTAAGTTTAGCTTGCATTTTTTAACTTGAATCTGCCTTGCTACTTCGAAATGAAGTGTCAAATCCGACTCTGGAATTTGAATCTCGTACTTGTGAAATTTCAATCTGTATTTAAAATAATTAATTTAATTTATGTCTTGAAATTTAAATCTGAAATACTTTTAAACTTCCAGTGGATTCAAAATTTGAACAGAAAATTTGAATTGAATTGAAAAATCGAAAGTTTACATTTTTTAAACGAAAGACGGGATCGAATCCCAAATTGTGGGTAAGGAATTTTAAATTCCTAAGGTTCGAAGCTTGAAACTGACGTAAAAGATTGAAATCGAGTATGATGTCGAAGGTTTGAATCCCAAATTCAGATTTCCAAATCCGAGTTTCAAATTTTAATTAAGGACTGCATTATTTAAATATCAACTAAATTGAAATAATATTCGGATTGGAAGATCGAAGATTTACATTTTTAAAATAAATTTTGAGTAAGAAATTATAATTTCTTTAGGATCAAAGATCACGAAACCGACTTAAAAGATTCAAATCAAGTATGATTCCAAAAATTTGAATCTCAAATCGAGATTCCAAAACTTCAGTTTGAATTCCAAATTTGAGTTTCGAATCTTAATTAAGGACTGAATTATTTAAATATTGAGCTTTGTTATTTGGATTGAAAGATCTAAGATTTACACTTTCTAAATGGAGAACCGGATTGAATTACCTAAATTTTGAGTAAGAAATTTTAATTTCTTAAGATTCTAATCTTGCAACTCATTTAAAAGATTCGAATCGAGTATGAATTCAAAGGTTGGAATCCCAAATCCAGATTTTCAAATTTGAGTTTCAAATCTTAAAAAAAAAATAATTTGGAAACCGAATCTTCAAAATTTGCTTTGAAAGCGCGAATCGAATTGAAAGATTGAAGATTCACATTCAAGAACTGGAATATAAGAAACATGTAAGATCGAACCTGGAATTCTGAATTAATTGTAATCTCCTAAAACTTTGACTTTAAGTATTCCAATCGTTTGAACCCTAAATACAGATTTGTAATCTCGCGTTTCAATCAAACGTCGAAAAACTTCGAATCCGGATTATCACTTGAATTACAATCTAACGATCGAATTTTCAATCCAAGTACACTATGACTGTAAATATACAGTACCTCTAATCTGAGTTGCCATGCAAGTGACATTAACGTCAAACTTATTTTAAACACACATTAACTTATTATTTTAATTCAGTACTGTATATCTCTGGTCATACTGCATATATTCGAAATCGTACTTTCTCTTTGAAATTCAAGACATTTATTTTAATATCAGGTAGGAAATCAAAATTCGGCCAAAAATCTTTATACATCAAACGTAGAGAAGCGAAACTGAATTTGTATTGAAACTCCAAATTTTCAAATCGAAATTTGGAATTCAGAATTCGCTTATAATATTATAATGAACTGATGCATCGTGGAAAGTTGCCACGTGCGTTGATATGTCATGTTATCTAGGGTCATTACATGAGACAGAAATAAAGGCATCGAAGCATGCAAGATGCATGTGGATGACCGCCGTGAACCGGAAAGATGACACTCGGACCAGCTGTGTAGTGCGTTAGAATGTTCATGTTCATGGCAGGGTTGGTTCCAAGACACATGTGCGTGGGAGCTGACTTCTTATATAAGTAACTGCTCAGAAAGAGCGCATTATGGTTAACGCCATCATTGAAGAGTTATCTCCACAAGAAGTCAGGCCCTTCGTGAAACGATGTTTCCTACGATTTTGGTATAAGATTATTTTTCCATATTTAATTTAATTTGATTCAATTCATAGTAAGATTTGGTAATAGTTTGGATTAAACTCTTTGTTTCATTTTATTAACTTTGATGTTTGTGTGTACTTGTAACTTATCTCTAAAACGGTTTAATTGTTTATCTTTAACTTTAACTCTAAATAATATTTGGTGGAACTTAATTAAAGTTGGACAATACATGTTATGTTAGTTGAACCAGAATTTTAATGTAAAACCTCTCGTAGCATTCCCACGTGGCGTGGCTAGGTAAATACACCAACATGTTGGTACTTACGAATTCTCAGATATTCTACTAAATTTAATTAACTTATTTTTACAAACTTTTAACATTACTTTTGGTGATAACCATCACGTTACAATATTTTAAGACCAAATCTAAATTTTCTTATTGAAATTTCGAGTTAGGATTAGAAAACGTCTGTCCTGAATCCAGAGTTGAAAGTTCGAATTTTACTGATTTAAATATTACGAAATTCCAAGTTCGAATTTTGAATATTTTCGAATCTTGGTAGGTACTTCTAAAGAAAATTCTTTGGAATTTTTATTGAATTAAGCTAGTTTTGACATCCACTGTTGTGGTTTTATTCGGCAATTGAGCTTCGATGTTTTGTAGAAAAAGAGTCATTCGAACTTTCTGGCGACCACAAAAATGTAAGAAACGAAGTCGCATGTGTACCATAATATCAAGTTTCATTACACAAAAAGTTTCCCAATCTCTAAAGCTCGATAAGCAATCAAAGTTTCCGAACTTGAAAATTTACGAACGTTGTGTTAAAGTGGATGTAAATAATTTAATAAATTATCTGAAAAATGACTGTCACACACTTCATCACCTACCTTGGGCAATAAATTGGATTCCTCATTTCTTGCCTAAAAATCGAAAGAAATTCTGTAGGTAAATCATATTTTGAAGTTCTTCCTGTTTTATTTAATAAAAAATGTAAATATTAACGAGGCAAAGAATTTATAAGCAAATAACTAAAAATGGCGAAGTATCTTCGCTGGTCTTCCAGGTCTTTCTTTATGTGACAACGTAAAATCAGGAGCAACCCCTTTTCTAAAATTTTTGAGAGCAGCTTAGTCAGCTTAGTCAACTTATAACCAAATAAAATTAACAATCACACACGGAAGTTAACCCTTGCTATCTTAAATCTTCAAGAAGCGAAGGTTTTTCATGAAATTAATATAATAAATAGTAGGCTAAGGTTCGAATTAAGCCAAGCCTGGAATTCAAGTAGAATTAATCAGCGTTGCTTTACCTTTTCCTTCGTTTGCGATAAATTCACAACGAACGCTCTTTTCGTCTTAAACCCCGTAGGATATTTGTTGTTCTTTATTTATTCCTTATAAGCGCCGCACGTAATTACTGTCATATATTTACGAGTTCATAACCCGAAGGAAGACTGCAGCGTAATTAAATGGGAAGAATGCAATTTTGTTTTTTGAAGTTCTTCCAATTTTGCTCTTTGTTAAAATTATTTTAACGAGCTTGAACTGGGTTTGTTATCTTTAAACAGTAAGATTTTTAAAAGAATGGATTGGTTGTTTGGTTTAGTCAGTGAAATCTAGACCTGCGGGTTCCAAGCAGCTCAACGCATGTCGGCTGTTACGCAGTCCCCGCCAAACATCTCATTGTGTTACGTTATTAGCCAGTATCTGATTGTTTTAGACCTTTTCGACATTAAAAAAAAAAACAAAACTCAACCTGACCTCGGCGAGGATCGAACCCCAAACCTTTGCTTTACTAGTCAACTTTGGTAGGAAATTGTAATTTGAAAAACACTGCATTGCTCAACGGTATTATCCCATATTCGAAGGTTTTAGAATTTTTCCGTTTTAAAAAAAAGCAAACTCAACCTGACTTCAGTGGGAATCGAACCCGAACATTTGGTTTACAAGTCAACCTTGCTGTCTTACTTTATACCAGCTTTGTCGATAAGACTCGAATTGCTTTTAAAAGTTAGTGGTATTAAACCGGACGTTAGAAATTTACAGCTGGATTTTTTCACATCCTGTAGGGTTTAGAATTACATAAGTTCGAAGGAAAGGCAATCTTCAAAGTTTCGATGTGACATAAAAAAAGTTTTTTTATTGGTGTTAGGAAAGAACATTACTGAAGTTTATAGTGTAGGAAATGCGTGCAAAAGCTGACAAACTAATTGATGAATTGTTGTTTATACATGTTAGATTTTTCTTTTATAAAATTTAGTTTATTTGTTTTGGATGGTTGAATGTATTGTTTATGAAAAATAAATAAAGAAGTTCTTTAAGTATCTTTAATAAAATCGAATACCGGAATACCATTATTTTTATTTGCGTCTGATGTCTTTGACTAAACCCAAGGTTAAAGCTACTAAAAAAATGGGTAAATTTTATAAATAACACCGCAGAAAACAATAAAAATGTGAAGCAAGGTTTTTAACATCCGTCATTTTTTTGTATTGATTTTTTGTAAACCTTTTGAATAGGTTTAAAGTAGAACTGCCACTACTTAAAATCCAAAAGATATACTTGCAATGTTCGAATTCGTTAAAATTCGAATCCCTAAATTTGGATTCACATTCAAAATCCTTTAATCCAGGTAGACATATTCGAGCCAATATTTCAATACAGATTTACGCAACAGTTTAGCTTAAGCTGGCTTAAAATAGGGTTTGAGTCGTATTTTAAGTCGCCTTAAATTAGGCTTCTACTAAAACTTGTGTTTGGATTCTGACCCTAAGACTGGAATCCTAATCTGAGATTGGATAGCTTTTTTATTTAGCTTTAGAATTAATTCCTGCAGATTTAATGTTTAATAATTTGATTTAATCTGCGAGTTGCAAATCGAAAATATCTTAAGTTTGTGGATTGAAATTTCGTGTTCAGAATCCTAAATCCACACCTGAAGATTTGAATTTAGGTTTGAAGATTTAATCTTAGAATCCTGGGGTTGGTAGTTCAGTATATGTTTAAGGAACAGTTTGGTTTAATTCGACTTAAATTGAGGCTTAAGTGTAATGTCTATTGAATCTTTAAATTAGTAAAAATCGAGATTGAAATCTGCTATCGAAGAAAGCTTAAAAGGTGTCGACTTAAGTTGTAGTTTAACGTGGCTTAAGCTTCTGCTCGAACAGAAACCCCGAAAGTCCATAAATGGATGCTAAAAATTTGAATTCATTTTATCAGTGCCGAATTAAAATTCTAAATTCCAACTTTAATCCAAAACGAAGTATTGAAGTTTTGTTTAGATCTACACAGAAACAGAAAATTTAGAAGTCACTTTAGAAGATTTGAATCTGTTTCATCAGTAGATACTTAAAATTTCAAACTCCAACCTGAATCCAAAACGAAAGGCCGAAGTCTGAATCGAAATTCTAAGCTAAATGCCGGATTTAATGATCAAATCCTGCCTTAACAATCGTAAACTGAATCTTAAAATAATTATAACTGAAAGCTGGATTTGGGGAAACGCTACTGAAGATCTGAATCTGTTGTCACGTGGTTTTGCAGTTCTGTGTTACTTTTTGTATTTTGCTTCATTTTAAATTTTTAGTAAAATTCTTTAGTACGGTCCTGTCCTTTTAATTTTAAACCCGTGTTAATTATGTTATTTTTGCTATGGTTTAAATTTATTTTAGTCTGTAGGGCATGCCGGGTTAAACCAAGTCAGCGCATTTTCCTTGCAGTTCTACGAAGTCACCTTAATATTTCGTCGTTGTAGAAATTTTCCTTTGTTAAAAATCCAAAGCTGACCTAATGCACGTGTATTTTGTCGACGCATGATGTCATCTTATTTCGTTTAATGCAGCTTCTCGTGATACGGTTCGGGGAATCCCCTGCACGCAAGGCTATGTTAGCTGACATGCCTCAGCGTGGTTCGACTCTTCTACACCTCCCCTCGTTAGTACGTGACAACTCCTATCGCACGTCTTTTAAGACAAATGTGCAAGTTTATCGTTTCCAGCTTGGGTACCTATTTAAATTACCGGAAGGTCTCTGATTACCGGTAATTCTCGTGGAGAATTACATTACGACTTGGTCAGATTCTACTAAAGAGTGCCATACAATTCTCAATTTGTGTGAGAAGTTTAGTGAAAGTTAAAGTACCGTTTCCACACAGTTTCCTTAATTGAGATTAAGAAAACCCACAGCCTTCGGATTATTCTTCATTGTTTTGCACCCGTTTTAGAAAAAAGAACATCATAGCTCTTCCCAGTCTCACGTCCGTCACATACTTACTCCCTGTGCCTTCCGTTTAACTATGAACATCTTGTCAGGTAATCTACCTTCCTTTACGCTGCTCCTGCTTTGCCGTTTGTATTTCAACACTAGTTTCAAGCCCTAATTTAGTAGCCGACTTTTGGTCGATCTGTTTGTCCGGTGGTATTGTTGAAGGCTTTGTGATTCGCGTTAGGCATATTTGATAATATTTACATTGCAAAGGATGAGGACCGTTGGCAAACGGTTGGCTAGTTTGTTTTATTAGTTTTGGCGATTTACTCGTGGAAAGGCATTAGTTAAATTTTACTGTCAATAATTCAAGTACTTGAAGCATATTATCTTTCGTGTAATTTGTTCAACAAGTATTCGAGTCTTCAACTAGTGTGTGTTACCGTTTCGTTTCAATGTTAATAATGTAGAAACGAATTGCCGTGGAATTTTTACGAATTTCATGTCGCATGTATGTAATGATTTGTAATTGAATTTCTAGCTTAAGTTTTGTATTTGCCATCATAATTTCTTTTGACTGCGATTAAGGGAACCTAGTTGTTAATGATTTTTGCCTTAAAGTTAAATAAAAGTGGTCTCCCTTAATCATCTTTTCATATAAATTAAGATTAAATTTATGAACCCCTTTTGTGCCATGTTTTGAATATTACTTGCATTCATTAAATTTCATTGTTAATTCATTCTTGCCTTTTTTATTTCTGTTTATTGTGTTTACTTTAAGGTATTTGTGTATAACTTTGTGAGCATTTTTGCCAGTAGCAGTCTTGTATTTCATTAAGCAAGGTAAGTCACATCTTGCAGCAGGCTGCAGCTATGGAAATCCTCTGTGGTGGGTTCCTATATAGACCTTAGGGTGAATTTAATACCACAGTGGCGCCCAACTTTATCCCGATTATGACTGCCCCTATTTAAAAAGCATTTTAGCGTTGCAAACCCCCCTTCGCCACTGTTTTGCTAGCCGAGTGCCACAGGACTTCCATCGTTCCCTATAAATGTTGTAGTGCGGAATAAGCACGTGACACTGTTTTAACAGTATTTAGAATTTTAAACCCCAACCTCAATCAAAAATGAAATGTCGAAGTCTGGATCGAAATCCTGCGCTCTGAAAGCCGGATTTCGGAAGTTCGAATCATGCTTTAACGGTTGTAAACTGAATCTTAAAATTACTTTAATTTCAACTGAAAGCCGGATTTGGGGAAAGCGTGAGACTTGTCAACTTAAGCTTCTGTTTAAATCTGCACAGCAACAGATGAATCGCTTCTGAAGATCTGAATCTGCTTTAGAAGTATTTAAAATTCTAAACCTCTTTAGAATCCAAAACTCTAACAAAATGTTAAGCGAAAAGCCTGATTTATTGTTCGAATTCTGCCTTAACAGTCGTCATTGAATCTTAAAATTATCAACATTTTAATTGAAACCGGATTTGGGGAAAGCGCGAGACTTGTCAACGTAAATTATAGTTTAAGCCAGCTTATGTTAAGCTTCTGCTCAAACAGAAACAGTGAACTTTTATAAATCGGTGCTGAAGCTTTCAATCCGTTTTATCAGTATTTAAAATTCAAAACTTTAACCTGAATTCAAAACGACATATCGAAGTCTGAGCTGAAAGTCGAATTTAATATTCGAATCCTGTCTTAAACCTAAACTGAAACGGATTGGGGAAAGCGTGAGCTTTGTCAACTTAAGTTATATTATAAGCCAGTTTATGTTAAACTTCTGGTTAAACCTGTACAGAAACAGAAAATGTAATAACCAATTCTGAAGATTTCAATTTGTTTCATCAGTATTTAAGATTCTAAGCTCCAATCTGCCAAATTGAAATGTTGAAGTCTGAATCGAAATTCTTAGCTAAAAGCCGGATTTAATGGTAGGATCCTGCCTTAACATTCGAAATTTTTAATTGAAAACTGGATTTGTCAACTTAAGCCATAGTTTAAGCCAGCTTAAGTGAAGCTTCCGATTAAATCTGCACAGCAGCAAACAATGTAGTAAGATTTGAATCTCTTTTATCAGTATTTAAAATTCAAAACTCCCAACCTGAAAACCGGATTTAGGAAATGTGTTCGACACTCAACTTAAGTTAAAGTTTAAGCCGGTTTAAGTTAAGCTTCTGTTCAAAATTCAGGCGTCCAGATATTCCGAAAATTTGGACCTGTTTTAAACGAATTTTTAATCCGTATTTAAGGTTCTAAATTCAAACCTAAATTAAAGCCAATATTGTAACAACGAGCAGGATGACGTCATTTTGTAAGGTCATTCCACTGGCTAGCTACACGTGCGGCGTATCGAAGTTGCATCTTTTAAGAATGCAAGAAAAGCACGTACATTAAAGTGGATTGTACTAAGTAATTCGACACCTCGGGCGCGCATAGATAAGATACTGACAGAATCGAGAAGAAGGAGTCAATTTTACTGTACAAATACTGCAGCGTGATATACGCTAAGACATGCTTATTCGCATCCATTGAAGCTGCAGTATCTACGACCAATCGACACCCTCCAAGACGATAGTTCCAGTATTATTCATGTAAGACTGTTTTTATTTTAACAAAATGTTTGTATAAAATTCTTAAGTTCTTTTTATGAACTTAGCCGTTTTAAATGTGATTGGAACTTATGTAAGTGTTTAAGAGTTTACTTTAAATTGGGACTTAGAATAATTTGTATAACTTTGTAAATCTAAAGCACAGACATGGAATACATATGTTAGTTGAATTTTACTTTGAATAAAAACCTCTCGTAAAAGCCAAGCAAAATATCAAGTGACGAAGTTGGTCAAAGACTCTATTAATTTCTAACAATAAAGGAACTAGCGACTTCGCCACAATATGTTGAAGTCTGGGTTGAGGTTCTGAGCTCAAGAACCCGGATTTAAGGTTCGAAGCCTGCCTTAGCAAAAGATTTTGAAGTCTCCCAATTCTGGATCCAATTTAACAGCGATGATAATCAAATAAGGCTGCAGAAGGGCAACTTTTACAAAGGTGAAAAGCATACAAACGAATATTAATTAGCAGCGTACTGATTACCTTTAACCTTTCATTCCTTCGTTTTTATTAAGGAAATATTTCATTTTAAGTATTATCTAAGGAAGATTTATATTTGATAAATCCTAGAAACGTAACATTGTTTCAGGCAATTCCTTAACTTGGAACATAAAATGAAGTTATAAATTCACGTCATATAAATCTGATTTATATTGAAGTTACTGTTGTTGTTTACTATGTGGTTTCACGTCAGTTTGATTTCTCCTTTTACGACGAATTTATGAGAAATTCATTGATTTCCTTAGGTTTCTGCCTGAAACTATGTTCGTATTTGGAAATATTCTGAAGATGCAACCAAACTGGGAAAAATACGTTTTAATTTTAATTAATAAAAATTCAATAAATGAGATTTATTACATATTTCAAGGAAAGGGGTTGCTTCCTAAAACTTACAGTTTTAATAAACTCGAATAAAACTCCCAGCAATTTGACAGTTGTGAATATTTCAGTTAATTAAGTTAAAAGCGTATCCTTATTAAAAGTTTATCGAAGAAAACTTATCCCCGCAAAAGAGGACGTAATCCTTCCTGGAAATAATCGAGTATTTTCCGTTCGAATTTCTGACGTGCTTAATGTCAACGGGGATAATCTGAAGTTCCTTGTCAAGTAAAATTCCTGAGATTTGTTTTACGGGTCAATTTGCAATCGATCGTCATTCGTTGGGTTGTTATCAGGGGCGGTGAAAATGAGAGACTAATGTCTTAAAGTTTTTACGACGTTTGTAAACGAGGCGAACGATATCGTACTGGAAGAAAGGAAAATTAAATTCTCCGTTTTTAATAATAAAAAGTCGCCTATTATTTTAAATTTAATTTGAACGTAGCCAAGAAAGCAATTGCAATTTCAAAACATCGAGTGAAAAACGCTTGGTTTTAAGCGAAATTACATCGAAAAACATTTTACTTTAACCTTGCTAAGGGTGGAATTATTAAGGCAACTTTATTATATGCCCCGGCGGTCTCCCGAGTAACTCCCGTAATAATATTTTCTATTTCCTCTAGATTCTAGAAAATAAGAAGGCAAGCGGAGAACGCAACGAAAATAGTAAGGAGAGGAAAATTCCTGGATTAGTTTGGGGATTGTTTATAATTCCACACAGACAAAAATAGTTTTTACCTTTGAAATTGGCATCGATTTGATTTTACTATAGAGTATATAAGTGTAGAGGAGCAACGCCCATATTTTGGGTATTATTTAAGCTTGGTTACAAGAGCAAAACGTGGATTTTACACTGAGGCGGACGAAGGCAATAGTAAGCATTATAAAAACATCGATTTATTCGTTTGGCAAGCAAAAGTACAGCTGGGTGGACATCTAACGGTTGGAAGCCATGCTAAAACCCGACGTTTCACAACCTCTAAGTTTTATATACTCTTTGGAGGAACTTCAGAATTAAAACAAAATGATTTTTTTTAACAAACAAACACCAAATTAATTTTTCCAGTAAGTAGATTCAAGTAGTGAAGAGGCGTTTCCATTTATTGCATAAAAAATACAATACAAAAGTCCTGAAACAAAGAATCCTTAAAGCACATTCATATTGCATTAACTTGAATAATAATTCAGTTGTTGATGAAGTATGTTTAATTTACTACAAATTAAAAATAAATACAAAGTGGAATAGAGGTCTTATTTGATTTTGTAATATTTAAACCGGCAGTTAGTTAATTAACCATGGATATTGATACGTAGTTTAGGTTTACATTCATTCCAAAAATATTTACAGTTAAGTAGGTACATATTTAAATTCAGTTTTAGAAAATCTTAAGAGTAATTTGGCATAGTTGTTTTGATTTGTTTAAATTATTTTTGTATTTTGCGTTAATTTTTTAATTAAACTAAACTAGGTGGAGGCTAATAAATGTTACTTTCTTGATTTATATTGATATTTTAATGTTTATTTGATTATCTGTTATTTTACTTTATTTTAGAATTTGTGCTTATTCAGTGACTTGATTAATTATGTAATGAAAGGTTTCTAAATTGTGCAAAAAGCATTAAATTTGAGTCTCCAAATGGGTACATTAGATTTAAACTTTTGAATTTGGACCCAAATTCGAGCACTCAGAATAAGATTACAATCCTAATTTGAAGTCTCAAACTAGTTCCATTTTTCGTAAACGGAATACTCGACCTGAGAGCTAAATTTTCGAATTCGGATTTAAGACACGTGACTTCTGGAGATTGGATCGTATACTATGTATATGAATGTAAGTATGTATTCGATTTGAGGTTCAAATCTTTGAATTCAGATTCAAAATATGAACTTTCAGAACTAAATTCGAAAATGTATAATCCAGATTAAAAAGATTTTGTAGAATGCGAGTATTTGATTTGAAACCCGAATTTTCCAATTTGGATTAAACTTTCGCAGCTTCAATGATAGATTCGAAAATTCAATCTTATAATCTTGATTTAAAGTAGGCAATAAATTGTCTCCGAATTTTCCAAGTCAGATTAAACGAATTTTCAGAACCAGATTCGAAAATGTGATTTTATAATCCTGCTTTAAAGATCGAATTAGATTTTGCAATTCGTATAAGAGTGTAACAACTTCATTTTAAACTTGTTCGTATTTGGATTCAATATTCGCAGCTTCAAAGTTCAAAAATTCATTATTATAATCGGGTTTTAAGGTCTTAAGTCGTGTGTGAATTTTTGAGATTTGATCTATTATTTTATATAAATATAAATATTCGAAGTTAAATTCAAAATTCGAATCTTCAGAGCAATAAGATTGTATAATCCTGATTGCCTTAGGTTTCTTAATTCGTATTTAAGGATATAAATATTTGATTTGAAACTCAAATCTTTGAATTTGGCTTCAAATTTCGTAGCTTCAAAGTCGGACTGGAAAATTCAGTCTTATAGTTTTGATTTAGAGTCTTAAATCATGCCTGTATTAGAGTTTGCAATTTGTATAAGGATGTGAGTGTTTCGAATTTGAATCCAAGTTTCGCAACTTCAAAGTCAGATTTGAAAATTCAGTCTTACAATCATGGTTTAAAGCCTTAAATTGTGTCTAAATTTTTGAAATTTTGTCATGTATTTCTTACATTTTTGGTTTGAGACTCGAATTTTCGAAATCACGTTGAAGATTTGAATCCTAAGAGCCAGATTCGAGAGCTTGATTTAATAATCCTGATTTACAACCTGAATTTTCGATATCAAAATTTGCAGTTCATTTAAGAATGTAAATATTTGATTTTAAACTCAAACTTTCAGAAGTGGATTGGGAATTCACAGCTTCAAAATCAGCTTTGAAAACTTGATCTTGGTTTAAAGTCTTAAATGATGTGTGAAGTTTTGAGATTGATTGATTGATTATGTATTTCGGATAAGAATATGAAAATTCGATCTGAGACTCAAACTTCGAATTCAGATTGAGGATTTGAATCTTTATAGCCAGATTCGAGAATGCAAATTTATAATTGGTGTAAAGATTGATTATTTGATTTGAAACTCAAACCTTCGAATTGGGATTCAAGATTCGCATCTTTAAAATTAGATTCGAAAATTTAACTATAATCCTTAAAGCTTTAAATGATGTCTAAATTTTTGAGGTTTGATACGGATTTAAATACTCGATTTAAGACAAAATGTTCGCATCCACGTTCAGGATTCAATTCTTCAGAGCCAGATTCGAGAATTTGATTCTGTAATCTCAATTTAAAGATTGAATTTTCTACATTAGATTTTGCAATTTGTATAAGGATGTGAATATTCGATTTGAAACTCAAAATTCCGCAGATTCAAAGTCAAATTTGAAAATTCAATTTTATAATCCTGATATAAAGTCTTAAATCGTGTCTAAATTTATATTTCCTATATGAATAAGAATATTCGATTTGGAACTCAAATTTTCAAAATCAGATTTAAATTTCAATCTTTAGAACCTAAATTTTATAATCCTGTTTCAAAAACTAGATCTTCTGCAATAGATTCTGAAATTCGTTTAAGGATGTGAATATTTGATTTCAAAGTCAAACTTTCGTATTTGGATTCAAGATTTGCAGCTTCAAAATGAAAGTCGAGAATTTAATCTTATAATCCTGGTTTATAGTCTCAAATCGTGTCTAAATTTTTGAGATTTCGTTATGTATTTCGGATATGAATAGGAATATTCGCTTTGAAATTCGAATTTTCTAAGACAGATTTAGAACTTCAGCATTTAGAACCAAAATTGAGAATTGGTTTTTGTAATCACGATTTAAAGATTAAATTCTTTGGAATAGCCTTTGCTTTTGCAATTCGTTTAAAGATGTAAATATTTGATTTAAACTAAAAATTTCGAATTTCGATTCAAAATTCTCAGTTTCAAAATAAGATTCGGAAATTTAATCTTACAATCCCGATTTGAAGCCCACAATCGTGTCTGAGTTTTTGAGATTTGATCATGTATTTCGTATATGATAGTAATAGTTGATTATAGATTTTTAATTTCAGGTTTAGGATTCGAATTTTTAGCTTTAAATTTGAGGGTTTAAAGCAGCGTCCAAGTCGGATTTAAAAAGGTAGTAGTATAAAGACTCAAATCATGTCTAAATGTTTACGATTTCATCGGGTATTTACACTAAGATTCAAATTCACGGATTGAAATTCAAAATTCGAACCTTCAGATCCAAATTCGGTGATTTAAGGCAGCGTCAAGTCAGATTCAAGGATTTAACCTGATAATTTAGATGTAAAGACTTAAATCATGGCCTAAATTTTTGAGATTTCATTGTGCATTTCGGATGTGAATGTTTACACTGAGATCAAAATTTTCGGATTGAGATTCGAGATTCGATCCTTAAGATTCAAATTCAGGGATTTAAGGCAGCGTCAAGTCAGATTCAAGGATTTAACCTAATAATTTAAATATAAAGAACTTAAATCATGCCCACATTTTTGTGATTGAATGTGGACTTTGATTATATTATAAACTTGAATTATTATTTGCTTTGAGATTCAAATTTGAGAAACTAGATTCAGGATTTGAATCTTCAGATACAAATTCGAGGGTTTAAAGCAACGTCCAAGTCAGATTCAAGGGTTTAATGTTTTAATTTTGATATAAAGATCAAAATCATGAGATTTGGTATATAAAGATGTATTTCGATTTGAGATTCAAATTTTTGAATTCATATCCAAATTCCCGGATTTAAAGCAGTGTCTAAGAATTTAATCTTATACGAGTAATTCAGATATAAACACACAAATCATGTCCAAATTTTTTTAGATTTGATTAAGCATTTAGTGTATGAAAAAGTCTAATTTTTTAAATTCAGATTTAAAATTCGAATGCTCAAGGATTTGAACTTAAAATCTAGAATTTTAGATTTAAGAATTCGTAGCAAATTTTCAGTTTTCAATCCAAAGTTTGTTCTTTCAAATCCGATACTGAAATATCTGGTGATTTCGGCTTGGAAATCCAGTTTCAAATTAAACAAAGCTAATTTGGAATCTTCAAATTTAGATTATAATCAGAAGAGATTCAGATTCGAAATCCGAATTTGATTTTTTAGTTTAACAATGGTAAGTATTCATATGCAGCAATCTAAAAGTCAAGAAGTGCCAGCGAAAAGTCAATTCTGATCCGAAATTCTGAAATCCAATACCACTGCTTTGAGTTTCGACTTCCAAACACGATTAAGATTCGAATCAGAAATTTAAACTCGATGAAAACATGCCAATGTTGATCAAAGCTCAATCTTTGGCGATAACTCAGTTCTGATTCCAGATTCAAACATTCAAACTTCTTAAGCTGTGCCCTGGATTTGGATTAACATCAGACACTCGAGTTTGAATTCAGATTCAAATCTGAAACTTGAATTGAACTCAGAAAATCTGTTTTAATACTTGAGCGATTCGGCATTTAAATCGAAGATTCGAATATTTAAATGGCATTGGAAACTCAAATTTTGCGAATTTGGATTTTAATCTGTGCTTGGATTACCGAACCAATGGAGTGATCACTTACACAACAAAAGTTAAGCATTTTACCTGAATTGATGGAAAGATTGGTTGATTGTTCGTTTTATTGCGCATATGAGACTTTCAGTATTGCTCTCGCAAGCGGGGAGTGTAGGTACACCTGAACAGCACGCAGTAGTCACTCAATTGGTTCGTTAATCAGGATATAAGATGTAAATTAATTTAACAACCGTGAACGAAGGAGATTTTTGTGCATATACTCTTAGTCGAAGTGAAGAGAAAAGGTGCAGTATTTTAACAGATGTGCTAAGTTTAAAGACGGGACGAAGAAGAAAGAGAGTTGGGAGGAGAAAGAAAGAAGAAAGAAAGGGAAAAGAAAGATGAAAGAGAGTGAGAAGGCACAAGAACAAGAGGCACGGAGAGAAAAAGTGAGGAAGACACAGAAAAAGAAAAAGAGGGAGATAAAGGAAGGTGTCAAAGAGAGAGAGAAATCGAAAGTGTGAGGGAGAAGAAGGGTGTGAGGGAGGGAGAGGCAGGGAGGGAGTGAGAAAGAGAGTGGAGGGAGCTAGATGGGGTGATAAGCAGGAAAAAATTAGAGTGAGAGAGAGGGAGGAAAAGAGAGCATGAGTGAGAGAGAGAGAGGAACTTAGAGAGTGTAAAAGAGAAAAAGAACGAATTAACGAGAGTGAAGCAGTCTTTTTAAGTGGTCCAGTTTTCGTTGAATGTTTCAAATTTGTTTTTGTGGTATTTTAGGAGTTGCTTATTGTCTTTTTGCCTGAGTTTTGAGAGTCTTTTTGTTTAAAAAAAATTGTTACAGTGCAGTTTTACTTCATAAAGAAGCATATTTGAACCAAAAATCTAACTTTATGATTGAATTGAAATCGAATTTAATTCGATTTTTGCCCGAGTTGAATGTAGCAAAAAGAATAAAGTTAAAAATTCTTGATTTTGGAAGACATTCAGTTCGTCGTGATATTCTAATATGATTTAAAAAAGGTATTAAATATGTGATTTGTTGAACTACCAAAGCTTTGTTAAACTTTTTGTTTATGCAATATTCGGAATACATTTTTGTTGTTTTTGGGAAATTTCTTTTATAATCAAGATTTCCCAAAAATACTGAAACATTTGAATTTTGGAGTGATCTTCACTTGTTACAAATGCCTTAACCAATCAGCCTATATTCGGACGTATGCTGAATCCTTACTTCATGGAGAAACTGCTTTGTTTAACTGAAGAAGCACAGAATTTTTGTAAGTAATTAAATAGATGGGTGAAAGATACTACATTAGAAAAACAAATTAAATAAGTCAAGGCCAATTCAAACAAACAAGCAAAAATCAAACAAAAGGCATTGTGCAGTGACTGATATTTCCTAGTTAGAATTTGTTTAAACTTCACAAAATACTTTTAATGAATTCTTATTAACTAAGATCTTCAATATAGAAAAACAGCACTTCCGCAGGGATTTGAGCCATTGGCTTGAAGTTTTACGTGAAAATACCCAGTCAATCGAACGTTGCGGTTCAATTCTCTGCGGAGATGCTATTTTAGTATCCAAATCTTTCAAAATCCATTAAAAATATCTTTCAAATTGGATCTGTAAAATTATATAAAATATATAAGATAGAATAAACAATCACAGCCTCCACTTTTTCAATACCTTCGCTATCAATATCCATGGTACTGCCGACGCAACCTAAAATTTAATTCTAAGTACATCCTACATTTTCAACTAGATTTATAAATATAACTCTTGAGTGTTTACTAAGTAAACATATATACGTATATATACACATTTAACATCAATACAATTAGTTACTAAACAGAAGTTTCAAAATCACGTCATTTCATACTGTTTCCTATGTAAAGGACTCACATCAGTCTGTGGCGCATGCATAGCAATCGGAAATTGAACACTGGTTTGGAAATTTCTAGAAGACTGATATCCTTGTTGTTGTAGAAGCATTTGCTCCTTGCTTTGTCTATATTGCTGATAATCCCGCGATTGTTGGTACTGAAGTTGCTGATTGTATATCTGCTGTTGTACAATGAGCTCCCCGTTTGTAAATTGCGGGTTGGCTTTCGTAACGGGCCCGTAAACTTTATGACTAGGACTGTAAGTGACCTGAGGTTGTTCGTAAGGAATGTGTTTAAGAGAGTTGTTCTGGTAGAGCATCTTAATGGGACTACCGTGCTGGTTGTAGTTGGGATAAAGCTTAGGTGGTGGTTGATAAGTCGCTTGATTAATATACATGGGACTTAAGGCTTGATACTGCATCGCCGATGAGTAAGCAGCGGAACCAGGTTGTTGATAAATGGGATTATAAGTGGTTGGTCGATAACCGGGTTGGGCAACCCCGTAGGTTTGGTGGATAACGTTCGGTGGTATTTGGGAGTGCGTTCTCATCGCATCTCCGGGCCGCATCGAAACTTCCGCACTTCTCATACCCTCATTGTTTCGATACTTGTCTCCAACTTTTGGTTTTCTTATAGGCGTCGTTGGCAAGGAACGAGAGCCGGCGCTCGCCGTTTCCCAGTCTTTCATTAAAGCTCGTATCCTCGCATTTTCCGCTGCCCTTTCCGCTTCGCAAGCCGAGTCATAGTCGGGTCCCTAGAGAAAAGGATGAAACACTTGTATCTATCTGCCAAATTCAATTTAAACACGCCTTGCTTTGAATGCGACAAGGGGATTTTGAGGTTTTACAAGGCACGTTAAAGTTCCTTATCTACCTACGCTTTTGCATTTCGATCCCTTCCTGAATTATAAATAATAAATTCCCTCCACTAACTCTAATCATACTTACATTGTCGATCTTCTCGTCTAGCATTTTAAAGAAATTCTGCTGACTCGAAGATATCTCCCTGAAACAAACAAAACGCCGTTATCGTAAACCTTATGAATAATAGAACGAGGTTTTGTGTGAGTCTTTGTTCACATTAAAATGTGCGTTATAAACGTCCCTTGGGAAAATTTTCGTGGTTTGCTGCTTTAACTGAGGGAAATTGGCCCTAAGAATGTTCTCGAGCACGTCGTTCCTTATCTTACAACGGTCGTGAATTTTTAGGACTACTGCGTTTGCTCATCCTATTAAAATAATTCGCACACGTACACGAACTTCATTTAGTTGTTATTATGGACTCAAATCGGGGCCAAAAGAATATATTTTTGGAACCTAGAAAAGGAGAGTATTGATTACAAAAACAGTTTCGATTACGAAAAGAATATTTTAAGTGATTTTAAGCAAAACTCGAAAGCATCAGGAAATTTTAGTGCCCCAGAAACCTAATTTGGAAATTACAAGATAGAAAATAAAAAACTGAACGCGCTTTATATCCCACCGCAGGTTTCAATTTATTTCTCGAACGTACTTAGATACCTATATCAAGAAGTATTGAAATAAGTTCTATGTTCTTCAAAGGCTTTCTACAATCGTTGATTGAAAGACTACTCCTTCAATCAACGCTACAGTGTTGCCTGATCAGGATGTCTGCAGCAAGTTTTATACACAATTTGGGTTATGTGCTGTAATCTGTTGAAGGCTCGCTACCATCATAAGGTATGTAAGAGCTTCGACATGTTGATTAGAAATTGAAAAATAAGCATTACTTTCAGTAAGCTTTCGCAATTTAGTCTGTCTGCAGCAAGCTTGACCCTAAATACAGTTTACACGCAGCATACTGTTCCTGTTTGTGCACTGATTTGATTAGAAAGATTAACCTCACCTAACTACCTAAAATGGTTATAAAGTCGTTGAATAGTTTTTTATGGGCTTCTATAATGTTGCCTGATAGGACTGTCTATAACAAACTTTATACAGAATGTAAGTTTACACACAACGTCACTGTTGACAGATGTGTACAGATTAAATTAGAGAGGTTAACTAGCTGCCTAAAATCCAATAAAAATTTGTTTGAGGCCGTTGAATGTTTTTAGGGGCTTCCTATAATGTTGTCTGTAGCAAGCTTTATACACAATGTTAGGTCGTGCACTACATCACTGTAGATATCTCAGATATTTTAGGGTTTTTAAGTTTCTTTAGGAACTGAAAAAATGGGCTTTCATTTCAATAGCTAGTCTTAGAAATAAATTCTTGAATTGTCTACAGTAAATTTCACACAAAATGGTTTAAGTGTAACGTCACTGTTGACAGCTCAGCGCAGTTTAGATTAGACAGTTTAACTTAACCTAAATTATCTAAAATCTGTTAGAAAGGTTGTTTTATTATTAAAATATTTTTCAGAAGCTTCCTAGAATTTGTTGGATATGGCTAATTTTAGTAGCCCCCATGTCTATAGCAAACTTCATACTAAATGCCAGTTTACACGGAATATTACTGTTACTACATGTATTCTGATCAAGGCCCGCTGAATTAATATTACATATAAGGAAGGCCTTATCACTTCATTTAGCCAAGACGCAATTTAGAAACAACGGTGGCGCCAATTGAGGCAAACTATACATTTCTCCATTAAAAAATGTATAGTTCACCGCAAATGGCGCCACCGTTGTTTCTAATTTCGTCTTGGCTAAATGAAGTGGTAAGGCCTTATATGCAATATTAGGTTGGAGAGGTTAATCTAACCTAAACTAGCTATTATCTGATAAAAAGTTCATTTGAGACCGTTGAACGTGTTTTTTAAAGGTTTCCTAAAATACTGCCTGATAGGGCTATCTGCAGGAGCAAGCTTTATACACAAGGTTAGGTTGTGTGCTATGTCACAGTTGTCATTTCACTGCAAATGTTTCAGATATCTTAGAGTTATTCAGTTTTTTAAGCAACTGAAAAAATTAGCATCCATTCCAGGTGGTTTACAAAAAAATTTTGCAATTGTCTGCAGCAAACTTTACACCAAATGTTAGTTTATGCGGAGTGCCAATATTGACAGTTCTGTAGAACTTAGATCAACTGTATAACCTTACTTAAACTATCTAAAAACTGACAGAAAATTTATTCAGACTTTTAAGTATTTTTTTCATATGCTTTCTACAGTGATTTTTCCTAAGAGGGCTGTCTGTACCAAACTTTATATCAAATAGTAGGTTATGTCCGATGGCTTGTTGACAGCTCATTGTCTGGTATTTTAAAATCTCGTCAGTTTCGTTAGAAATTTAAAAATGAGCATCGATCCCAGTAGCAGTTGGATTAAATTTAAGAACTGTCTGCAACAAGCTTTACAGCAAATGTTAGTTTTTATACACAACGTTTCTGTTGATAGATCGATACGTATTAGATCAGATAGCTTAACCTAACCTAATCTATCTGATTTTCATTGTATTGAATACTTTTTTCAGAGACTTCCCACAATATTACCCGTTAGGGCCGTCCGCAGTCAGCTTTATAAGAAATGTTAGGTTATGTGCTATGCCACTGTTAATAGCTCACTACAATTATCTTAGTTATTTTTAAGATTCATCAGTTTTGTTAAAAATTGGAAAATAAGCATCTATCGCAGTAGCCGTTGTAATAAATTTGGGAACTGTCTGCAGCAAGATTTATATTAAATGTTTAATTGCAACAATACTGTTGATAGGTCTGTATAGATTGGAATTGAGAAGTTAATTTAAACTACCTAAAACATAATAAAATGGTTGTTTGAGACTATATTCTTCAAATGTTGTTTAATAGAGCTGTCTGTAGTTAGCTTTATACAAAATTTTAGATTATGTGTTATGTTAGTCCACTGCAGTTTTTTAAAAAATTTCAGAGTTTCATCAGTTTCTTTAAGAAAGAACAAAAATGAACATCCATCCCAGTAGCCTTTGGAATAAATATACCATGTCTGCAGCAAGCTTTATACAAACTGTTAGTTTACACACAACATCACTGTCATCGCTGTCAACACAGCTCTTTACAAATTATATTAGAGAGGTTAGCCTAACCTAACTATCTAAAATCTATCTAAAGGCTTTCTGTAATGTTACCTAATAGAATCGTCAACAGCAGGCTTTATGTTAAGTTATGTCTTATGTCAAAAACCAAAGGAAAGTTGTTTCCAGACTATTAAATATTTTTTTCAAAGACTTCCTATAATGGCTCTTTTTGAAAAGGCTGTCTGCAACAAGTTTTATACAGAATGTTAGGTTATATATAATACTATGGTCTTTTAAAGACCCACTGCACGTATCATGCATTTTAAGGTTTCATCAGTTTCATTAAAAAATAAGATATGAGTGTCCATTTCAGCAGTATTTGTAATTAATGTAAAAACTGTCTGCAGCAAACTTTACACCGAATGGTAAATCGTGCGGAACATTTCTGTTGTTAGTCCTATACAGCTTGGATCATACAGCTTAATCTAACGTAAGGGGGACTTTCCTATAGGTTGGAAGGTAACAACTGATATTACTAGAAAAGCCGAAGAGAGAGAGCAACATGCAGAGACTACATATAGACCGCTTTGCATGATTAGTACTATGGGCAAACTCCTAGAACAGCTGCTTAAACACAGAATCACGGCAGAACTAGAACGAGTTTAAAACCTCTCAGAAAACCAGTACGGATTCCACAAGGACAGATCCACGATTCAAGACATGGATAAAGTCATAGAAGTAGTCGATACAACTAACAGACGTGGACTTAAAAATAGAGGTGTATGTGCAATGATAACGTCAGACCTTAGAAGTGCATTTAACTCGGCAGACTGGGTGGGAATAATAGAAGAAATGAAGAACAGAGGCATAGCACCGTTTTTAATACGAATGGTTCAAGAATATCTTCAAGATAGGACCCTGATAATCTCTGATACCTGTAGAATGGATGTTACATGTGGAGTACCACAGGGTTCTGTGATCACTCTTTTATTGTGGAACATTTATTTTGACGGGGTGCTGCGCATTTCCATGTCAAAGAGCGTTAGAGTCATTGCATACGTAGATGACATCGGTATAGTGTTAGGGGCTTGAAACAAAGACATGTTATGCAACAGAGCAAATCTTCCTCTGGATAGAATTAGACAGTGGATAGACATGAAGCAACTTGCACTGGACCCAAAAAAAAGTGAGGCAGCTTTACTGGTTGGAAGAAGAAAAGTATGAAAGTTCTCTTTTAATCTCCTTGAAAGTAAAATAGATACTAAAGACCACATAAAATATTTAGGAGCTCTGTTTGATAGGAAGACCAGAATGACGCAACACGTCGAAAATGTAGCCGCCAAAGCGGAGAAAACAGTTAAAGCCTTTGGAAATATTATGCTAAATATAAACGGCCCGAGAGTCAGTAATAGAAGAATATTAACTTCCGTGGCATACTCGATCATATTATATGCGACTTCCATTTGGCAACGAGCAATCAAGTATAAGAAATATAAAGATATCCTCTATAAGATTTAGAGAAGTCTAGCAATAAGGATCAGCAGCTCCTATAGCACGATGCTACTGGTTATCGCCTGAACACCACCAATTGAACTCATAGTGGAAGAAAGAACAGAAAGGTGTAAAAATAAGATAACAGGAAGCCAAACAACATACACTAGAAAACTGGCAAAGAGTATGGGAGAGAGAAAGCAGGGCTGGCTGGACCAGACGTCTTATACCGAATATAAAGACATGGGTTGAAAGAAAGGTTGGAGAACCGAACTACCTTACACAAATTATCACGTGGCATGGATGCTTCATTATTTACATAGGTTTAAGCTGGCGGAAACACCAAACTGTGTCTATTGCAATGATGACACAACCGAACACACTTTGTTCAATTGTACCTAATAGGTGGCAAGGATATAGAGAAACTATGATTAGGCAAAGCAGAGCACAGCCTAACGCTGATAAACTGATAGGGACCATGCTTAGCTCGGAAGACGCATGAGTCACAATAAGCAACGGCATCCAAGCAATAATGAAAACCAAAGAAGAGGAAGAACGCGAAAGACAAGAGGAAACAGGATTTTAAGTTCCGAAGTAATGCACAAGCGGTTCCGGAACAGATGGCGGAGAGCGAGGAGGGGTTTTAGTCGGTAGGCGCGCGAGACACCTTCTCAGGCGAATCCGACACTGACCAAAGAGGCAGTCTTTAGAAGATTTCCCCTCCTTAGGATATTGTTAATTGATTGTTGATAGCTTACTACCAGGTATTTCGGAGTTTCATCAGTTTTGTTGGACATTGAAAAATGAACCTCAATCGCAGTAGCCTTTGGAATACATTTTAGTAACTGTCTGCAGCAAGCTTTACAAACATTGTTAGTGTATGTAAAATGTTTCTGTCGACAGCTCTGTCCAGAGTAGACCAGCTAAGTTAATCTAACCTAAGCCACTTAACGCGTGATAGAAAGGTTGCTTCAGATTCGTTTTTCTACAATGTTACCTGACTGTCTGCAGCAAGCTTTTTAACAACTATTAGGCTGTGTGCTACGCTTTGCTAACAACTCATTACAGTTATTTTAGGTACTGAGTTCCGTCGTTTTCACTAAGAACTTAACAGATGAGCATCCATCTCAGGTCTTTGGAATCAATTCAGGAATTGTCTACAAAGCTTGCTACGGATATTTATTATTATTATTTGGATTAGATCAAGCAAATTAACTTAAACTATTTAAAAGACGAAGACTTTCTACAATTTTAACTAACAGACCCGCGTTTTTTTACTTCTTTTAAAAGAAAAGCCTAAATTGCTACGGGCAGAATTATCAAGGCTACTTTATTAAGTGCCCCAGTCTCCAGAGCCACTTGCGTAATATTTTCTATTCCCCAAGAAAATTAGGAGACAAGCGGGGAAAACAGAATGAAAATAGTAACGAGAGGAAAATTCTTGGAGTTTCTGAAAAAATTCGAATCAGTTTGGGGCTTGTCTATAATTTTTCAGCGAACAAAATGGTTTTTACCTTTAAAATCGGCATGAATCCGATTCTACCAGAGAGTATATGAGCATAGGGAATTAACGTCCGTATATTGTGTATAATTTAAGCTTGGTTACGTGGGTAAAACATGAAGCTAATTTCATGATTTTACACTGAGGGGAAGGAAAGCAATATGAAATGTTACAAAAATATCAACTTTACACATTTGGCTAGTAGGAATAAAGCTACATGAACAACGAACGATTGGGAACCCAGCTAACATCCGACGTCCCACAGAATCCAACCTCTAAAAGTATTATATAGTCTTTGGTTGAACGCATTTAAATTGTGCTTAATTTTCCTATGGATGCAGAACTTTTTGCTTTCACATTGATTAGTAAAATCAAATTTACTGCATTCTTTGAGTCAAATAACTAATTAAGGTTGCAGGTTGCAGGCATTAAATTTAAATATAAAGCAGAAAATTCCTTTGTTATGAGTCGAGCTACATAAAGCGACGCTTCTATTTGTTTAACTTTTAGTTAGAGAAATTCGTATTCCAAGCGTTTCGTATAACTCTTTTAAATGCAGCAGCGGATGACATTTAAGCAAAGTTTCTCGTCATTAATTAAAAAGGAAAACGAGTTCATTTCGTTTATCTTTTGTTTTAACTGTCCCGCCTTATAAACCGTACGATTTTATAACATTTTCCTCCGTTTAGAATTTAATAAGTAGTAATTCTGCTGTTTTAGTATCTTGCGAACAAATCCTAATCTAAATATCAAATTTTAATTCGAAGGTATACGGATACGCCATTATGCATATTTTATGGGATGATGTTGGTTTTATTAACAAAATTTGCCTCGTTTTTAAGTCTATTGCAAAAGTAAACTTCGCAGAAGCGGATACTAATTTAAAGTTAAATACCGTAGGCGTGATTTTATCAAGGGACAAAATTAATGTGAAGAAAAATGTTTTTCGAATAACGTGAGATGAATTTTAAAATCACTGTTTGTATTTTTGGTTTTTGTTAATTATGTTCATGTCGACCTTTTGACCTAGTTTTAATTTCCATTAAAAAAATTTACAGCAGAAAACTTGTTAAGTTAGAGACTTCATGCTGCGAATAATTTTTGCTGCAATTTTTAGTCAGGACTAATGAGTATATAATGCATAGAGAAACAGTTCCATGGCGGAGGAAATATTTTATACTCGAACCTTGCTTTGGGTAGAATAAATGAGTCTGCTATGTTTGTTTTCTCCGATGCTAATAAAGGATATTTCCATAGTCTAAGAAGATTAGGAAAGTTAGGAAAGTACGGTTGGAAACTCTACCTGATTCCTCACTTTCTGGTCTTTGTATATCATATACTCTTTAATAAAAATTCAAATCTCGAGCTGGGTTTTTACAAAACGCTAAAGCTCCAGATTCAATTTTTCTATATATTAAGAATTCCAACTCTGTTTATTGCATACTCTTTAGTCTGAATTCCAGAAATTAAATTCTGATAAAAACAAAGCCTGAGCTTGAGGGTTTATAAATATTATCGACTTCAACTCGGCAAGTCAGAAAGTTACCACAAAACTTGGGAATTGGGAAGCTTCAGATGTTATAGAAGGTCTTTGTACGTTATATACTCATTAGTCTGAGTTTAAGATTTAAAAAATCATAGCTGGAGCTTGAAGGTTTATAAATATCAACGATTTCAGCTTGGAAAGTCAGAGAGTTATCACGAAACCCAGCTACTGGGAAGCTTGAGGTGAAAGATTATGTTGCAGAAGGTTGAATCTCTGTACATTTTATGCTCATTAGTTTGAGTTAAGGAATTGAAATCGTTTTTAAAACATCAAAGCTTGAGCTTGAAGGTTTATAAAGCTCAACGATTTCAACTTGGAAAGTCAGAGAGTTACCACGAAACTCAGCATCTGGGAAGCTTGAGAACTTGAGATGAAAGGTTATGCTGTAGAAGGTTGAATCTCTATACATTTTATGCTCATTAGTTTGAGTTAAGGAATTGAAATCGCTTTTAAAACATTAAAGCTTGAGCTTGAAGGTTTATAAATATCAACGGTTGCAGCTTGGAGAGTCAGAAAGTTACTACCAAACTCAGCAATTGGGAAGCTCGAGATTGTGGATTATGTTGCAAAAGGTTGAATTTCTATAGATTTTGTACTCATAAGTTTGAGTTTAAACCGTGTTTGAGGTTTAAAAACAGCAAAGCTCAAGCCTAAGGGATTATAGATATTAACGATTTCAGCTTGGAAAGTCAGAAAATTACCACGAAACTTAGCAACTGGGAATCTTGAGATGGTAGACTATGTCTCGGAATGTTGAATTTCTGTACATTTTATACTCGTTAATCTGAGTTTAAGAATCTAAATCCTGCTGATAAATGTTCAGGTTTTCAGTTTGGAAAGTCAAAAAGTTGACACAAAACTTAACAGTTGGGTCGGTTTACATAGATGATTAGGTTGCAGAAGGTTATTTTTCTATACATTACGTGCTCTCTAGTTTGAACCCAAGAATTTAAGCTGTGGTCAGGCTACTAAAAATAAAAGTTGGAGATTGAGGGCTGATAAATGTTAAGGATTTCCGTTTGAAAAGTCAAATCGTTGACACGAACCATAGCAGTTGGGACGATTTAACTGACTGACTACGTCGCTGAAGGTTTTTTCCTATACATTATAAACCTTTAATCTGAACCTAAGAACTTCAGCCGTGGCGAAGAAATTAAAAAAATGGAAGCTCGAGATGGAGAGTCGATAAATAATAAGGATTTTAGCTTCCAAAGTCAAAAAGTTGACACGAAACACAGCAGGTGGGACGGTTTAGCTGACTGACTACGTCGCCGAAGGTTGTTTTCCATACATCATATATTCTTTAGTCTGAACCCAAGAATTCAAGCATTCAAAAGATGAAAGCTCGAGATTGAGGGTTGGTAAATGTTAAGGATTTCAGCTTGAAAAGTCAAAAAGTTGTCGCAAAATTTAGCAGTTGGGACGATTTAGCTGACTGGCTACGTCGCAGAAGGTTGTTTTTCTATAACTTATATACTCTTTTGTCTGAACCCAAGACTTTAAGCTATTAAAAAGCGAAAGCTCGAGGTTGAGGGTTGGTAAATGTTAATGATTTTAGCTTGAAAAGTCAAAAAGCTGACACGAAATATAGCAGTTGGGACGACTTAGCGGACTAACTACGTTGCAGGAGGCTACCTTTTCATATATTATCTACTCTTTAGTCTGAACCCAAGAATTTAAGCTTTCAAAAGATGAAAGATCGAGATTGAGGGTTGGTAAATGTTATGAATTTCAACTTGAAAAGTCAAAAAGTTGTCGCAAAGTTTAGCAGTTGGGTCGATTTAGCTGACTGACAACGTCACACAAGGTTGTTTTTCTATAACTTATATGCTCTTTAGTCTGAACCCAAGAATTTAAGCTTTCAAAAGGTGAAAGCTCGAGATTGAGGGTTGGTAAATGTTAAGGATTTCAGCTTGAAAAGTCAAAAAGTTGACGCAAAATTTAGCAGTTGGTACGATTTGGCTGACTGGCTACGTCGCACAAGGTTGTTGTTCTACACATTATATACTCTTTTGTCTGAACCCAAGACTTGAAGCTATTGAAAGACAAAAGTTCGAGATTGAGGGTTGGTAAATGTTAATGATTTTAGCTTGAAAAGTCAAAACATGGCAGTTCGCACGATTTAGCTGATTGTCTACGTTGTAGAACGTTATTTTTCTATACTCTTTATATACTCTTTAGTCTGGTCCCAAGTGTTTATGTAGTGGCCAAGCTATTAAAAAATGGAAGTTCGGGATTGAGAGATGATAAATATTAGGGATTTCAGAGAAGTTACCATGAAGCAGTTAGGAAGCTTCAAGTGATCGATTATGTTGCAGAAGATTAAGTCTCTGTACATTGGATACTCTTTAGTTTTAACTTTAAAATTTATTCTGGACTCAAAATTAAAACATGAACTGTCAGGATTGCGTGTGTTTAGTGTTTGAACTTCCAAATTCGGGTAGGAATAAATAAGTAAATGAACATCCAAATTGATTACTCCGAGTTTTCTTGTTTTTTTGCCCTTTTGTATATAAGGTTTTTTATGTCATATGTCGTACACTGATATCCGCTTTTACTGGTATTCAATCTCATTTCCAATCGTTCCTCCAATACACTCGGGAGACCCTCACGTAATCTTCTTTCTTGCTCTACTGCAATTTTCCAGACTTTATTTAACAAGAAGGTCGTAAACTTCTATTCAACGAAATGCAGCTATTTTTTTGTTTGTTTTACACGAACGACCGTTTTATTTATCATAAAATACAGAACATAAAACTGGAAAATTTTTAGAAAATAAAACTGATTAACAATAAGCAAACTTACACTTGGGCAAGCAATGGGCCACCAAATGGTTTAACTTTTATAGTTCTCCTAGAATCGCAATCTTCTAGTTTCTCATTTAGTTCAGATTCGTTATCAATGGCTTCTTCTTCCTCTGGTTCGGGTTTCTCTGGTGTCACTGCAAACAACAATTTAAAATAAGCTACTTTCATTTAAAACAACAACCATAATTAATTGCCACAAAACTTCTAATAAGTACAACTTACAAAGCAATGCTTCATCATTAATATGTTTAATAACACCTTATCTTTATTTCCGGTTGCAATATTTCCTTATTCAGACGTTTGAAAACTTAGAAAACTTGTCGGATGCAAAAACTTCCCCTGATTTATTATACTAAACGACTAAGCTGCATAAACCTTGATTTATTGTATCTTTTTTAAAGATTTTTATAATAAGGTGAACAAACTTTACTTCGGATATGTTTATTTTAAACAAAGCCCGCTGTTACAGTTTAATAAAAACAAAAACCCCCACAAGATTCCAAGCTGTTACATACAGTTTAGGATCAATATTCGGTTTCCTTCAAGAAATATGGGAATTGTTCGCGAGTTTACCAGCGTGAACGGTTTTATAATAAAACTAGCTTCATAGTTATTGGAAACATGGAAGCTATTTTATAGAAACATCGAGACTTTTTCTCTTATTTATTTGTTTAAGGCATCGGCTAAAAAATCATGTATTTTTCACAATTTGTTTTATTTATCTATGTATTGAAGAAAACTGACCTAAAAAGAATGAGTATCAAATACAAAAATTCTATTTTCAAGCTTAAATTCAAGAAGGAGAATGAGAAAGCCCATTTAAAAATATGAGCAACTAATACCAAAGCTTCACGCATGTTAACGATCATTCATTACTCTAGATTTAATCTTGCTTTATACTAAATAGAATAACAAACTAAGATGATTAATTATTTGGGAAAGGATTACATACATATATTATAGGATCAAGTCGGGTTAAATTGAATTTAAATGGATGTAGACTAAATCTGAAGGTTCCTGTCTGTATTCGGCTAAGATTTATGAAGTTAATGGGGGATTAGGTGTTTTAGGTTTTTAGGTGTTTTAAATTATATACATAGGTATACAACGCGGTTCCTACAGCCTCTAACATATCCCGCATTTCGACCTCTCTATTTCTCCAGCCGTCCCCTTCTATAGCTCTGTCTCTCACAATTTGTTTAATTCCTCCACTCCATGTTGTTGCAGGTCTTCCTATTCTTCTTCTATTTCGTGGTGTATACTCTAATGTTCCCTTTGGCCATCGCTCTTCCCCCATTCTCATTACGTGGCCGTACCAGAGTAACTGCCTGGTCTATATTCTGTCGGCGCTTGTGTATATCCTTTCCGTTTGTCTTCTTATTTCTTCGTTTGGTACATGCTGTACCCTTGATAATCGGCACGCTCTTCTTAACAAATTTATCTCCACCGTTTCTGTAGTCTTCTTGTCTTTTTTTGACATTTGCCAACATTCCGAACCATACGTTAGAATTGGCTCGACGATGACTCTGTATAGCATCCTTTTCGTATTTAACTTCATTTTATTTGACCATAGTATAGAGTTTAGAATACGGATGGACTTCCTGCCTTGTTGCACTTGATCTTGTATGGACTGTTTTTCCTCCGACGAAATGCTTCCCAAATATTTATATTCCCTACATTTTCTTATTTCGTTGATTCGCAGATCTCGGTCTTCCTCTTGCCTTTCCTCTACTTTTAGATATTCAGTTTTTTCCGTATTAATATTTAAGCCCCTTCTTTTATATTCTTCTTCTAATTTTCTTAGCATATAATCCGCATCTTTTTCGTCACAAACATATGTGAATTCCCATTCCTGCAGCCTTTCTTCTCCAGTTCTTCAGTGCTTCTTAAATGTATGTTTTAAACAAAGTAAGGGAAAGATTGTGAAATATTGTTTCCCATTTTTATTGCACTTTGCATATACGAGGTCTGTTTAAAAAGTAATGAGACTGTTTCAATAAAACTCTGTATTTACCTCTTATTTACCTTCGTAGTAATTCCCTTGGGAGGCCACACAGCGCCGGAGACGTTTCTCACACGCCTCGTAGCAGTGCTGGAAGTTCTTCAGTGGAATCACTTTCAGTCGGTCTGTCACGGTTTTCTGAATGACGCCCACAGATTTAAAATGGTGTGCCTTGAGGTGTTTTTCAACTGCGGAAAGAGGAAGAAGTCACATGAGGACATATCAGGGGAGTATGGGGGCTGAGGTACCACAGAAATGCCTTTTTGCGTCAAAAATTGCGTGACAGAGAGTGCTGTGTGACACGGTGCATTGTCGTGATGCAGCATCCAACTTGACTCTTTTCCTCAGTCTTTCGAGATATTCGCAGTAGTACTGCTGATTCACAGTTTGTCCCGGTGGCATAAACTCCTTATGAACAATCCCCTGACTCTCGAAAAAGCATATCAGCATTGTTTTGATCTTTGATTTGCTCATCCTTGCTTTCTTCGGACGTGGTGAGATGGAGGTGTGCCACTCCGACAGGGTTGCATTGAAAAAGACAGGTTTCGTCACCTGGCACACTCTTTTGAAAAAATCATTGTCAGTTTGTGCACTCCAGAAGATCCAAACACACAGTTTTCCGATGTTCGTTTTGCTCGACTGACATGTTTTTGGGAACCATCTTCGCATACAACTTCCGTATGCTCAAATCCTGGGCCAACATGTCATTGACTGTAGCAATGTACATTCAACTTACTACTGATCATTCGGATAGTCATCCATCGGTCAGTGATCACGAGAGCGCGCACTTTTTCCAAATTTTCGTCGGTTTTTGAAGTAGAGGGCCTTCCTAATCTGGGTTCAACTTCAACGTTTTCACGGCTCTGTAAAAAGGCATTGCGCCATCTGAAAACTTACGCTTACGTCAACTTTTGAAATGTTTGCGTTGCATTTTCACAAAGTTTGATACAAAACTTGATCGCATAAGGTTGCTCTAACTTCGACTGGCTCATTTCTATGACACTACAAAAACACAATTCACGAGAACGGGTCGTAACAATGGCGTATTGACGATAGCAAGGTCAAACGCGTACTGCCAGTAGAACAGATGCCTTGTTACCTCAGGCGTTGCGGGTGGTAAAAGGGAACAGAGTGCAGACGATTTTTTCAGACAGGAGTAATAAGAAGTATTAGCACAAGTTATATATTCAATTATATACAGTTTATTTACACACAGAACAATGGGTCTGTATTCACGAGAACTGCACACGGGTACGAGGCAGGGGTTACGCTGACGGGCGTCAAACGTGACGGCGACGGGTATGACGGACGTCAAACGGCGTGCCTCGTAGGGGATTGGTATTCAGGCCTCAATCTGCCTACTCCTGAATACCAAGGAGTGTCTGAATGCTTAGGTCTGAATCTGCGTGAGGTGGTTGGGTAACAGCTTATCTACGTGGAAAGCACGGTATGAGGCTTGCAGTGTTGCCAGATCGCGCGCTGTGCATGCGTTCTCATTACTTTTTAAACATACCTCGTATGTTCCGGATGGCCTGAACATAGGTTTTATTGAGGTCAACCTTGGTCAATGTTTAAAAAGTAATTTCAGGGGTATCGTGTCATATGCTTTCTCTAAATCAATAAATACTAAGTGAGTAGATATATTTCTCCATTATTTGTTGTAATACAAACATATTGACAATACATGAACTTTCAGCGCGGAATCCACTTTGTTCTTCTATCTCTTCTCTGTCGCTTTCTATTCGCATTTTTAGTAATCTGCCGTATTGCTCCATTATCCCATTGAGCTAATCACGCTTCTTCCGCTATAATTTTTGCATACCCTTTTTCCTCCTTTTTTATAAATTGAGCTAACATATGCTAAGTTCCAGTCTTCAGGAATCTATTTATTAAATATTTCTGCCAGTATTGCGATTAATACCCCTGGTCCATATTTTATTAGCTCGATGGGAATGTTTTCAGGCCCTGGCACTTTCCTATTTTTTGATTTCTTTAAGGCTTTCTTTATTTCCACTACCGTTATCCTTGTGAACTACCTGTATCTTTTCTGTTTTGAATTCTTTTCTACTTTCGGTTAACAATGTTGTGTAATACTCTTCCTATTCTTCCATGCTTATCAATTGTAACTTACTTTTCTCTCGTCTGTCTTTCCTGAGGTTCTTTATTATCTTCCACGCTTCCGATACTCTCGTTCCTCTTATGGCATATTATCTATCCACCTCCTTTTCCGCATTTTATTTTTGTTCTTTGCTACTTCTCTTTTTAATTCTCTATTCCAACACGTATATATTCTCCTATCTTCTTCTTTTTGAGTTTGAAGCCACTTTTGGTAAGCATTCTTTTTCTTTTTAACAAGTTCTTCTGCCATACTTGTCCACCATTCAGGATTTTGCTTGCTTTGTTTCTCTTGTTGATCTAAGGCTTCTTCTGCTGCTTCCTGTATATATGTTTTAATCTGATAGTATAGTTTTTCCCTTCGTACCTTCTGCAGTTTAGCTGTCAATCTTAATTGGGTGGATTCTTGTTTAAGGCTTTCCTGGTTGTATTTGTTTTCATCTAGGTTCCCGTACTTGTACTTTTCGTCTGGTTGTCTTCTGGTGTCTGTCCTTATATTGTTTATTAGGTACCGCTTACTTTAGCCGTTACTGGTCCACGGTATACCCTTACGTCTGTGGTTGTTAGTTTTGATTGATTTTGTTGTTGGATTACATAGTCAATTATTGAGCATAGTCCTCTTGTTGTTCGTACCCACGTGAACTTATGGATATCCTTATGAGGAGGAAAGAAACAGGTCTATTAGACGCAATCCATTATCATTTGTAGTTAATTCACCATGCTTGCCCACCACTGGGCTATTTTCTTCCCTTCGAGTGCGTCCATTTGAGTCTCTTAATATACATATTTCTCTGTCGTCTTTAATTTCTGCTAGTGCAGTGTATAGTATATCGTAAAACTCATCCTCTGTCATTCCATCGGGCATCGACTGTTTTATTATTTGTTCATCTACGTCCCCCCAAAATTTTATATTTTTCTTAAGATTCTTATGTATCTATCGAGACCCCTCTCTTAGCTCTAGCATTCTTTCTCACATCACTGCACATATGAATATAATCTCCTACTGTTTCATTTCCATTTCCTATTTTTTTGGTTTCTGTGAGGATGCAAATATTGATCAATTTTCATCTTCTTCAGTTCTTCGAAGACTTCTGTTTGCTTTGTTCTCAATCCCTGTATGTTCAATGTAGGCAGTTTCACAGACCGTTTTTTTGCGTTCTCCGTCGTCGTTTAGTTCCATCCTGGTTCCGAGGCAAATAGTCGAAGCCGTTAGGTCTTTTTATGAGTCCATCGTCTCAACCCTCCTCCTTTACCCGCGTTTGGGACCGCCTGTGGTGAGCTGGTAGGTGCATTGAGTAGCTCAGTGGTTCCCAATGCCGGTCCCAAGCCCGGTTTTAAATTAACTGAATTAATTTTTCTAGTAAAGTATTGAATATATCGTGAACAGATGCTGTCGCAGCCCAACCCACTTTTAAAACTGAAAAATTGATATTTTTGATTTGATTCCTGAGATAACATAAAGCATCTTTTCTCCAAGCACGTAGACATCAAAAGAAAATTAATTACTTCGAACCTAATAAGCAACTCCCAATTTCCTGATTCAGCACGTTATAATTAACGTTTGACTTTTAAATTTTTTTTATTATTACGTCGCTTTTGTGCAGCGTTTATTTAACGAATTTCTTTGTCATCTTTTGGGTGTAAATTGTAAATGAAGGAGGCAGAAACCTATTTTTTTAAATATATGATTTATGATCGTTTCAAGTTATATACGCACGATTTTGTAGAAAAATGCCTTTCTAAAGTAAATTTAACTAACGTGTGAACAAAAATAGATTGTGTGAAAAATTCCATGTGTGTGGGTAGTTCTTAAGCTGAAATCAATAGCGTTGAGATATGTACTGTACTTCAGAGTGAAGCATAGATGGTTATAATTCTGACTATTTGGTGGTTTTTTGACTTGGAAATTTGTTGAAAAATATTAAATTAAAACTTTTTTTGTTCTTTTTCTTCTGACGCCTAACAACGTACCAAAGTAAAATTTAATAAATGAACATAAAAGTGTCTCAGGTGACTTATATCTTATTTGTTTCGTATATGAAGCAGCACTGCTTATTTCTCGAAATCCTTTTCGTAAACCTTCAGATCTCGTATAGTCAAATACCTATTTAACTCGAAAATTTGTGCCATCGAAGGCGAAACGAGAAACGTAGAAAATTGCCAACTAAAATTGCTCGAAGGCACGCATTCGCATTTTAATAAGTTATATGTCATAACGTTTAGGTGACGTGCTCGTTTTTAGGGGGACTTTAATGAACTGCATGTCAACAACAATAACAACAACAATGAAACGTAATTCAACCGGTGACCATCTAGATTATTCATTTAAATTTTTGAACTTTTTTTCGTAAAATACGTCAACACTAAAAGCGTCACGTCAAAAACGCGTTGTGGAGTTTACGCTTTAATTTATTGTTGGAGTTTGTAGTTTTTTTGTAATATACTCGTACGTAGTGAATTTTTGTCTTATAGTTAATAAAAAAATATTGGGGGATGCCTTATATTTAGAATACAATTTTCCTTTGCTACAGGTTACAGGGCAACAGCCAACCTTTCCTCTAATATTCTAATAGAAAATCTCAATTTTTTTGCAAATATTTGCTTTTGCTATCTATAAGTGAGTTAATGGATAATACGAAAACAAAATCAGCCGTCTCGTGTTTCAAATCTAATAGGAATTAATTTGGATAACCCGTTTAATCCGTAGATTGCTTTAATTGCCTATTCAATTGGCTATTAATGCATGGTTCCGTTCAATAATAGCAAACAGTTCGAGCTTCACATAGCAACAACTCCATTCTGAAGTTCTTCAACTAGGTTTTGGTAATTCTTGGTAAAATTAAGCTAAACATGTTTGGTATTACGAATCAACCAAATAATTAGGTACTTATTTGCTATTTAACACCTTTGGTTGCATTCAATAAAATTCAGACAAACAAAAATTAGTTCTTCAACAAATTTATAGAAATTGTTGTTAGAATTAAGCAAAGTAAATTTGGGATTTCCAATACTTATGAAGTAACACATGAATTCATTTATTTGTTCCTTAATACCAGTGGTTGCGTTCAGTAATCCTAAGCTGTACCAGATTCAGATAGAAAGAACTTCGCTCTGAAAGCACTGGAGCTCTTCAACGAAATGTTGTGTAATTCTTGCTGGGACTAAGCAAAGTAATTTTGGTACTACTCATCAAACATATAATATAACACAGAACGTTATTCATTTGTCCCTTAATATCAGTGATTGCGTTCAATCATCGTAAGCTGTTCAAGATTCAAATAGAAAGAATTTCGCTTTGAAGCTCTTCAACGAAATTCTTGTTAGAAGAATTTTTATGCAGAGAACATTTAAACATCTAAAATGACGCTGAAATTTATTTATTTGTCCCTTAATACCGGTGGTTACGTTCAATAGTCATTCATAAGCTGTTCCAGATTCGGACAGAAAGATTTTTGTTCTGAAGTTTTTCTACTAAATTTTGGTAAATCCTACAAAAACTGTTGAAATTTGGAGAGTAAGAAATTTATAAATATCAGCTTTGGAGTGTTTTAAATTTTAATCTTTAAACTTTTACAAAATTCTGAAGTTCGAAGAGGTGAAAACTGCCCCCGATTTCTAAATATTAATGCTCAACTGTTTTTAAGTTTCAAGCTGTACATTTTCAAGCTGTAAATTTTCTACTTAAACCTCTATCTTAAATTTTAATCTTCAAATTATCAAGAATTGCTGAAATTCGAAGAGTTAAAAATTGCCTTAAATTTGTAAATTTCAAATCGATTTAAATTTCAAGCTGCAAACCTTTAAAAATTTTGAAATTTAGTAGTAAAAAATGTCTAATTTTCAACTCTAAAGTGTTTTAAATTTAATCTTCAAATTATTAAAATTCGAAGAATTAAAAACCGAATCAAGCTTCGAAACGTAGTACATGTTATTCTTCGAACTTAAAAAAATTGATGACATTCACAGAGCTAGGAAACTACGTCGAATTTCTAAATTTCAGCTTTCGAGTGTTGGGGTTTCAAGCTGTAAACCATCAAAAATTGCTGAAATTCACGGAATAATAAATTTTTATATATCAACTTTGGAGTGTTTGAAATGCTAATCTTCAAACTTCAAATTCAAAAAGTTAAACTTAAACTGTCTCAAAGTTTTAAATTTCAGCTTTGGACTGTTGAAATTTCAAGCTGCAAATCTTTCAAATTTGGTACAATCCAGCGAATATAAAATTTTCAAATTTCTCTGAAATGTTCAAACTTTCGAAAATTTTTAAATTTCGAAGAATTAAAAACTACTTGGAATTTTTAAATTTCGAAGACTCTCAAACTCTCTAAATTTTAATTTCAAATTTGTGAAAATATTTGAAATTTAAAAAGTTAAAAATTGTTCGAATTTCTAAATTTAAGCTGGCGATTGTGTTAACTTTGATGTATAAATCTCCCAAAATTAGCGTAATCCATGAAGTAGAAGATGCCAATTTTGAAGTATTTTAAATTGTAATCTTCAAATTTTCACCTTGAATTTCAGAAATTCATTTAAATTTAAATAGATTTAAACGTAGGGAGATTTGGAAAATATTTTTTCCTTTATCTTGTTTCCTAGGCCTAAGACGTAGAGTAACAAGGTCATACACTACACACACTTATACTTTACACATGGTGCAGTATGTAGTAAACTAAACACGTAACTCGCAGAGTCGGGGCGGATTAAAAAAAATTGTATTTCAATACAATTTTTCAAATTTAACTTCCTAAAACCGTCCCAAACTACGGCCCCAAGGAATTGTTATTTAAAGCTTTGAAAACTTTTTTGAACGTTTCAATTTCAGCTCTCAGCTGTTGAAATTTCAAGTTATAACCTCCCAAAAATTGCTGAAATCCAGGAAGTCAAAGTATGTAAATTTCAACCCTATATTGATTTAAATGTCGATCTTCACACATTCAAAAAATGCTTATTTATTTTCCCCTTAATACTGATGGTTGTGTTCCATAATCCTAAGCTGTTACAAATTCAGATAGAAAGAATTTGTTAAGAAGTTTTTCGCCGAAATTTTGTCTAATTCTTGCTGGAATTAAGTAAAGCAAGCTTGATGCTACTCATTAGACTTATTAAATAACACAGAAAGTTATTTATTTGTCCCTTAATACCAGTGGTTGCGTTTAATAATCGTAAGCTGTTCCAGATTCAGATAGGAAGCACTTCGCTCTAAAGCTCTTCAACAAAATTCTTGCTAAGATTAAGCAAAGTTTGGTATGTTTAGTTTGAAAATAACACCATAGGAAGATTGTACGGAAAAATAATCAAAAAGAAAATAGAAGACAACATACACGATAAAATTGGAGATTACCAAGCAGGATTAACAGCTGGAAAATCCTGCATTGACCATATTGTGGCGTAGTCGGGGGTTAGTTTATTGTTAGAAATTAAGATAAATACGTTACTTTAATAATTTAGGTAGAATCTTTGACCAACGTCGCCACTTCAATATTGCTTGGCTTTTTACGAGAGGTTTTTATTCAAGTCAAATTTAACTAACATCATGTATTTCATATCTGTGCTTTAGTGTTACAAAATAATGTCCCAAGTCCCAATTCAAAGTAAATCGATACAAATTATTACATTTAAAAGTCCGCAAAATAATTTATACAAGCAAAGTTAAGTTAACATAAAACAACCTTATAGGTATATTACCGGAACATCGTCTTGAAGGGTGTAACTTTTCTTGTAGCTACTGCTTCTTTGATGCCTCTAATGTATTTTCGCTTAGTATTTATACAGAAAATTGACCACCTTCTTCCAATATTCAGTATCCTATCTTATGCGCGTGGGAAGTGCAGAATTGCATAGAAGCACGTATGAAGTGTTAGGTTTCACCGTTCATTGCACTTCCATATACATGCATCTTAAAATATGCAACCTCGTCACGACGCGTGTGGCTTGCCAGTAAATGACCTGATCGAATGATGTCATATCAACCGCGCGTGCGAGTGAATTGAATAAATTCAATGCATTTCAAACTTCGCTTAATATTTTTACATTCGCCTTTGTTACAATATACTCGTGCATACAATAAGACAATTAATAGAGAAGAAGAATGCTAAAAACAGAGAAGACCATCTAGAGTTTATAAATATAACGAAAGTGTATGAATCAATACCTAGAACACAACCATGGAAAGTGGACAAAAAATGATTAAGGCAGTGGAAACAAGCACAGATTTCAAACAATCAAAGGTTTTCTTCAGGGATGCTCTACGTCACCGACATTATTCAAAATTTTTCTAGAATACACTCTTACACAATGGAAAAGGAAATGTGGAGGATTGGGAGTCCCAGTACGAGATGACTATCTATAAACCCTCGGTATTGCGGATGACCAGGTGGTCATATCGCAAGACGAGGATAACCATAAGGAAGAATACACCAAAGCTGGACTGGACATCAATTTTCAAAAAACCGAATACCGAATTCAGATAAAAACAACTTCGCTGTAAAGCTTTAAAGTAAAATCGTAATTATTATTGCAATATGTAATGTAAGATTGCCAAGAAGGGGGTATATAAACATCTGAAATAAGGCAAACATTGATCAAGGCACTCCAAATTTTAGCTAAAGAATCCCTAATTACGCCGAAATTAAACGTCATTTAAATTTATACCCCAAATTTATCCTCTGAAACCCCAATGGAACTACATTCGTGTGTAAAGTGTGCAAAATGATTCCGAAACTTTTGTTTATATCAAGCAAGCGTTTAAAGGAAACCCTTTTCATATCCTTGCCTAGTTATTGCTTGATAAACAAATCTATTAACAGCCCCTGATGGGTTAACAATATAATTCAGCATTCAATATAAGTAGGACGAGTAGAACGCCCGTTGTAAATTGTTAATTAAATTTTTTCGGGAAATAAAATTTTCAAATTTCCGGTTTTGCAGTCTGTGAGTATTTGATCAAAAATGTAATAACGAGTTCGATATTTCATACTTTCTACTTTTATTTTATTTTCGGAATATTGCGACTTTATACTTCGACACATTTAAAATGGGTTGCTGGAAACTCATCTGCCATTCGCCTTTTTTTGTTGAAAATTCTCACAAATTATTTTATTTGTATCTACGTTTATATGACAGACTACTTTTGATTAGCCTAGATTTTAAAAAAACTGAAGAAATTGTATGTTTTCTTTAAATATTCGGAATTTAAATATTTAGTAAAGACTATGTTTACTACTGAAATGTAGGCAACACATTTAACAGAAGCTAAACAATAATTCGTCAATAATACTTTACAAAAATTCTAGAATTACAATTCTCTCTTCAAATTAGGAGACTCTAAATTCGAACAGACAGATTCAAATTTAAAAATTCGAAAGGAATTCTTGTGGTGCATAGAATTCACAAATCTAGATGCCCAATAAATAAACATAAGCAAACAAGTTATGTAGTTCGAGGTTTAAGGCTTCTGCTTGGGGATCCAAAATTCGAATGTAAATTCGAACATTTGACTTCTGCTTGTAGGTATAAAATTAACTCACGTTTATAGCTCAAACTACTATTTTAAAAATCTTAATCTCATTCTTGAAGTCGAATCTGATTTTTTTCCTTTATCCATTTTTAGCTCGGTTTTAGAATAAGAGATTTTGCTCTAATCTTCGAATTGAAGATTCACATTTAAAATTATTGTTCGAATCTGCCTGAGAGACTGTAAATTCTAAGTTTGAATTCGAAGCCCCAATTCGGTCCTAACATTGAAGTATTGTAAATCCCTTCATTCTTGAAATCAAAATTTAAGTTTGAAATCGAATATTTCTTTTAGTTTATTATCGTTCGAAATCAGATATTTGATTCAAATTTAAAAGAACTCACATTTGGAGTTCGAAGTCTGAGGTTTTTCAGATTAAATTTTCGAATCTGTTTTTGAAAATCAATCGTAATTCGAATGTAATTTTGATTTTAGTTTATATTTAGGTCTCGAAACCGAATGTTTTGAAGTCAACTTTGTAATTAAAATTTGAATACCATCCGTAAGAAAGATCTGATTTTATTTGAAATCTCAATTTTGTACTTGATCGACTTTAATTCAAACATAAATTCAGAAATTTGGGCAACAACTTTGGAATCCAAATTAGCATTTAGAATTCAAAATTCTAATATTTTTGAAGTCAAAATCCACATTTGGAATTAAATATTTATTCTGCTTTATTAACTTTGGGTGTAGTTAAGCTTGAAATCAGTGGTTTTAACTTTTCTTTGTACTCGATCGACTTTGAATTCAAACATAAAATCAGAGATTTGGGTAACAGAAACTAGCATTTCGGATCTAAAGTTTAAATCTCATATTTATAAAGTCAATTCGAAATCAAATGTTAATACTGCTTTATTAGTCTGTATAAGCCTGAAATCAATGGTTTGAAATTTTTTTGGGAGTTAAGATTTAGATGTTGAAGTAGATTAAATTTCAAAGGCCAGATTTTTGAGTCTGTTTTAAAAATTTTCAACACTCGGCTGAAAGTCGTAATTTGGTTGCAATTTTGAATTTAGCTCAAATCGAAACTTATTTCAATCAAAACTTCAAACCCATTTAAAACTTAAATCTCATTCTTGAAGTTTAAATTTTTATTTGAAATCAATTACGTTTTTGACTGTAATGACTTCCGAGTTAGGTTTGAAATAAGAGATTTGAACAATACATCTGGCCCTAAAGATTTATGCTTTATAAAGGATTAAATTTCAAATTTTTAGTTCGGCGTCTGAAGTTTAAGGATCAGGATTTTAAGATAGAATCTTTGAATCTGTATTTAAAAAAGTCATAATTTGACTATAAATACGCTCGAAAAATCATCAGCGTCTTGGTACGCTTGATCAAGATCAACGTCTCGGTGTGCTTGATGAAATCCAACATCACCGCATGCTTGATCAGGATCGACATCCTTGCACGTTTGATCGAAGTCAACGTATTTGGACGCTGGGTGAAGATCGACGTCTTGGATCGATATCCTTGCACGTGTGATTGACATCGCCGCCCCCAAACTCCGCCGGATCCACTCGTCGCCGGACGCTGGCTGTTCCCTTCATCTAAACACTCCACCAGAACCGCTTACCGGCGCCTACGTCGCCGGACGATGCCTGTCCCCAGCCACCGCTAAAGCCGCCCTCCACTGCTGAAGCCACACCGTCACCCACGTTGCCAGATGCCGACATCTGGCCACCTTTAGCACACTTCTCGCCAGGTTACCGCCGCCTACGCCGTTGCCGCCGCCTTCGCCGTTGCCGCCGCTTTCGCCGTTGGCGCCGCCTTCGCCGTCGCCGCCGCTGGCACGCTGGTTTAGGTCCATCACCGTCGCCGCTCGCAATGCCGCGACGCCTTGTTTTCACTGTTATCTATTTACCAATTTACGACTGCGTTCAGTCATTGCTTTTTCTTTCTTTGGTTAGTAATAAATAATTATTAGTTCGAAGTCTGAGTTCTCAGGCGAGGATTTTAAGATAGTGTAATTTGAATTGCTTTTTTGAATCTGGATCACATTTGTATATTTAATTCGAACCAACATTTCGATCCAATCTTCAAATACATTTTATTTTAAGTCAAAATGTTGAATCTGTATTTAAAAATTCAAATTTTAAATTTGGATTAAAAGTCGTAATTTGAATTACTATTTTCAATCCGGGTCACATTTGTATCTTAAATTCGAACCAACATTTCGAATCCAATCTTCAAATACATTTTATTTTAAGTCAAAATATTGAATCTGTATTTAAAGATTCAAATTTTAGATTAGGATTAAAAGTTGTAATTTGAATTTTTTTTAACTCCGAACCATTTTCGAATCCAATCTTCTTTTTAAGTAAAAATTCACATTTCAAATCAAAATTCTTTTACCTTATTTATTGTCACTTTAAGCTTCTAAATTGGAGATTGATTAATATTACAACGGGAGCTGCAGATTCAGATTTCAAAACGTATTTAATGTCGAATTTGGAGTTCGAAGTCTGAGTTTCCAGGCCCGGATTTTAAGCTCGAATTTTTGAATCTATACTTATAAATTTCAATTTGAAATTCGGACTATAATTCGCAATTTGAATGCTTTTTCAATCCAGATCACATTTATGTCCTAAATTCGAACCCGTATTTTGAATCCAATCTTGAAATACACTTTCTTTTACTAATTTTTAGTTAAAATAAAGTATTTCTTCTATTTATTTTCAATTTAAGTTTGAAATCAGAGATTTTCAACATCATAAATAGTAGATCTGAAAACTTAGATTTCGAAGAGTATTGACTCGCAAATTTAGAGTTCGAAGTCTGAGTGTTTAGAATAGGATTTAACGCAGACTGAAAGTCGTAATTTGAATGCTGTTTTCAATCCAGATTACATCTATGTCTTAAAATTCCAACCGATATTTCGAATCCACTCGTTAAACTTTCTTTTGGACAAACTTTTAAATGAAATTTGTTTTATCTTATTTACTTTCAGTTTAAGCGTGAAATCTGAGATTTTAACATCGTAATTGGAACTCATGATTTATATTTCGAGGGGGATTGAATCTTAGATCGAGAGTTCCAAACTGCGATTTCAAGATCGAATTTTATTCTTAAGTTTGCGCTGAAAGTCATCTGACCTTGACCTTTGAATCTAAATCTCAAGTTCCAAGCTAGAATTTTTAATCACTTCAAACTTAAAATATGAATCTCGCTCTTGAAGTCAAATTCTGTATTGAAATCCAAGTATTTTTTTTAACTTTAATGCCTTTCGAGTTAAATTTGAAATCAGAGTTTTGTACAACCAATTTGGAGCTGAAGATTTACATTTAGTTGTTTTGAATTTAAAGCTTAGTTTTCAAGCAAAAATTAATTTTGACTTCAAAACTTTGAATTTGAATCCAATCTTCAAGTTCAAAATTATTTTATTAAAGTGAAAATAAATAAGGTAAAAGAAATATTTGATTTCGAATGCGAATTTTTACTTAAAAACAAGTTTGTTTGTTTGAAGATTGCATTCGAAGTGTTAATTCGGAGCTAAGGTTTAAATGTACCTAATCTGGATTTAAAGTAGCATTGAAATTACGACTTTCAGTCCAAAAGTGTTGAAGATTTTAAAAACAGACTCGAAAATTAGGTCTTAAAATCCTCAAAAGAACACATTTCAAACTTGAAATTTAATATAGGTACTTCAAAATCTAAATCTTAACACCAAAAAAAAATGAATGTTTGATTTCGAATTTTCACTTTATAAATATGAGATTAAAGCTTTGAATTCAAAATGCTAATTTGAACCCCAAATTTATTAGGTACCCAAATCTCTCTCAAGCTTACACTCAAAGTTAATAAAACAAAATAAACATTTGATTCCAAGTGTAGATTTTAACTTAACAAAAATATTAGAATTTTGAATTCTGAATGCTAATTTGGATTCCAAATTTGTTACCAAAATTTCTGATTTTGTGTTTGAATTAAAATCGATCAAGTATAAGAGATTATGATTTCAAACATAATTAGATTTTTCTTACGGATGGGATTCAAATTATAAATATGAATATAAGCTGAAACTAAAATTCCATTCGAATTACGATTGATTTCAAAACCAGATTCGAAAATTTAATCTGAAATACCTCAGACTTCCAACTCCAATTGTGAGCTCTTTTAAAATGTAAATCAAATGTCTGATTTCGGGCTTAAGAGGAACGATAATAAACTAAAAGAAATTTTCGATTTCAAATGTAAATTTTGATTTCAAGAATGAGATTCGACTGTTAAACTTACGTGATTGAAAATACTACTTCGAATTCAAGGTATAAAAGTGAGTTGAATTCAATTTTGGGTCTGAGTTGGAACTTCGAATTCAAACTTATTTACTAATCAACAGTCTCGAATTCAGGATTCTAATTTTGCATTTTTGTAATTGTGTAATGTTTTAAAGAAATATATTTCTGCGAAAGCAGAGGTTGGTAAATGCTTGTAAATGTTATTTATACCGTTTAAAAATAAGTGTTTACACGGAATAAAAAGGTCATTTTTGCGAAGAAAAAACAAGGTTCTACATGCAAACAACGAAGATCTATTACTCAAGAGGTAACAGAAACGTTGTTTGTAAAAAAAGCATTTAATTTCTAAATCTATTTTAAGAATCTTGCTTTTGGAGGTTATTTCATTAATTACGTGTACATGTACACTGATATGTCATAATTACACCCAAAACATGAAAATGTTAATTATTTAGTAACACTACAATTTATGGAAACTAACCAACACGCGATGTGTAACCACATAATGAGAAGACAATTCAAACTCACAACTCGTACAATAATTATTGCCCCTTGTTTATTACGTGTTATGTACGTAATTAACAGTTAAACCAAACACAATAACCTAACCTTTTAATCAAGCATACAATAACGCTTCGACTTTAACTTCCTAATTAATAAAGCTGGCCATAACATAAACCCAGTAATAAATACACTTGTACAATGAAGCTATTTTTAATAACTAAAAGAGAATTCCTTTTGGCTTACTACAAGTATTTCAGATAATCAAAGGCAGGACAAAAGCAAAAGATAGTGACTTTCTAACTTTTGTAATGGTTCGTTTAGGTTTTATATGCTTATTAAATTCTTTGATATCGTTCGGGACCCAAGAATCTAATCCCCTTTGAAGTCCAAGGAAAATAATCCTATTTTTATGCGGCTTTGCTGATTTTTCAAGATTTTTGAATTAAAATGGAGAGAAAGACGCAACTTTCTGAATTAGGTTTGCTTGTAATAATTAATTAACGAAAAATAAATCGAAGCAAAATCAAAAATAGTTTAAAACGCTCAGAAATACCCAAAATCTTGTAAGAATTCACGTTTTAGTTCCAGAATTTTACAGCCAGTAATTTCATTTCAGGAACTTGTTGAATTGCTGAAAATCTCTTTGTATTTCCCTAATTTATGTTTGTCCCAATTTTCCTTTAAATTGAAAAGGCTGCGCTCCATAAAATTAAAGTTAAACCCAGAATACAAGGAATAAACTTGAGATTTTCCAAAAAGTTTGTTTTACGACCCTAAGCCTGTCCGCATTTTTTAAAATATGTGTTTCTTATACAAAAATGGAAAAAATCGTACCGAATCGTTGAAAAGGTGAACTTAACAAGAAAACTAGTTTTTCTTTTATATACAAACATAAAATCTTGGGAAATAACGTTTTTACGAGCCATAAAACATTGAAAATCTGTTAGGAATGATGGATGTTCTAAATAAGGTTCCTTTTTTATGTAGCATCGTATTTTGATTTAATTTCGGGTAAATCAATGGGGAGGAAACTCAAACAGGATTTTATACTTTTTGTCAAATTAAGAAACGCGTCACAATTCAGAAAATATTTGGTTTGATAAAATTGTTTTAATTCATAGTTGAGATGTCAAATATTTGTGGTAGTACAACGAACTGTTTTACAAAGATACACCCTTGACAATTGCCCACCCCTTTCCACACAATTAGCCTACGGAGGGAACATGTCCCAAACAACTAATCCCATGTGTAAAATTAGGGCCTGAAATTGTTACCCGAACTTTGTATTTTGTAGCTATTTCTATTTTAAAACGCTTGGTAATCCTTTGGGAGAATAACATTTATTTTCGAAAATAAAAGTTGTAGAAGAATACCTAAGGATGCGTGCTTCCATAATGTATTTTGTCTGATTAATGATTATATGCTGTATAGAGCAGCAATCAAGCTTTGCTGCTTATTGCATTACATAAGCAAAGTGCGAAGCGAACTTGGCTTGACTGAAGGTTGTAGAACTAACGTTATAAAAGCATTAAAATTCTCCTCAAAGCACTAGGTACACAAGCATTAAATTTTGCAACATTGTCATTTGCTTTTCTGCACGACTGCAGACGTCCCATATACAAAGACAAAAATACATATTTTGTCTTTAATTTTAATATAAATGTAACATATTTAATTTAGAATCCCAACTGTTACTGGGCATTTAACGGGCAGAGGTCTCTATCGAATATAAACAAAAAGAATAAAAAAATAATAGGACAAGTCATGGTGGAGACAGTTCTGTGTTATGGGAGTGAGATCTGGACTATGAGAGAAGAAGATACGAGGAAAGTAGAGGCAGTTTAAATGGACTACCTACGAAGAAGCAGTAGAGTGTCAAGACGAGAAAGAATCACAAATGAAGAGATTAGAAACAGAATGGCAGCTACAGAGACCATAACACAAAGAATCGAGAAGGGAAGCCTAATGGCCTAAGCGTATGTTTCACTGGAACCCCCCAGAAAGGAAGAAAGGGGGAAGACCTCGAAAGTCATGAAACGACGGAGTTAGAGCAGCAACGAGAGAGAGAGAGGAATCTAGACGAGCAGCAGGCTTACGGTCGAGAGGTATGGAGGTTAGGGATGTGAAGGCGGCAGTAAGCTGTAGGATTATGTATTATACTTTATCATTTATGTGTATTGTATGTACATGATTAACTCCAAATAAATATATAGGTCCCTATCGAAATTTTAAACGATATTTTATAAACTGTAGCTCTATAGATTGTATACTCGTTGATAGAACATTAGATTTTAACTTCAGGCATAGGTACATACTAGGGTGTCCCTTAATAATGGCCATTTTGATTTTTCGTGCTCTCACCCCCTGGAATCATTCAAGATACTAAAAAAATGAGGTGTGCAAAATTCTGGTCCGGTGGAACATGGTTAACCCGTGCCGCCAAGCTGTTCAAATTTCACATTTAAATAACATTGAATTTGAATATTTTTTCAATTTCACTTCATGATTAACGTTTTTTTCTCGATTCAACATATTTATTACAGATCATTACGTGGTAATATGGTCGGAGGCCGATTTTAGTTATTTAGAACTTTAAAAGTACGCCACACTGGCGTACACGGTAGCATTCTAGCATAGTTCCGAATGCTACCATGCACGCCAGTGTGGCGCAATTTTCACGTTCAAAATAACTAACATCGGCCTCCGACCATATTACCATATAATGATCTGTAATGAATATGTTGGATCGAGAAAAAAACTTTCATCATGAAGTGAAATTGAAAAAATATTCAAATTCAATGTTATTTAAATGTGAAATTTGAACAGCTTGGCGGCACGGGTTAACCATGTTCCACCGGACCAGAATTTTGCACACCTCATTTTTTTAGTATCTTGAATGATTCCAGGGGGTGAGAGCACAAAAAATCAAAATGACCATTATTAAGGGACACCCTAGTACCTACATACAGATATTTAAGAGGATGATGGCACCTGCAGCTTTTGAACAAACAGGCTGTTACAAATATGGGAATGATTCCTATGAGCGAAAGGGCCAATCCTGATATTATCAGAATTTCAAGTGAGCGCTTGATGGGGCTTTTAATTACACCCTTAGGCAACAGGAGACCGAAGTGGGCCATATGGGGAAATTCGCAAACTTCCAAGGAGTTACCAAGTGGTTGGCTTAAGTTTTCCTTCTGCCATTTGCCATGGACTCTCAGCATATTGGTATCAAGCCCGTAATTCCAGTAGGAGCAGTTCTTAACGTCCGAGTAGTTTTATAACAGCTTGAACGCCATCTAGATTGAGCAACCAAGCGAGCCACTGAAGCCCGAAATGAAGACCCTGATTATCTTCTCATAATAGCATAATAACCAGCTTTGATTATTGCTTAATCGTCAGTTCAGGGTTAATTTGTTCCAAAGCATCTTTGGGCACCATCACCGTAGTTTCCAGAAATTTTTTTGGAATTGCCTCATTGAAGGAGGTATTCTGAAACAAAGGTGTGATGGTGTACGACTCAAACCCATCCGGATTTGGTTTATCCGTATACAAGGCCAAGCCGTTTACTTCCGATACCAAATCAGTTTGGGTGGTGGGTGGCAAACACACCTTGCTACTTCATAAGAAGTTTACCATTTTAATTGTAAGATGATCCGTGGATATACAGTTTAAGGCGTTGGCGAACCTTTTATGCTGATTCGTCGCAGGTTCTGTACTTTTAACGGTTGTAAGGTGAAGTACGTATTATATACTACATAAGGCCGGTGGTTGCATCATATTCGGCCCTCATCAGGAGTAGGTTTTGAAGCGCATCATAAAGGTCGATGAGTTCGTTTAGCACGTTTGTAAGCACGGCCAAGGGATTTTGTTAAGGAATGGATCGATTCCTGTTGATACCAACACACTTAAATGCATGAAAAATTCATTACCATAATGTTGCTTTTGATAGCTGCGCTTGAAGAAAATTGGAAGTAATAACTGGGATGATTGGCTATTTCTTGGAGGTTGATTATCTTTGCTTGACCCACCGTCTCACCTGAGGGAATGAAAGGAATTCGAGCCTTAAAACCACCACTGTTTGAATTGGAAAAGCAGTAAAGGTTAAACCCATCAGACCCATGGTTGGTTATAAGTTATAACCACTTCAATTTCGCCTCTCCAGGCAATGAATCTTAATTCCAAGCTGACACCTTCATATTGCTGCGTAAATTCACAAACAACGAATTTTAAAGTCTTGTCTCGTGTGAGTGCCCAACTCCCATAAGGTTCCGAACTAAATTTGAAACCCCTTCTGAAAACCTATTATCTTCAGGCTTCACCTATTGGGTGTACTCCACCAACCTTGGTACTCCACGCTGTTATTAGAAGACAACTATTTGTAATTCATGCTTCTCCTTGTATTAACCTGTCCAACACATGCTTGAATTTGTGCTGAAAGACATTAATTTGGTCTGAAAGGGCGATATGGGTTCTGCTAGTTTTCTGCAGAATTGTTTCATTGGTGAAACGGTCGGTTTTCTTACAGAACCATTTCCTTTCCTTGATACTGAATGTATGAAAGGTTTCAATTGCCACTTTAAGTAATATTTGATATTAGAGGTTATATCTTCGGTTTTAACTTTATGAGCTTCTAAAGGTCGTGTAGTCAATTATATAACACAATATTTTAATTTTGTACACACATACAGGAATAGTTTCGTGGATATTTAATGGGTGGAAGTCCTCTATCTGCAACTTAAGTGATATTCCATTTCTCTAAAGATTATATACTCATTGATGGAACCCAATATTTTAACGGTATTTAAGCAAATTACGGCTGGTGCCCTGGATACTTTAGACTTCATTGGACATTTTAAGTGATGTTTCACGATATTAGATCTCTAAAGGTTATATACTCGTAGATGGAACCCAATATATTAGCTTTATGCATACATTCAGGGAGGTGGAAGTCTTCAATCGACAATTTAAATGATATTTCATAATATTATGAATTTACGGATGTTATATAGTCAATAATACAATATTTTAACTTGTGAACCTCTAAAGATTCTATACTCGTCGATGAGTTCGACTGTTATCAGTAAATAATGGGAAAACTTCTAACTGATACATTATAACATTGGATTTGTAGAGATTCTATACTATTTGATAGAACGCAAGATTTAAATTTTATTAATCTTTAAAGACTTTATACTCGTTGATAGCACCCAATGTCTAAATACAAGGATAGTTTGTTGGATAATTAATGTAAGGAAGGTTTCAATCGACATTTCAAGTAGTATATTAAATCTCTACAGGTTATATGCTCTTTGCTAAGACCTAATATTTTAGCTTTAAGAACTCCTACTCGTATTTGCAATACAATATCTTTATCTACGAGGATAAATACAGGGGTAGTTTCCTGGATGTTTAATTGGAATTTTAAGCGATATTACGTAATATTAGTCTCCGAAGATTATTACATAATCGTTGATGAAATCCACAATTTTAATGTTATGCGCAAATACCGAAATAATTTCTCAGATATTTGATATTAAATCTCCACAAATTCATACTCGTTGGTGAAATGCAATAATTTAATTTTTGAACCTCTAGAAGTTGTAACTATATTCCTTGGTGGAACTCCAAAGTTTGTTTTTATTCACAAATACAGTGATAATTTCTTAGATATTTAATGGATAAAAAGCCTCTCAGCGACATTTTAATCGATATTGCATGATACTGAACCTCGAAAGGTTGCGTTGCTTTGATAGGACCTAATATTCTGGATTTATGTCACTCTAAAGACCGATGAAACGCAATGTTTTAACTTTATCCATATATACGGGGATAGTTTCCTGGATATTTAGTGAGCGGAAAGATTCAGTCGACATTTTAAGCGGTATTACAAAACATTAAAGCTCTACAGGTTACACACTCATTGGTAGAATGAAATTTGTTTATCTGTTAAACCTCGGAAGATTGTACACTCGTTAATGGAACTACAAATTTAATGCACAAATATAGATACTTTCTCAGATATGTAATTAATATTGCATAGTAATGAACATCTAAAGGTTATTTATATTTTTCGATAGAAAGTCACACTTTAACTTTAAGAAACTCTAAACATTGTATACTTGTTGATGGAACACAATATTTTAACTTTATGCAAACATACAGTTCAATCAGTCGATATTTTATAATTAGCTCTCTAGGTATTATATACTCATTAATAGAACGTAACTTTAACTGTACGAACCTTAAAGTTTGTATACTCTTTGACAGAACCCAATAATTTGACTTTAGGCGTATATATAGGAATAGTTTCCTGTATATTTAATGGATGGAAGTTTTCAATTGAAGCTTTAAGTAATATTTCATAATAGCAAAGCTCTAGAGGTTACTTACTCTGTGATACAATTTGATATTTTAACTTTTCCATACTCTAATGATTGTACTCGTATACTTATACACAATAACTCTCTGCATAGAAACAGGTGTGGTTTTCTGTATGTTGAAGAAGTAGAGGGTTTCATTCGACATTTTAAGTGTTATTATATAATAAGAAATCTTTAAAGGTTATATACTCGCTCATGGAACTCGATATTTTAATCTTAGGTATATATACAGAGTAGCTTCCTAAATATTTCAAGTAACACTCAATAACATTAATTCTCGAGAGGTTATATTCTCTTTGACATAATGTAATATTTTAACCTATTCAACCTCTCTGGATTGTATACTCGATAATGGATACCAATATTTGATCTTTGTGCATATATTCAGGAAGAATTTCTAGAACACTTAATAGATGAATATTTTCAATCGACGCTTTAACCGATATTGCATAATATTAAACTTCTAACGGTTATATACTCTGTGAGAGAATATAAGATTTTAACTTTATGAGCTTCTAATGATTGTATACTAGTTGATATGGCACAATACAGGGGTAATTATCTGGATATTTAATGGCTTCAATCGACACGTTAATTGACATTACATGATATTACATCTTTAGGGATTATATAGTTATTGATAGAACCTGACATTCTAGCTTAATGAACGTCTAAAGTTTATATATTCGCCGACGTGCCGGGATATTTACTTGGATATTTAATTTAATGTAATCAACATTTTAAGCAATCTCTGCAACTTATATGCTCTATAGTAAACCATTATATTTTAACTTTATCCCTAGCTAATGCTTTAGAAACTTCTAAACCTTGCAAACTCGAACTGTGAGGTATAAATCCCACAATATTCCCTACTAAATCTACTTGCCAGAGGTGAGGTAAATAAAGTTTCGACAAGTTTTAAGCAAGGATCTCGTATATCATATTTAATTTTATCAACGAAGGGTCCGAAAGTGAAAGGCGTCTAACATCAGGATTTCTCACAAACATCCTAAATAACTTCAATCAGGCATGATTAGATTTTACAGCATTTGCAGCATTCGAGTGAATTTTTACTTTTTTTTTTAATGATTTTCTAACGAAGTGCTTCAGGAGGATGTGGGAATTAATTTTTGTTTAACCAACTGTTATCCCGTAAAGATAGTTCCATTCTGATTGGTATGACAGGATGTTTTATATAAAAACATATGTTTGTTTCACACCTTTTAACACGATTATCATTTAACGATAGCGTTGATAAGTTATCAATAACAATTTTGTTTGGGCATAAAAATTACTATAGTGAAGAAGTTGGATCCAAACAAATGTGTTAAAAATATGTTTAGAGGTGCGCAGGGTTAAAAAATAATTTTGTAAGTTAAACTAACCTATTTTTTTTTTAGGAAGATTATTGGTTAGTTTTATACTAACGCTACTGGTGACAGCAAATATAGAAGAAAATAATTCGGAGAATGATTACAGTGGCGTAAGTAAATTTGTTGAATTTTGTGGTGCAGAACGGGCGTAGTGCATGTTTTTATTGTTTTGAACGAAGGTAAAAAGCCCCTTTCTCATTTCAAAATACAAAAAGGGTTATTTTTTCAACCCCATTAAATGACGTAGTCATTCCTAAGCAGAAAAGGTTCTTAAGTTCCAGACTAAGACGTAAGAAGGTGCTCAATACTAAACCAAATGATGTGCCACCTAGTGGCACAAAATTTATTGAATGGCTAGTCGTACAACTGGCTTTGAGTAAATCTATAAATTTTTTATTAAGTTTTGCATTGTTGGTAAATGGATGTTTTGCTAAGATGTACAATTTTAATGAATTTTCAGGTATCACCCACTGAAAACGAGTCATGGGATCAGAAGTCGACTCAGTCAGAAACTCCCATCACAGCTCCGAAAAGTAACGAAGATACCCGACTGCCCGGAGCAGCAACCTCCACCTCAAGCTCAAAATGCGAAAATCCTAACCACCTCCACCGGTTTTTCAAACCTTCAAAACGCACAGCAGATTGCATCGATTTTTCCACCAATATAAATATTTGCCCAGAAGGATTCAATACATTTTCACGCGATGGTGAACTTATGTGTTACGTCCTAAACGAAGATCAAACCTTCCCACCACCGTGCCCGTACCCAAATTTCTTGCCTTTCTACCGAATAAAACAATACCTAGATAACAAGAATTTCGTAGATACCGTAATATGGGTGAATGCAAAACGAAATCCAGAGGGTGGTTTTCCTGATTTTGAATGGGTGGAAAATGGGTTATACTACGGCCGAAATTTGTTAGATGGTCTAACAAATCCCAACGATGTCCAGGATAAAAACTGCATCGTCTCAAAGAACGCCTATTTACGTCGTGTTTCCTGCAATGAAAGGCACAGCTCGCTTTGTATGTATTCCATGGATGATTTACAAAATTCGTACCTGGATATCTGCAACAGCCCTGAATATTCCCAGTGCATTTTCGGCGATTACGACCTAGCACGCCCAAAATGTTTCTGTAAGAAAACCGATCGTTCCCAGCCACCAAGAAAGCAATTCTGTGAAAAATTAGTAGAACCAACATCACCCTTTCAGACCAAGTTAATGTCAAAGTATTTCACCACAGATTCAAGCATGTGTTGGACAGGTTTGTATAAGGAGGAGCAAGGTTCGAGCGTCAATTACAAATGGTTGTCTACGAATAATAACGTGGAGTACACCAAATGGGCGAAGCCTGAAGATTGCAGGTTTTCGGAAGGGGCTTTCAAATTTAGCTCGGAACCTTATGGGGGTTGGGCACTCACACGAGACAGGACCTTAAAATGCGCCGTGTGCGAGTTCACCAAACAGCCTGAAGGAAGCAGCTTGGAATTGAGATATGTTACCCGGAGGGATGAAATTGAAGTAGTTATAAATAACCATGAGTCGATTTCCACTTCTGATGGGTTTAATCTTTACTGCTTTTCCGATTCGAACAGTGAAGGTTTTAAGACTAGAATTCCTGTTGTTCCCACAGGTGGTACGACAGGTCAAGCGAAGATTTTCAAGCTCCAAGAAATAGCCAACCACCCCAGCTATTACTGGTGCGAAGCCTTCCAATTTTCCTCAAGCGAAGCTATCAAAAGTAACAGGATCATTGCTTACAATGGGCGTAATGGGTACGGTAACGAATTTGTCGTGCATTTGAATGTGGAGGTATCAACAGGAATCGATCCATTCCTCAACGCAGTTCATACGGTTATAGTTGCAAACGTGCTAAATGAACTCAGCGACCTTCAGGGTATGATTCAATACTTACGCCCGATGAGGGCTGAGTTTGACGCAACCACCAGTTTTATGTACATAATACTTCACCTCACAACCGTTAAAGGTACGGAATCTGCGACGAGTCAGCATAAGAGGTTTGTCAACGCCCTAAATGGTATATCCACGGATTATCCTACAATTGAAATGTTAAACTTCTTAAGCAGTGAGGTGTGTTTGCCATCGACCACCGAAACTGAGGACGAACAAATCCTAGAGTGGCCCGAAACCAGAATAGGAGCAACGACAATTCCTCGAAACATCCTTTGCCTTGATGAAACTCGAGATTTGGTTCCGGTTACGCGAAAATGCGAAGGTGACTTCTTGTATGGTGCAAAATGGTCGGACCCTGTTGGGACGTGCAATAAAAACACGACGTACTCCGAAACTACGCGTGAACTTTTTAATCTCGTACATGGTGAAATATCTTCGGGGGATATAACGACCGAGCTAATTCGAATTACGCAGCAGAACGTAAACAACCAACCTATCGACGTTCATTTGATGTCATCTGTTTTGGAGAGGTTGGTTGTTGAGTTTAACGGAGAGGTCACCAGTTCTGATTTTGCGAACATCATCAGCAATATCATGAACTTCGAGCAAGCAACTGTAAAAAAGGCGCAGGGCTTGTTAAATTCCACCGATAAGATTTTATCGACGTTGGATGATTATTTAAAGGGCGAAAACTCGATGTTTTTGGTTACACCAAAGCTAGTGGTGCAGGTAACGGATTTGGGGACGGAAGTAAGCGGCTTGGCCCTGTATACGGATAAACCAAGTCCGAGTGGGTTTGAATCGTATACCATCACACCTTTGTTTCAGAATACCTCGTTCAATGAAGTAATTACAAGAGATTTTCTGGAAACCGCAGTGATGGTGCCCAAAGCTGCTTTGAAACAAATCATTGCTGAGTTTCCGACCAAGCAACGATCCAAGCTGGTCATTACGGTATTTTACAACGATTTGCTCTTCAACGAGAAGGAGGATTCTGGTGATGAGCAAGAAAACACAACAAAGATAATCAGCGTCTTCATTTCAGGCTTCAGTGGCTCACTTGGTTCATCAATCCAGATGGCGTTCAAGCTGCCCCAAAACTATTCAGACGTTAAGAATTGCTCCTACTGGAATTACGGGTTGGATACCAACATGCTAAGCGTCCATGGCAAATGGCAAAAGGAAAGTTTAAGCCAAGCACTTGGTGACTGCTTGGAAGTTTGCGAATTTCCACATATGACCCACTTCGGCCTCCTGTTGCCTGGAGGTGTAATCGAAGGCCCCATAAAGCGTTCGCTTGAAATTCTGATAATATTAGGATCCGCCCTTTCGCTTATAGGAATCATCCCCATATTTTTAACGGCCTGTTTGTTCAAAAGCTGGAGGTGCCGTTCTGGCAACATCATCCTCCTGAATTTCTGCATTGCAATAACCGCCCAGATTATCCTAACCTTCCTTTTGTTCAGCGTAGAAGACGATGGGGTTTTATGCACGACTTTGGGCGCGGCTTTGCATTATATTGACCTTTCTGAATTTTGCTGGATGTTCATCATTGCACTTCTACAATATAGAAGGTTCGTCACTGTGTTCAGATCGGAACAGGACCGTTTAGTTGGTAAATGTGTGCTGTTTGGTTGGACGACCCCAATTTTTCCTGTTGTGGTTACTCTTTCCATCTCGACGGAGAATTACAGAATTAATTCGGCTGGTTATTGCTACGTAGTTGATGAGTACTTCACATACGGATGTTTACTCCCTATCAGCATAATTCTATGCGTTAATGCTTTTATTTTCATTGCGATTATGTACAGCATATCTCGACAAAACGCAGAAACGTGCCTGCAGACGAGCCACAACTACAAATTAGAGATCCTGCTGGCTTTGTTCCTGTTTTTTACATTGGGAATGACTTGGATGTTTTGTTTCGCAGGGATGTTAGGGGGCGGAATTGTTTTTACTTATATTTTTTGCGCCACATCCACGTTACGGGGATTAGTACTGTTTTTGTTCTTTATTCTTGGCAATAAGGAAATACGACAGCTTTGGAACAAACGCTTTAGTTATTACGTCAGTAACGGAGGAAGCGAGTCCGGAATTGTGAAAAGTTTAAATGCTGGAACTTTATCCAGTGAATAAAAGACTCAGCTTGATTTTTGTTGTTATGTGCTGTTAATCAACTGATGTTAAATTATGTTATTAGTTGGTTTGTGCTAAAAGTTCCTCGAGAATAAAAAAAATTTATTAATAATCCTGAAGTTTTAATTTGCTTAAACTTTTCTTATTTGTAAGCCCCTTGAATTTGCTGCAGGTATTCTGGGGCAATTAATCGCTTGTTTAAGTGAAAAAATGTTGGGTTTTGGGGGTCTTTAAAGAGAAAAGCACAAAAATATATAAATTTATTCCGAATCATAGGGTATATGAGTAGAACGAATAGAGAAGCAGTTCCTAACTTTAACCTCTCTTCTGCAATTAAAGTTTTCACCAAATCTTTAAAACTAGCCAAATTAAATTTAATTAAATTATAAAACCTAAATAATGAAGTTAATAAAAAAGCATGAAGCAAAAGTAATTTAATAAACGAAGGCTAAAAATAGGACACGTACGGAATTAAAACCAGAAATGAACACCGAAAACGGATTTTATTGATTATATGGTAGCTGAGCGTTTATCAAATTGGGCTAACAGTAATTAGAGGATATGACTGCCGACGGGCACTAAATGGGTTTCGTTGGTAATAAGATTTATAGTATGGCTTGACTCAATAACCTGTCAAATTGTAGTTCGTCAATGATCTGGGTTTTAACAAGTTTATTAACAACGACCTGCTTTTTAAAATTTTCAAACTTTACTCTACGAAATTTGGTTAATAAATCTATGGAAACCATTGAAGTTTGATGGTTTTATTTATATTTCGAAAACTTTTATATCTTTATAAGTTAAATTTAAGCAAAATAAAAACCAATTTGATCCTTGTTTGCAAAAATGTCCATTTACAACAAACAATTGAAGGTTGTTACTAAGAATTATGGTCTTATTTATACTTCGCATTTGTAAATTAAAAAAAAATTCAAAACTCCACCTTGAGTATCATCAGCTCATCCTTCTTTCTTATACAAAATATAATCAAATAGTATAAAAAATTAAACCCCTTTTCTAATCAATTTTCTTAGGAAATAATGTAAGCATTTCAGTAGAGCAATCTCAATTTCTAGTTTATTGAATTCCTTGTTGTAATAAAAGCTTTCATCGTAATCAAACACGGTTTTACTGTTATCTAGAAATGAAACGCATTTCAATGAAAATCGAGCTTCCTTTTCCTCAGCAAACTTTATTACTTTGCCAGCAGAAATGTATTTTCAATAATAAAGAATTCTTCGAGGTTTCCAGACTTTACACTGAGCTTTTACTTTATAATTTGTTTCTTGAAAAAAATAAATAAATCAGTTTAACGTTTTACAATGATTTTGAGATCACCATTCAAATTAAGTAAGCTTTTACTATCTTCATATGATAAAATTGGTGTTAAAATTTGCTCCGTTACAATATTTTCGTATGAAGCGATGTTCTAGCATGCATCGTGAGAAGTTGCCACGCGCGTGTTATCTAGGGTGATTACACGAGAAGGGAATGAAGGCATCCAAATGTGCGAGATACACGTGGATGACCGCCGTGAACTAGAAAGATGACACTCGAGGCAGCTGTGGAGTCCGTGAACCGGATTGCACAGCTCAGTACGTTCACGGTAGGGTAAATTCACATAGCATCAGCACGGCAAAGTGCATGCTTTTGATTTAAGACACGTGCGCGTGGGAGCTGACTTCTTATATAACTACTCAGTAAGAGCTCTTTATAGTTGGTGTGGTCGTCGAAGAACCATGTCCTTTGTATTAGTGATGTTTCCTACGAGTTCTGTATTTAATTTAATGTTTTTTAATTCAATTCATAGTGAGACTTGATAATAGTTTTGATCGAACCTTCTGTTTCATTTTATTAAGTTTGATGTTTGTATGGACTTGGAACTTATTCCTACAGTTGTCTAAGTATTTGTCTTTAACTTTAACTCTGAATAATATTTCGTGAAACTTAATCAAAGCTGAACTAGAATTTTAATATAAAACCTCTCGTAGCAAACCCCTTAATAATTATCAGAAATTCTACTAAATTTAATTAACACATTTTTACTAACTTTTAACATTCTTTTTGGTGATAGCCACTGCGTTACAGTATTTCAGATTTTTTTGAAGTTTGGGTTGTAGTGCCGTCAAAATCTGCTGGGTTTTGGAGGTTTTTAAAAAGAAAACACAGAAATTTGCATGGAACTATAGAATATAGAATGTATAGAGAAGCAACGGTCATTTATTTGTTTGGATTTAGATTTAGATCCTTCGCGTTTGGTATCTTAACCAAACAATCATGTTTTCACAGTTAAAGACTTTGAGACACCATGTATTATAAAAAAATAAAAAAGTAAATTTTCCACCAAAGGATGGCATTTAGTATTGTGTTAATTCATATTACGCCCGGCGCCTCCACCAAAAGCAAATAAACTTTCTATGTTAATCAGTCACATTTATTATGATGAATTCACCTTAAATATGTTTTCAAACTCTCAACCCTACGACATGTTTACAAACTGGACGTATATTGAATTTTCCTTAGTGATTTATTCGCCAAACAGGTGGCGTTCTAAAGCCGCAGGTTAAACAATTTATCTACTCTCGTTCTTAAAATAAATTGCACTCGGTCGAATACACTTAGTTAATAGCAAAACATCCACCTGGCATTTTAAGATTGTAATTTAAAAAAAAGACTGAAAATGTAGTAACGAAACCTTAAAGGTGCAATAATAAAATTGAAGTGTAATAATAAACTGAAATGTGGGTGTTTGTTTTAGTCGATTGGAATTTTCCTGGTTTTATGATTAAACGTAGGCGAATAAATCTTGAGGAAAGTGGGCGCAAGCTGTATTTATCAGCAAAGTGGTGCTTCCATGTACGAATAAATAAAGGAAGGCTATGCTGAAATTTCTATATTTTAATTTACAGGGAAATTAAACAAGTGGTGTATTTTGGTTATCGGGGAAGAATACTGTTGTATTTGTTTTCAGGAAGGCTTCTTGTAGTAGATGAAGGGCTTTGCATTACAAGTTAATTTCAGAAACGAGTATTTACTTTATGGGTTTGCCTTAAGATGTTTGTCTAACGACAATATGCAAACACTTGTATGTTCTGCAAATATGTACACGTTAAATAAAACATGAATGCTTTAATTAATCTTTGTTAGATGGTTTATACCTACTTTAGTTTTACAGTTCAGGGTAAGTGCTTAAATTTCAAAATTTTTAATGTTATATCTCTCCTGGACTTCCCCTACTTAAAACACATTTGAGATGAAAAGTAATTAGGTATCAAGTATTCCTTGAGAAAAGTTAGGTAAGTTCACAAGCAGAAAACCCCTAATTCTTAAAAATTTTACTAACCAAAGAGTATAAAATATATAGAGGTTGAACTGAGGGCTCCCAATTCTACCTTTCAGGGTAAATATGGTCAATTCGTAGGAATTCCTAATCAAATAAATTAAATTTACATTAGACAAAGCTAACATTACAGGTTTCCTCATATTTGTCCCATATTCTGCTAAAGCGGCACGTTTAAACCGTAATTTAGGTATGTAAGCAAATAAAGAAACAAATTTAAAAAACAATGCAAAAGAAATCAAACAAAGAAAGGAAGAGAGAAACAACAAAACCATTAATCGTTTTTTGAATATAAGTTGGCCATTATTTGTTTTTTCTAATGCTCTTTTACACCTGTGTTGTTAGTTAAAAAGAGGAATATGCACAAAAAACCATGATCTGCTTATCCTACACCACAATACGGTCTTTTGTGATCATTCACAATTTCAAATTTAAAAGAGTAGTATTAAAAGCCGAAATCACACAGGAACAAGCCTGATTTACACAACTGCAAATATATTGTACTGTTATGGCAGGATCTGAACCAAATGATTTGTTTGGATTACGATTATTCTTACTTGCTTCTTATGTTGGTAACACAGCCTTTTGGTAATATTTCAGACCTCAAATTTAAAAACGGGCCAGTAAAAGCTGAAACCACACAGAACCAAGCCTGGTTTACACCTGCAAATATGTTAGATGGCCCAAATAGTTTGTACCAATGATGATTATTTGCTTGTTATACTGCAAATATGGCGCTTTGTAATTATCATTAAACTCGAAACTAAAAGGCTTAATTACACTGAAAAAGAATTATTCAACTGTGGTTAGGTCTTATCTTAAATAATTAATTTGTGATATAATTATTTCTGTGTTACACTACCAACAAATTCTTTTATCATGATTCATAAGCTTAAACTTAAACATACAATGTTAAAAGCCAAAATCCCACAGCAACAAGTCTGGTTTACACGTACGAATAAGGCCTATGAAAAGATAAATCTGCGTCACAATAATTATTGTCATTTAATTGTTCTATTGACAACAAAGTCCTTTGTCATTGTTATTAACTTCCTAGTTCATAAATGTAATCACTGTCAAAGCCGAATTTACACAGTAAAGGCCCAAGTCACACTGCAAAATTGCAAAATTATTATTTAGAACCGGAACAGTAAAAGTTGAAATTACACAGAACTAAGCTTAATTTACACCTGCAAATACGTCATATAGCTTATCCAAAATAAACAGTTTGCCCCAATCATGATTATATCAAATCCTAAATTACACAGAAAAAAGGTCGATTCACATGTTTGAAATTGTTATTTTGCTTTGGTTTTGGGTCTTATCTTAAGTAGAGTATTCAATTTGCTATATAATTATTTGTTTGTTTTGTTGCCAATAACTCTTTTATCGCGATTTCTAACCTTGAATTTAAGCTTTAAGCAACACAACATTAAAAGCCGGAATCACACAAGAACAAGTCTGGTTTATACCTCGAAATATGTCAAATTTCTTTGGTCAAAGTTGGGGCAAAATAATTAAGTTGAATTACAATTATTACTTTTTTGTTGTGTTGGTTGCATGGCTTTTTGCCACCATTTCAATTTTAAAACTAGAACAGTAAAATCTTAAATTACACAGCTACAAACTTGGTTTACACTTGCAAATATATCATATTGCAATATTGCTATGGCCCAATCTTATCCAAAACAGTCTGTCACAGTAATGATTTGATTTGATGATGTTTATAATACTGAAAAATTAAAAAATGTTACCTCTATCAAAGCCTAAATTATACCGAAAAGGTCCAGTATACACATTTAAAATTGTAATTTGCTATGGTTAAGTCGTAGCTTAAATAATTAATTTGTAACACAATTATTTGTTTGTTCTTCTGCCAATAACTCTTTTACAATAATTTCTGACCTTAAATTTAAAAGTATAACGTTGAAAGCCCATATCACACGGGAACAAGCCTGGTTTAAACCTGTAAATTTATCATTCTGTCACACAGGCATAGCCGCATAGCTAAACCTTTTCCTAATGACCCTAACTAATTAATTTGTACCAGAGTATTCAATTATTGGGGCCATTTATAACCTGATATTTAAAACTACAATACAAGGTTTTTCAATAGGGGTGATATGTTTTGAAATTGACATAGGGGTTATATTTGAAATGTCAAAGTTGTCTGTCGTTGTCAAGTGTGTTTAGTAAAGTCTGCAATTTAATCATGGAAAGATATACGCTTCAGCAACGTTTGGAAATCCAATTTTTTTATCAAAATTAATGTCAATGGTGAGCGGTACAGATCGATGATAACTAACTCTTTATGGCCTGAACTGAATGATATTGATTTAACTAACATCTGGTTCCAACAAGACGGCGCTACGTGCCACACGGCCCGTGAAACAAATGGAGCTGTCGAATGGCCTTCAAGAAGCTGCGATTTAACACCTTTAGACTTCAAAATAAAATAAAAAATTTTGGTCTATTTCTATTTGTTGTTGTTTCATTTCAATTTAAAGACATATCGCTCTTATTGAAAAACCCTTTATAAGCCTTAATTACACCGAAAAAGTCCATTTTACACGCGTCAAATTATTTTAGTGCAATGACTAAGCTTTATACAAAATAATTTGTGCTAGAATTACAAATTATTGATTTGTTATACTTGCAACATGATCCTTTGCCATTATTCATGGTATTACATTTAAAGCGCAACCCCTGTCAAAAGCCTACACTACACGCACACAGGAACAAGTCAAATTCAAACGTGTGAAAATGTCATGTTACTTTAGATAAGTTCATCTGTTTGTTTGATGGGACGAAGTCTAAGTTATAAACATCATCTTCTTGTTTGAATTGACAACATTGCCTTTTTCTATGTGTATGCTTAAAAGTCTTGATTACACTAAAAAGAAGTTTAAATTCCATGTTCAGCACGGTTAGATTATTATGGCTGAGCCTCATCTAAAATTATCAATTTTTCATATTGCCACTACGACTCTTTACCATCATTCTTAAACCGAAATTTTAGAGTATAACCTCAAAACTCGCACAGAAACAGGTCTGGTTTACACCAACAAACATACTGCTATGGCTAAGTCTGAGTAAAATGATTATTCTGGGTCATAATTATTATTTATTGTTTACCGCAATTCTTTGTCATTATTCATAATTTTAATTTTAAAGCATAATCCCTGTTAAAAGCCTACGTATCAGTCAGGGTTATTACACGAGTCAAGATAAAGGCATCAAGGCGTCGAATGACCGCTGTGAAACTGAGACACGATACTGCACAGCTGTGTAAATGCTGAATTACCATTCTTTAAAATGCACAGATTAGCACGTTCATGGTTCAAGGTGAATGTACGTAATATCAGCACGGAAGTTGAGAGCTGACTTGTTATATAAGGAATTGCTCAGCAGAGCTCTTTATAGCTAGTGTAGTCGTCGATCAAACATGTCCTTAACAAGCCAGGTCCTTCATACTAGTCATGATTCCTACGATTTTTATGTAAGTTTTTTTTCTGTATTTAATTCAACGTAATTTAATTCACAGTAAGACTTCCTAAAATAAATTGGATTAAACCTTTTGTTTGAATTGATTTACTTTAATGTGTGTACCTACTTGGAACTTATATCTAAAATGGTTTAAGTGTTTTGTCTTTAACTTTAATAATTCTAAATAGTATCTTGTAAAACTTAATCAAAGTCGGGCAATATATGTTATGTTAGTTGAATCAGAACTTTAATATAAAACCTCTCGCAACAAACCCCACGTGGCGTAGCTGGTTAAATACCTACACCACCACGTTGGCACTTAAGAATTATCAGTAATTCTACTAAATTAATTAAGTTATTTTTGCTAACTTTTAATATTACTTTTAGTGATAACCACTACATTACAATATCAGCTTCTTAAATACCAGTTTAAAAATTTGCTTATACCGGAAAAACCCCAGTTCAACCCTGCAGAATTGTAGTATTGCATGGGTAAGCCTCGTTCTAAATAATTTGTGCTAAAATATTATGAAATGCCGATTTGTTACACTGACAACTGGGTGTCTTGTCATCATAAGAGCCTATGCCACAAAGAAACAAGTCCAGTTTACACGTGTGAAAATGAAATACTACCCTTAAGTTTGTTAGTTCGATTGTTTATGTGGGAAAATCTAGTCTAAAAGCAACGTATACTTGTGACACTGAAACAATCCATTTCTTAACCTGCATCTTAAAAAGTTTACTATAGAAAGCCTTAATTACACTGATAAAAGCCCAGTTCACACGTGGGGAATTGTTATATTGTTATGGCTCAGCTTTGTTCACAACAATTTGTGCTAAATTTATGAAGTATCGATTTATTACATTATATTTGGTTTTTTGTCACCATAAAAGCGTAAACCACAACGGGACAGTCGATTTGATATACTGGCAACTTTGTCATTATAAAAGTCTACACTACAAAGGAACAAGACCAGTTTACATGTGTAAAATTGTTTTTACGAGACTTCAAGCAACATATTTTTTTACATTAGAAACATATTAGCAAAAATTATACTATTAAAAGCGTTAATTACACCTAAAAACCCCAATTCACACGTGCACACAATTGTTTTATTGCCATGGCTAAGCCTTATGCATATTATTAGTGCTAAAATTATAAATGATCGATTTTTTTTATCCTGACAACTTGTTTTTGTGTCATCACAAAAGTGTAAAGCGTATACCATAAAGGAGCAAGTCCATTTCACACGTGCAAAATTATTATTGCATTGCTATGGCTAAGTCGTTTCGTTCGTTTCTTTATAGTTGCCGTCAACGAAAATGGAAAAAACACTTGAGATTTATATTTATACTCCCTTGTAAAACCTAATGTAGGTGCCGACTGCAGGTAAAAATAGCAGAACCGTATTTACAAATTCTATTTAAAAGCTGGAAATAAATACCTACAAGCGAAAAGATGTTTCGGTATAACTGTAAACGAGTTATTCCTAGAAAATTTATTAGTACGGCCCATGCCCATGAAACGTTTATTAAGGCATATTTACATTTTTTAATAAGCGTTTTCATTGTAAGAACTGTATTTTCTATTAGATTTATACTGAACAATACTTCAACTTTTCTACTTTATGTAGGGCCTTTTATGCTTTTGTGTTTAATGGCAATTATTATCAAAATAATCAATCGTTTCGTAACAGAAACAAGCACAGGTGTGTTTTAACAAAGCGGTAGAGATTTAACCACAAATTGCAATTTGTTTGAAAATCGCCAATAACGTACAGAAAAATATGGCAGTAAAAAAGCCAAGTGTGTGTATATACACAGTAATTTATCGAAGCAAATATTACAACTGGAAATAAAACACTTTATGGATTTATATAGCCAATAATGCCACCTGTAAAATCCCAGATAAGAGGAGTTCGTAACGTACGCTATAATAATAAACGGAATTTATTTATGGGCCTTGTGTTTTTAGTTATGTTAACGCACTATTCCGCATTTACGTAGTTCAATAAAGCACGGATTCTGAATATTTCAGGACGTTATTGTAAACACAATTTAAAAAGGTTTCTGTAGAGTGCTACATCAATTGTCAGGCAATGTATGTTGGCATGGTTCACGGATATGCATAAAGTAACTCTTGTTGCATTCGATGTGTTGCAATAGAAAATATTCCGAAATAGGAAAATGTTTATTTTTTTGTAGATATGGTTTGTGTTATTAAATTAAGCGTAGTTTGAAAAGCTTTCGTATGTCTCTGAGTTTAGGAAATTAAAAGAAAGTTAATAAGACTACTTTTATGTATGTATGCACCTTTTGTGGGTTTAATATGAAACAAAACTTCAAATTAGTCTAAATTTAAAAAGTGCCAAAATTTTTAAAATAATAAACCCAATACTAACGAACTGCGCGCAACTGGCAACTCTGTTCTGTCGTTTAACATAACCTCAACACAGACAGATTTACAGCAGGAAAGCACCAAAGAAACTGTCGCCCTAGCATGGCCTACTCAAAAAGGTTTCAAAAAGTTTCAAAAAAGTGTAATAATCCCAAAACGCTCCAAAAGTTCTTTATTAATGGTCAACCAAGTGAATTCAGTTTAATTTCTGTGTCATCAATCTTACGAAAGAAAATTTTTAGAGTTCCCACAATGTACAAAAATATCAAAAACTTCCAAGATGTCCCAAACCATTTTCGACAATACATAATTAGCAATCAGTTGAGGCGAATTAAATTAAATTTATGTATTATTAAGCCACAAAAATTCTCAAAAACTTTCTGAAAATACCTTCACAGGTCACTTCCAATAATTAATAAACAACCAAGTTTAATTCAGTTGCACTATGTATTATCAATCAAATCCTAGAAAATTAAAAAAACCCCAACGATTTCCACAACAAGTCTCAAAAACCTGAAAATATTACAGAAATGTACAAAAACCCTAAAAATTTTCAAAATTGTTGTACGTATTTTTGGGGGAGATGACGTAAGCGTTAAATTTCTAGTTCTTAAATGACACATTTCAAAACATACCCCAGTTAGGGTTTTTGAAAGTAGGGCAATTAGTTATAGCTGAGAGCTCTGATCCTTAGAATCCGAGGGGTAGTCAGTGATGGGAGACGTCGATATACAGATGTGTTGACTAATACAGAAGGGCCAGATTTGTGTGTGGTGCGCGGAATGTGACTTAATTAGAGATGCATTTCTGGCTAACCGGTAACGCAAAGATGAGCTGCTGCTCGGTAATTATTGCATGCACTACCAATAACTGAGATTATTGAATAGATGTGATTGTATGTCTGATGAGAAGAGGTTTGTATGAACAGCTGTATTTGTTATTGTTGTTGTTATTATTGATATTACTGTTATTGCTATGCAGTGCATTGACTCCCAGGCTATACCCCCCCCCCGCATTTTCTTTGTTCTGTTGAACTTCCTTGACCGTATGGGCGTATGGGTCATCTAGGATTAATGGTGCATCGTCATGAGTGGATCTCCCATTGTTTGGCTATGTTCTATCGAAGCTGGCTCGCGGCACATTACTGCCTGCTTTCAGATCTACAAGTAACGGAAGATGCACTCCACACTCATCACCTCCCAACATCCTGGAGGGTTTTCTTTATTATTTATTTATTTACTTATTTATTTATTTATTTATTTATTTATTTAATCTAAAGTCCGTGTACCGTTAGGTATTGGACTGTATTTTACATATTTTATTTTACAATTTTACATAATACAATTCAAATCTTATCTTATGTACTTTTAATTTTTCCATTTCATGCATTTCTGTCCTGTGCCATTGTTTTTTACTTCACACCGGTGTATTCCTCGTTTTTCTGCAACCTGTCTAACTTATTCTTCCCATCGTATTCTTGGTCTTCCTACATTATTTCTTCCTTGCGCCCTGGCTTTATATACTTCTTTGGCTATTCTGTCGCTCTTCATTCTATGTATGTATATGACCAAGCTAACTCAGCTGTCTTTCTTCTATTACTATTTCTATGGGTTTTACCTTTAGCTCCTCTATTATTACCGTGTTTCTTATCCTGTCCTTTCTGAACCTCAGCTCTGTGACCTTGGTTCTGCTTCTATTTCTTTTTGTTAGAATGCACGACTCGCAACCATAGGTTAGGCAGGGAATTACCACTTTCTGATATACCTGTGTTTTAATCCCTTTTGGTATCGCTTTTTTTCCCCGAAGAACGTGTTTCTGAGCATATTGTATAACCTTCCTACTTTTCATATTCTCTCTGTTATTTCTTTGTCTACTTTTCCGTTGTATTCTATCATTGTTCCCAGGTAATTATAGCTTTTGACTTGTTCCAGTGTTTGTCCATTTATTTCTATTTGGTGTTTTTTTATTTATTGGCCATTATCATCGTCTTTATTTATTTTAATGTTTATTCATTTTAGTTCTCTTTGGTATTCGTTTAAATTGTGTTATAATTTTTCTTCAGAATCTGCCACAATCACCATGTCGTCTGCAAATAACATTAATTGTAGTTGTATTGTTTTTATCTGCCAAGATCCTATTCTCATATTTTTACATCTTTCTTTGTATTTTCTTATCCACGACTTTTGAAAATAGCATTGGGTTAAGTACCTACCCTTGTTGCAATCCTATCTTAGAAGTAAATTCTTTAGATTCCTCGTTGTGTGTCCTTACTTTGTTTATATTATTCTTGTATAGGGATTTGACTATTTTTATCAACTCCTCCTCTACTCCTCTGTTCCTTAAGCATTCCCAGACATCGTTTCTCTTTATCTTATCGAAAGCCTTCTTCTGGTCTATGATTATAATACGAATTTATTTTCCTTTACTTATTAGTTTTTCTTCTACTTGTCTTAGTGTAAATATTAGGTGTTGGGCACTTCTACCTCTTCTAAACCCATGTTGTGCCTCTCCTATCGTATCTTCTATTTTTTTCTCTTCTGTTATTCTCATGAAGACTTTTCCTGGTATACACGTTAAAAGGGTTTCCTACAAGATGCAACGTGGGATTCCACAGCCCCCACACCCCTGCAAGTAACACTAACAGAAGCTATACTGCTAAATGTAGTAATGTGTGCCTGTTTTCCTTTCATATATCGGTGCTATCTGTATTATATAATTGCCTGGGTGATGTGTGAGCATTAATGTGTGAATCAAGCTTTGTGTGCTTATGAGACCTAGTCGAGGCTACGCATTAATCTAACTTGGTGGAATTAACATTATTGATTGGTAAGTTGATCGAATGTGCTTTTGTAAATAGAGATACACCATTACAAAAACAATTACAGTAAATGGGAACCGCAACCGCCCGTCCGGCGTCCTACATAATGCTTAAAATTCTTAATAGAAGTAATCGTTTTTTCAATCTTCTTAACTAAAAATATTTTTAAGGTTTCAAGAGCTTTTATAAAGTTTCAGAACGTCCCAACAACTCTCAAAGTTCTGAAATTCTTCTGATTTTAAAACGAAAAATTAAGTGACCAAATGTTGTTTATTAATTCAGTTGAGTTCTGTCTTTTAGACTTGTTTTAGTCTTATTTTCTTCAAAGATAATAACTTTAAATTTACAATAAGACAAAATCACTTTGGACAAAAATAGATATAAATTAATGCAAGTCGAAGCTTCAGTTTCATACATTTTTTCTTACAATTCACTTTCAAATATAAAAATAATAACATTAATCTCCAATTTGCTTCAGTTATTCTTCACATTCGTAACGTAATAAAAAAAAAGTAGCCCAAAATTTTATTTTTAACAGAAGTTTATAAAAAAAAAACTTCAATGATGCTGAGCAGAATTTAATTTTGACAGATATTTCACACAGACTACTATTAACATCCTAGTTTGTATTTCATTCACGTCGACACCTAGAACTGAACTTGGAACATGTGCAAACAATCAACCGTGAAGGGTCTAGTAACTTTGTTGTGAATGTCTAAAATAACCTCGTACTTTGCACTAGAACAGTTCACAACAGTTCCAGACTTAATTTTAATATTTTTTAAAGAACTTACGTAGCTAATTATTCAATAATTGGATTGTTTAAACGTTGTTACGTACTTAATTTCAGGTTTACTCAGTGATCGTTTAGTTCTGGAATTAGAGTAAATAATTTTGATGAGGTTTTAAAGTAGGCTTTCGAGGTTTAGAATCAGAAAGAGCAAAATCACTGACGCCCATGGTATGAAGATACAATGTTTTTCCACTGTCGATATGAACTACCCTTCAAAATTTAAATAAATTTGGGTATTAATTTCAGTCCTTAAGAGAACATGACAAAGAACAGCCGAATTAATTTCAGTAAATTAATTTACCAAAACATTAGCTTTGCTTGGATTGCAAAGTACTTATTAGTTCCCTCGGGCGGTAAGGTCGCACTTACTTTCCCACATCCAATAAACGAATTATTGTAAGATTAACTAACTCCATTAAGTGTGGAAAAATGATAAATATAATGTACGAATCGATAGTGAAAGAACAAAATTAGATGTAAATTAGTTCGTCAGTGCGCCTTCGTGCCTTTTAACGCTTCTTTCTGGAATTAATGCCAATAATATTATTTATTTGACATTGACTTTCTTTCTACTTCATCAAAAATTGTTAGAAATTTAGATGCTGTAAACTAAAGCCTTAGCATAACCACAGAATAAACTCTTACAGAAGCGACAAGAGTGAGCGCCACTTGGATGTTAATGTTGCCAGCACAAGGCGGAGCTATATTGGTTCAGCAAGTAACTTAGCTGTATGGTTTTCAATTTTAATCGTAATTTCTGCTTTCTGGGGGTGTAAGTCCTGCTGACTTCAGGCACAGCTTCAGGTGATGTTTGAGTACTAACTGAAATTTCTAAAACAAATAAACTTACAGAAGCTGACATTTATACTAATTTATTATATACTAATTATTTTTTCAATTTGGCGTTGAACACCAATTGCCACCTTTTTTGCCACTCATTTCGGCGTATTTATGTTTTATTGAAACAATATTTTGAATAAATAACACCCGAACTCTTTTACGCTGCACTTAAATATACAGCAAAGTAGGAAATTTTACTTGCTAGTGGGCGTGTTCGAGTTTACCCCGCTCCCCTTATTTTGACCCCTACACTCTGCACTTTGTCGCTTCTGCTGTGGCATAACTAAAAAAACCAAACCGAGGAAATTATTAAAACAAAGTTCCAAAATTAAACGATATTCAAGTAAAAACCGGGTCAGCTTATTACGCTTTCAATTACAAATCACCAAATGAAACCAGGAAACTTAAACGAAAACTTTTGCGTCCCTCCAAACGTCTTTAAAATTAATGGAGTTTCTTATTTTGTTACGTACGCACACAGATTAATATCAATCCATGTCGGTACGACGTACAGCTTTCAATAATGAAACTCAACAGGTTATAATTTCGGCTGAATTTTGTATGAATTCTCCACTGCACCGGAAAATTGACGCTGACCTTATCATGAAAATTAATGCTGTATCAGCACTTTCTGAAGGGGTTGCTGTATTTCTGTCGAGCTTGCGAAACTTAATTTGATGTGAATAATTTCGTTCCGGAGTATGAAATTACTTTGACAAATCCTTCTTGATTTATTGGTGCACTTTTGATAAAACTGTGCTAAAATCGTTGAACCATTAGTTAATTTGGTATTTAATTCCCAATTTTAAAACAATTAATTAGATTTGTTTTTATTAGTTTAAATAAATAAATAAATTATAAGTGACTTCCCTAGGGCGGTAAGTTTACATATTTGCTTTCTTCTACGATAAATTATTAAATTAGAATTGAAAAAATATTAATTAAACAATCAACGAATGATAAAATGGATAAATAAGGTAATATCAACACAAATAAAGTCAACTTTTCGTCGCTCAAATATCAAAAGTTCAGGTTGCCCTAAAAAAGCCTAAAATAATAAAGCTTACCTTGGTAATAATTTTTGTGAGTGGAAAACTGAAGGGATATTTCTTTAAATAATCAATTTCCTAATAAACACGATGTTTGTGAAGGTTGCTCATGTCTGCACGCAATTTTTTGAATGTTATAAATAGACTTGGTTAAATTAGATTTTGACGCTCGATGTTAAAGCAGATGCGTTGAAAATTGTGTTTGCTTTATAAAAAAAAATCAATAAACCCTTAAGTATTTTCGCTGCATTTCGTACTGATCGAAAATTTAGGGCGTAAATTGGGTTTAGTTTCAATTTTGGATTTTTTTTTCAAATGGAACGCAAAATTCCAAAACATATCCTTTGTTGATAAAAGACCACGCAAAGCATCGCGGACTATGTCAATGATAAAAACACGTAGAACCAGCACAAACAATTTGTCTTTAAAAAGGGTTAAACGGTTGCCCAAAAATCTGTGCTTAAACTTCTTTTGTTAAATTAACCATTTAACAATTTCTGGGGACGTTACTTATGAGACAACAATGTATTTATAGTAGTTATAAAGTACGAGGGATATTTCATAAATAATGCACAGGTCGACAGCATTGCGGAGCGGATGACGCAATCGGAGTGGAAGGTGAGCTTAGTTGTAGTTTAAGATTTGAGATGGCGTTTGAAATGGCGTCTGCAGGAACCTTGGGTACTGTAACTGTTGTAGATCTTACATAAAGATTGAAACTCTACGTGGCAAAAACCCGACAAAAATAGTCGGGGAAGAGACAATAGACCGTAGTTCAGTTTCTCGTTGGGCTTGTCATTTTTGTGTAGGACGTGAAAGCACACTTGATGATCCAAGGCCAGGAAGGCCATCAACTGATGAGCGAGGTGTGAAACTTGCGTCGGACTTTATTGACAAAGCAGCTACTGGAATTTCAACAACATCTGTGTTCCTGTATTCCGTATTTTGAAGAACGATTTGCAGAGAAGAAAAATTGCGGTCCGATGGGTCCCACAATTGAACAGAAAAAACAGAAAAAGGAACGCTTGTACATTGCAACAATATTGAAACAAAAGTTTGTTGTGGACGGAGAAACATTCTTGTATCGAATTGTTGATATTGATGAAACGTGGATGAGAGACTTTGAAGCAGAGCTGAAATCTCAGTCAAACGAGTGGAGAAGTCCATCATCGCCGCGACCCAAAAAATTTCGACGGACCCAGTCAAAGATCGAGCAGATGATGATGGAACAAGTATGACGGCAACGTATTATTCGTGACTTCATGGAAAAATTGCACAGAACAATGTACGAAAGCCGATCTGACTTTGTTCAGCTTTTGAAATTTTGAGTAAATTAAGTATAATACGGCCCTGTTGTTCGAAGTTTAAACTCGCCTGAAATTTGCGAAAATAATGCCAAATCGGGATATTCTTGTTGCTGTGGAATATCTCGGAGAAATCCCAAATTGAATGACCAAATACGATGATGTAATATTTGTTCGTTTGATTTCTTTGTTAAGAATCCGAGGAACCACCGATTGCGTAATATGTCAAGCGACACCATTCAAGGTTTCAATGCCTCCCTCGCGTACAAAGGCGCGTTTGGCCATCTTCTTCTAACATCCATTCGCTTTACGAAAAATAAGAAGACAGGGTAGAGCATAGTAAGCTTTCAAATCAATTGGTTGCGCAAGTTTCCGTTCCGGCTTGGGTAGTAAATTACCGAAAAGGCCTCTCTCTGTCGGATTATCCTAGAGAGTGCTTCACAGTTTCGGAAAAAAATAGTTCTGTGTAAAAGTTAGTGTTATGTGAAGTACCGTTTTCCCACAGTTTTGTTTTGGATCAAGAAAACCTATAGCCATAGGAACTTCCTGTTGTTTTCGCACCCGTTTCCGGGAAAGGACATCACACCCTTTCTTTGTCGATTGCTGCTACTTCTCCCTGGGACTCGAAGCTACCATCGCTTACATCTGGGACTCCTTCAACAAAGCCCTTTTCTCAGGTAACAATATTTCAGGCTGCCCCCTTTTACTTGGCGGTTGTGATTGTATCAGCTCAACCCTAATTCAGTACCGTATATTGCGGTTCACTCGTAGACAGGCACCAGTTAATAACTGTCTGTAATTTAAGTACATATCAAGCGCCGCTTTTGTTTGATCTGTTGGGGTGAAGTGTTCACTTCTTCAACCAGTGCGTATTACTTCTTGCTTCTTGCTAGAGAAGTACGTAGAGCGGTTTGTTAGTGACAGTTAATGGCAGAAAAAAAGGTAAAAAAATACTGCGTCGCAGTTTTTGAGAGTTTGCATGAATTAAGTGTAATACGTCCCTGTTGTTCAAAGTTTAAGCCCGCGCGAATAATGCCAGATCGGCACATTTTTGTTGTTGGGAAATATTTCGGAGAAATCCCAAATATAATCACCAAATACGATGATGCAATATTTTGTGCAGTGGATTTTTTTGTTAAAGAATTCCGGGAAGCACCCATCGATCACGAGCCAATGCTAAGAGTGGCGTCATTTAAGGTTCCCCCCGCGTACAAAGACACGTTTGCCCATCTTCTTCTAACATCCTACTCGCTTGACGAAAAAAATAGAGAAACAAAGTTTAGCCAGCTTTGACACCTATCGGTCGTGCCATTATCGTTCATGGCCTTTGGTATTAAAATCTCATTTGTCAGCCTCTCGTTCTTGTTTAGTTTTGGGAAACTATTTTACGACATATTTGTCGGATTGTCATAGAGAGTGTCTTATCGTACCGGGAAAATGTAAGTTTCGTGTGAAAGTTTCGTAGAAGTTTAGTTGGTGTACCGTTTCACATGGTTTCGTTTTGGATTAAAGAACCTACCAGTTTAATGGTATCCCGTTTGTTTTCGCACCTGCTTCCGGGAAAGGACACCATCTCTCTTTTCTTTACCGACTGCTGCTACACTCTCCCTGGGATCCAGGGATCCATCGTTTCCAAGGACCCTGACAACTACGCCCTTTCCCAGGTAACGATATTTCAGGCTGCCCCTTTACGTGCCGGTTGTATTTGTACCAGCTTTAACCCCATTTAATATACTACAGTTAACTCGTGGACAAGCGCCCCTTTTGTTTAATCCGTTCGGGCGAAGTGTTCACTTCTTCAACCAGTGCGTATTACTTTTTGCTTTAGTGGTAACTATTCAGAAACAGTGCGAACTGTCGCGATGATTATCCACTTTTATGTTGCATGTTTGAAATCATTTGTAATCAGATTTTTAGCTTAAGTTTTGTCATAGCCATACATTTTATTGAGATTGAGAGCCAAGCTGTGAACTATATTTGCCGTAGCTTGGGTAAATGTAGCATCCTTTAATCACCCTTTACATATAACGTAGGATAAAACTTATGAATTCATTTTGTGTCATATTTTACATTCATTAAATTTTATTGTTAATTCATTATTGCCTTTTATTTGTGTTTTGTGTTTATTTTATAACTATTAAGACAACAAGTGTTTTATATAAGGTTTAAAAATCAAGGTCGTAGTTCAAATTCGAGTGAACGAAGTGAGCCGAGGATTTGATAGAGCGTGATTTTTAAACTATAAACCACGAGTCTTTTTTTTAAACACTAATATCTTATTAATATTGTTGAGTGTTATGTTACCCTTCCACTCACCTACGATTATACCTTAAAAATCTAGCGATCATTTTGTAGTTAAGAAAAACAAAACATTGTAATTATTATTTTTACTTAGATACTGTCGTTGTATAAAATAAAAAAAAAACATCAAGCATAATTACCAACAAATAATTAACATTTATTAATATCAAAAATAATTTGATATTATCGGACATTGGTCCCTCAAGCCAGATCTACATCTAACATTTAACAAATATATTATTACATTATTAGAAATTTTTATAAATTATTATTTAAGAGGCGTCACAATACACAAACTGCGTAGATTGCTAGGCAACTTGGAGGAATGTGGCAATTCTAGCTCAATTACTGGTGAAAGTTTCCAATTCATTATAGCTATTAAGGCAACAAGTGTTTTATAGAAGGTTTAAAAATCAAGGTCGTAGTTCAAATCCGAGCGAACGAAGTGAGCCGAGGATTTGATAGACCGAGATTTTTAAACTATAAAACACGAGTTGTCTTCAAGATTTTTTGTAACACTAATATCTTTCACTAATATATTATTAGCAATTTTAATAAATTATTATATTTGAGATGCGTCACAATACACAAAATGCGAAGATTGCTAGGCAACGACGTATTTTATAGAGAAAAGCGTATTTTAAAGGCCTATAAAATACGTTGTCATTGACGACGTATTTTATAGAGAAAACGTATTTTAAAGGCAACATAACAAGTGAGCTCTTATGCACCATACAAACAGTATAAGATATTAGTGTTAGAAAAATTGTATTTTTCCAATAATTGTACTTTTAACGTTCGATTAATAAAATGTTACTTGAATAATATGCGGCAGCTTATTTTGTATATCCTATAAAATACGTTGCATTGACGACGTATTTTATAGAGAAAAGCGTATTTTAAAGGAAACATAACAAGTGAGCTCTTATGCACCATAGAAACAGTATAAGATATTAGTGTTAGAAAAAAAAATTGTGTATAGCCTTGTGAGCCTGGCGACCAGTACCAGTATTTCTTTCAGTAAGTAAGGGTAAGTAGCATCCAGCAGTAGGGTGCAGCCACCCCAATCCCCTTCGAGCCCAGAGGAACCATCTGCGGTACGTTCCTCGAGAACAACTTGGGTGATTTCTGCAGTGGCGATTACGACCCCCCGATTTCAAGGGTTTAGCGTTTCAAACCCTCCTTCTTCGACTGCTTGTTAGGCGCGGGCCAAAGGACATCGACGTCCCCTATAAGTTGCCATAGTGCGGAATTAGCACGTGACAACTGTACTTATGTACCATAAGAAGTAAGTCTCTACATGCTCACTTACCTCATTGCTATGTAAATAATTGTTAGTATCTGCAATTTTAGTACTAATCCTGGGATTTATCGAAAAACTTACGCTAATACTGCATTAAACTCATTCACTTCAGCCCCACAGCTAAACATTTAGGTACAGAGCGAAATTAAATACGTAATAAAACTGAAACAATCCAATATTACAGGATTACCTACGTAAGTTGCTAATAAAATATATCTGTCACAATTAAATTCTGAACAGCATCCTTGGCGCTTTTCTTATTAAAAAAATAAAATCTTGGGCACAAGTGTGTTACGAAAGTGAAGACTAACTGAAGAAAATTTGAGGTTAATTTTATTATTTTTATTTTTCAGTCTTTAGCCTGAACTTTATTTAGTTGCATTGATTTTTATTTAGTTTTGTTGGATTTATGATAAATTGTCAATTATCGTTGAATTGAAGAGGCCTAGAATGGCTAATTAAAAAGCAGAACCCATAACTTCAGTTAAAGGACAACGCTTATTCATAATATCTGTTTTTATTATACAATACTTCGTTTTAAAATCGACAGACTACAAAGAAAGGGCTTCGTGGCTTTACATGCAAGGAAGAAGATAAAGAGAAAAAAAGAAGAAAGAGATGAAAAAAGCCCCAAGAAGAAAAACTGTATTGATTCCTTGTTTTGTCGTTTCCATTAACAGGAGTACCTACAGCAAGGTTTAATTACTGAAAAAACAAACTTTTGCAGCTTTGAAAAGGTCTGAAAAAGATTGAAACATTCTGCAGAAGAAATAATTAATAATGAAAGTTTGAATGACTACAAAGTAAACTAAATATGCTACGAAGAATTCTTACTGACGAGAGGTCATCTTTGTGGAAAGACATTTTGATATACTGCATTCATGTTTTTTGGACCACAGTAGGCTACTTTGACAAACAACCTATCCTGATAAAAATCTGTTGTAGTAGTAAAAAACTTCTGGAAAGCTCACAATTCAACGTTTCAATTTTCTAGTAGATTAATACCAACATAATAAATGGGAAATTAAAAATATCCTAAATGTAATACATATATTAAATTGACAAAAGAACCTCATTGGTTAGTATGTAATTATAATAAGCAATAAATTTTACAAAAATCAAGAAGTATGTCTTGTTACTGTGGTTTGGTGTATACTGGAGAAACTGTCCACTCTGTACGTATCCGTAGCTACGAGAAGAGATTTACTGATTTTTTACCTATATTTATTTATTTGTTTAGTTTGAATTTCTGAAATTTATCATCTTAAACGTAGCATTAGGTTTCAACACGATTTTGTTCCATATATTATACAATATTTTTGTTGAAGAATTAGAAAATCGGAACCAGTTAAGATATAGAAAATTCGAAAAACATCTAATTTGGGACATAAAAATATAAATGTGTACTTTTGTTAATCGTTTTAAGGTAAGCCATTTTAGTTAAATATAAAAAGCTAAGAAAAATTCAATGAAATACTTGCAGCAGCACCGCCTATAAAATACAGCAAAAAGAAGGAGAAGCAACAACTAAGTAAACAAGACGAAATCAAAAAGTATAAAGAGTGTTTCAAAAAATAACAAAGAAAATTGGCAACCTCATTTGAAACAGCATCATAGTAATCTGATAAAGTTTTACTGGAAACTTCCTGTAAGTTATGCATTCCATCCATTAATTATTCAAAGATAAGTCAGCGTAATTATGGCACAATTAAATGCGACAGAAACTTCAAGCTTAATGACTGTAGCACTTCAATCAAAAAGCTAACAACTTATGAAGGGCAAATCTTAAACGTTTAAAGTTTGCCTCGTCATTTCCTTCCTGATTTCTGTTCGTTAAAAGTTTGAACTTGCATTGTTTCTGTTAATGTCTTGTTAACGAACTATTAAAATCTTGTGCTTAGAATAGTATTACTTTCGCTGGGATTTGAACCGTTGTCCTTCGACTTTAGGCAATATTTAATAATTCTGTTACAGTACCTTAAATGCATTTCCGCAAACGGATCTTTAACATCTATTTAATACAAAAAAACTGCGTAGAAAATCGCCCCCCCCCCCTCAACCATCAACTTTTGTAATAAAAAAAACATATAAATAAAGTCCTTAACGTGTTGAATTAATGTGGTTTCTGTTAAGATAGGAACATCACTGTCTGTTGGAGTAGTTGTCCATACCCGATTAATACTTGTGACAAGCTAGTTTGAGTAGCGGTCGACGGGGATGTGTACACTACTGGGATTTGCTGAGCCCCAGCAGAACATTACGCCTATGCTAATCTCATACAATAACTAACACGAATTAATCAACTCTAGCCATGTTCTGATCTGATTGATTTTGAATCAAATAATGCCGATAGTTTTACTAAAGAAACTTTAACTTAACTAGCCTTTTGGTTATTATGCGAAGAGTTTTTCAGTTATTTAGATAGACAATATTGCTTTTTGGAGATAGAAGGGATGATTTTAAATATAAGTATTCTAGGAAGCTCATAAAAAATAAGATAAATTTGCATAATGTATTAGCTATATTTGAATTAATATGGTAGATAACAGCTGCCATGCCTATCCGTCGCTGTTGGATGTTAAATCTACGTCAGAGAATAGACAGGTCATTTAACTTCTTTATGTTAAAACAATCGCAAATCGTAGAGTAGTGTATCATGTTAATACCTAACATCATTACTGAACGAACGTTATATTTAAAAAGAAAGAATTCTTTTGAAGTTTAACCATCTGACACTGTTAATTCACACCTACTTAACTCAAGTCAAACAGCAACTTACGATGACGTTTGTAGTTTAAAAGGCAATTAAAAAGGGAAGGCGAAATGTTTGAAGTATGGGTTGAAAGTGTGAGTTTAAAATAACAGTTTAAATTTGTTTATGAAAGAGACATTACTACTACTCGTACTACTACTGCATTCTATTTACCAGATTTATTGCTGCAGATTTTTGGCAAAGCTTTGCAGAGACCCATATCGACTGAGTTATTACCCCAGAATACGTTCTGTGAATTTATTAGGATTAAATTTCCATTTATTGTTATTTAACTAATATTTCTTGCTTATTCTTTTTAATTAATTTAAAGAAGTTTGATTTTAAAAAGAGTTTTAGGCAACTACGCAAAATCCATCCTTTCCTGTATACATATACAGCGTGTCCCAGAATAGATGTTACAATTATGTGATGGACAAAAAATTTTTGAATTTTATTTTAAGATTGTGGAATTAAGCCCTGCTTGGTTTGAAGAGAATTTTAAGAATATTTTCAGTTTTTGAAAAACAAGTCGGCCTTGAAATTGAAGCGAAAACTATTTTCTTTTCAGGTAAAGTACCCTTTTTGTTCATGATACGGCAAGATTTTACTAAGAAAAGTTGTATGTAGAACAATTATAAAAGTGTTTTATTCTCTTGTAATTGTTTAATAAATGTTTTGATTGCACACTTTTTCGTTTGCTGTAGCTAATTATTCGTATTAGAATCCATGTAAATCCAACTGCTAAATAGAGCTCTTGCTTCGTTTCACCGTAGTTGTTTCTGAGACACGTTTTTCACTTTTTCCTCCCTAACTTTGAACAGTCTGTTTAGTAAATATAACTGTTTATCAATTTTTTTTCGTTCATCTTTTTGTTGTATTTCTTCTTCCTTTTTTATTATTTAATTTATAATTATTCTTGTTCTTTGTTGTTCTTCTTATTCTTGCTTGTTTTTTTTTAATTTGTTCTTTTTGGTATTTTTTGTGTAACTAATCATTTCGTAGATTACGAAATTTAAACTTGTCTGTTTTGGTTAATATCTGTACAACTAAGATTCGAACCCATGCAAGTCCGATTGATAAACAGAGCTCTTACTCCATTTCACTACCCTTGTTTCAAGAATTTGTTTCTGAGTAGGCTTTTCACTTCCTTTCTTTAACTTAGGGCAATCTGTTTAGTAAATATAACTATTGAATTCGAAGAATTCCACGGCCAGTGTCAGTGTTTTAACAAACATAACTATTAATCATTTGTTTTTCTTTACTTTTACTTTGCTGTATTTCGTCATCCTTACGTTTTTCTTGCTTTAGACTTTTATTTCATCTTTATTGATATTTCTCTGTCTCTTTCTTCTGTTATTAGTTAGTTTATCCTAATTATTTAACTCTAATTTTAAGCAACTCAACAAACAAAAATTTGTTCTTTCCTCTTTTTTCTTTCTTCGTGTTGCTGTTCTACCTCTTCTTCTTGCTTGTCTTTTTTTAATTTTGTCGTATTTTTTTCTCATCTCCAGAATATTTGTGGCATTCGTTGGTGTAATCATTGCGTAGGTTATGAAATCACGTCTGCTTTGGCTAATTTGCACACAATCAGCACTTGAATCCATGTAAGTCCAATTAATAAACAGAGGTCTTACTCCATTTTGCTGCCCCTGTTCCAAGAATTTATTTATCATTTACTTTTCAATCTTTTGGCTTTGCTATGTTTCTTCTGATGTTTTTCTTATTTTTTTACTTTTATTTTCTTTTCTTTACTGTTTCTCTGTTTCTTTCTTCCCTTGTTTCTTAGTTCTTCGTAATTATTTATTTGCAACTTAGTAAACAAAAATATTTTATTTCCTTTTTCTTGTTGCTTTTTGTTGTTCTCGTCGTCGTTGTGGTTGTTGCCGTTGTTCTTCTTCTTCTTCTTCTTCTTTATGTTTTTAAAAATGTTTGTATCTTTTTCGTATTTTTTTCTTATTTCGAGGTTACTTGTGGCATTCAGTATTCGCTTGTGTAACCATTTCGTAGATTACAAAATTTAAATCTCGTCTGGTTTGGCTAAGTAATTTCAGTACAGCCAAGACAGAACTCTTATTCCACTTTACTATGTGGTTTCAATAATTGTGTTACTGAAGCACGCTTTTCACCTTCTTCTATAATCTATTTAGTAAAGAAAGCAGCTGGGCCGTTATAAGTTGGCGAGCCCCGGCGCATATCGAATATTTATTTTGTGCGATTTCAAGGTCATGTTTCAGTATTGAAAGTAATGCAGTGGTGTAGGCGATTTATGATTGTCGCAATTGTAACAAATTTCTAACTAGTATTTGGTTAATTACTGTTTGCGCTAACTTGAGCATCTTGAGTTCTCGCCAACTTACAGCGGCCCAACTTGTATGTTTCATCTTTGTCCTCTTTATCTTTTTCCTTTTTTATTTCGTTTTTGTTTCTCGTTCTTCTTTTTACTTTTTTCTTTCCTTTGGTTACGCCATCTTTTCTTTTCCTCTCCTGTCTTCTGGTACTTTGTAATTTTAAGCCACTTGGTAAACCAAAATTCTTCTTTCCTTTTTGTTTAGTTCTTTGCATATTTATTTTTTGTTCCTATTTAATGTGTTTGCATTGTTTCTAATTTCGATTTCTTGCTTCAGGCTTTTCTCATTTTGTAGATTTTTTCCCTGCGAAATTTAAATCTTGTCCGCTTTGACTAATTCTGTACACCTAAGATTCGAACCAGTGTAAGTCCGATTAGTAATCAGAGCTCTTGCGAGATATCATTTGTCGTGTTTATGCTAATTTATTATTGAAGTATGCCTTTCACTTCCTTTTCTCTAACTTAAAGCAACCCTCAAAGACTTATGAAATTTACGTCTCATTAGTTTTGGGTGATCTTCTTACTGCAACTGAGGTTTGCACCCATGTAAGTTTCAATGCAAAACGGAGCTCTTACTCCGTATCACTGCCGTAGTTTTCATAATTTGTTACTGAAGCACGTTTTCACTTCTTTCCCTCAAATTGTTTAATAAATAATTATTTTTTTATCTCTATTTATGTTTCTTGTTCTTATTTTTCTATTTTGTTCTTTCCATTTATTGTGTCTTCTTAGCTCTACATATCTTTTTGGTGCAATAATTTTTTGAGTTAGCATGCCTTTTCGCTTCTTTCTCTGTAACTTAGAACAAACTGTGTAGTAAAAAACCTGTCCCCTTTGTGTTTCTCGTTCCTATTTCTTTTATTTTTTGTTTCCTTTTATTACGTCGTCTTCTCTTTTTTCTGCCCTTTTCTAGTCTTGTTTGATAGTTATTTTTAATTATTCTGATTTTAATCAACGCGGCCAATAGCTTCTTCTTCTTTTTTGTTTTTTTTCCTAATCTCATCATGAAAATTTCAGCCACGCAATTTCGTAGATTTTTTACTTACGAAATTTTAATTCCGTCTTCTTTGGCTAAGTTCTATACAACCAAGATTTGAACCCATGTAAGTCTGATTGATTAACAGAGCTCTTACTCAATTTACTGTCCTTGTTGAAATTATTTGTTACTGAGCACGCTTTTGGCTTCTTTCTAACTTAGAACAACCTGTTAAGTAAAAAGAACTATTTTTCTTTTTAGTTCATTTTTGTTTCTTCTTCTTATTTTATTTTTCCTTCCTTTTCTTCTTCTTTTGCGATTTTGGTCTTCTAAGGATCGCGATTAATACCTTTACTTGGTTTTGGACAGTTGTTCAGCCTTTCTTCTATGCTAGTATTCTTTCATTGTTTGGCTTCTTTGGTCCCGTAGTTCTTACTTACTTACTTACTTAATCCAAGGCCTTTTCTACCTTTCGGTGTAAGGCTCCCGTAGTTTTTGTGAGACTATTCTTTGTCGTCCTTTATTTATCGGAAATTGACCTGTAACTTTTGCCTAAAGGTTGTTCTGTCTTGTACGTCTTTGAGTTGGATGTGACATGCTTGTAAGTCTTAAAGTCTTTCTTGCAGTTTGTAGTCCAAACGTTGTTCGTTTTGTGAGTCTGTTGGGATACATCCTACTCAAATGTCCAAAGTACATTAAACGCCGTTTCTTCATTTCCGTGCTCAGTCTATTTACTTGGGAGTATATCGTGCTGTTGCTTTGTAGATCCTTCATTTGTTTTCCTTGCCTATAGATTTTTCTTAGGATTCTTCGTTCAATTTTTTCAAGATTTTCAATCTATCGTTTTTTAGTACCATAATGGCATTCGGATGCGTACATGGAGCTTGGTTTTATGACTGTTGTGTAGTGCCTCAGTGCAGCATTTCTGGAGATGTTCCCTTTGTTGTAGATGTCTTTTGTTAAATGGTATGCTAACTATTTTTCTTGCAGGAGGCGGTGTCAAGGCCATTATTTTGGATACTTTCTCCTAGATATTTGAATTCGTTGGTATTGTGGATGCCACCATACTTTGGTCCTTGATGTTGGTCATCCATTCTGTTTTCTCGAAAGAGACTTGTAGCCCTGCCGTTTCATTCTATGTTTCAAGATATACCTTAGCATCCCTCATGCCGCCAGTCAGGATCGCCATATTGTGATAAAGTGACCTTCTAGTTGCACGCGCTTGATATGACGTGTTGAGATGACTCACTTATGCAGCTGCACGTAATATGATATCTAAAGTGGGATGTTATAATATATGTTATCTAATGTTATTTATGGACCTGCATGAAATCCAATATCGCACACAGCTGCATAAAATGATTAATCAACATTCTTTAAAACATACAGATTAGCATGTTTGTAGTACAAGGTGGTGGCTGACTTTAGAGTATATACACAACAGCTTAAATAGGACTCGGTATGGTCAGTGCAAACGTCAAACAGCCATGTCGTTGAAGTCGGGCCCCATCCTTCGTACTGAGTGGTTTCCTACAATTTGTATGTAAGAGTATTTTTCTGAATTTAATTTAAATGTAATTCAATTCATAGTAAGATTTGCTAATAGTTTGGATTAACCCTTTGTTTTATTTATTAACTTTAACGTTTGTAACTTGTTTTTAAAATTGTTTAAGTGTTTATTTGTAACTTTGTCTTTAAATAATATTTGTTCGGATAATATATGTTATGTTAGTTGAATTTGACTTTCAATATAAAACCTCTCCCAAAGCAAAGCAAACCCCACGTGACGTAGTTGGTTAAATAGTTCTGCCGAAATTTAATTAATTTATTTTTATTAACTTCTAACAATATTGATCAAAACCCACTACGTTACAATATCATACGCAAAATCAAAGTATTCTACTGGAGTTCCTTTATGTTTACCTCCTAATCTTATGTTATTGCTGATTTCTTTCTTCTGTAGGCTCCTTTCCTCTCGGAATACTTTTTCCAGCACACAGGTGAAAAGGATTGTACAACTGTATTTACTACAAATGGCTCCTTCCTTTTATTATGTCTGCTTCCCTTTTTTCCGACTTTGTCTCCTTTTTGTTTTTCTCTTTTTTATTTCCTTTTATGACTTCTTCACTTTTGTTTACTTTTCTTGTTCTTTTTTCGGTTCTTGTTGAATTCATACCTTTTTATTAGGGGCATTTGAACCCGTGTAAGTCTAATTACTAAACAGAATTCTTTCTCTGGCGTGATTCCAATAATTTATTATTAAAGAAAGCTATTCATTAATTTATTTTAGTAGTAGATGGTCCAATATACACTAAACTAAAATTTGTCAAGACAATGGTCATATGTGTGACATTACAAGGATGTGCAATATTAATAAATAATAAATAAATAGAGGCCTTGGATGCCTACTAATTAGACCAAAATGGCAAAAAGAATGTGGGTTCGGATCCCAGATAAATTAAAAACAAAATTAAAGCAACTGAAATCTTGATCCTGTAAGATAGAAGAGATCGCCAATATCCTTAACAATCAATGCCGTAGATTAAAAAAAAATTGATTGTTTGTTTATACAAATATCTCACCTTATCTTAATCGGAATCGAACCCAAGATTTGCACCCTTCTGAAAAAGTACCCTAAAAAGCGAATAAATAGTGTGGGTAGCATAAAATTAAAAAATAAATAACAATAATGTTAAATTAACAGCTTTCGAGGTGTCTTATTCTGGAAGGCTTCATTGTGGCTTTATTTATCCTCCCTTTTGCAAAATTTCGCCCAAACTGCTGACACACGAGTATTTAATTTTAATTAACCATGTGGTAACATCGTACTAAATTACAAACGGGATGGACAAAAACAACATGAAGTTAGAGTAATTGCGTGGGAGTTATTCAGCTTGATGGTAGTACATTTCCTAATTACTTCCAACATTTTTAGCACAAAATGAAAATATGTTTTTAGCAAAGCTTCTAATGTGATTTCAGCTCAACTATCGGAAAGTTCAAGGTAAAAGAATTTATTTTTATCTAACAAGTGGGTGAGAATAAGCGGTTATTTACGTTTACTTGTTTTCAAAAATGGAAAAGTCTTTGCTGTGGGTTTTAATTACTATTTAAGTAGTGTGGGATCGAAACGTTAAGTTTTAGCTGACATTTAGAAGCAATTCAAGCTTTTTACATTGCTAATAATCCTACGTATTTTTAAATAAATTTTATGGCCGTATCTATGGTATGCCTGAATTATTGAACCAATAGAGTGGCGACGTGCTGTTCAACTTACCCTTATTGATAGTAAGTGCAAAGAAGGTAGAAAATCTCATTCACACGAAATGTAAACAGAAGTCACAGATAAAGAGGTACTAACTCGAACAATGAGGAACAATGAAAAACACGTAAAAAAACGAAATTAAAAGAAGAAGAATGGAAAACAAGAAAGATGAAACAAAATATGTTTGCTGCGTTTGTGTTAAAATATGGAAAAATTCAAAAAACTAATAAAAAGGACAGATAAAAAGATAAGAAGGGGTAAGAAATGAAATTAAAAAAAACATAAATGGTAAAGAAAAACAATGTAGAAAAAGTTCTCTTTAATAAATAGAAAGAGCTAGGAAGGCGAAAAGAAATATCAGTAAAATTAATGTACTTATATAAATTGAAAGAAAAACAAGACCCAATATAAAGAGCAGTTACAACAAAATATATCTCAAAACTTAGGGCTACCCAACGAAGACATTGTTGGCGCAAATAGAAGAATAACGAAGGTTATTAAAAGAACAGCAGATAACCTAGCTAAAGAATTAAAAGTCACAAACGACAAACTATTAAATGAAACAAAACGACTATTAGAGAAAGAGATGGATATAATAGAATTTGCGGAAATCAATAAGAAAAATGCCAAACAAGCTTAGTGAGAGATAAAACACGACAGGTAGAAAACCTAATAGCGGACAACAAAGGCCTAAGAATATTTAAGAGACAAAACATTAAGAAGAAGGAAATAATAAATTAAAAGATAAAAGGGATAATATAATAGAAGACAGAGCGGAGTTATTAGAAGTGATAGACTCCTTTTCTACAGATCTTTACGAGACTAAGACATACAATGAAAGAGTCAACGCTGAAAACACAAATACCAACAACAAAATAATTAATGTCAATTCAGAGGAAATATCGGACATAACAAGGGAGGAATTATACAAAGCACTACGACCAATTAAAAATTGAAGAGCGGCCGGAGAACACAACATTCTGCCATATATGCTCAAAGAAAGTGATGTTAAAACCAAAGATGAATTAGTACATTTATTTAACAAATACTTAATGCAAGAACGGATTCCAAAAGATTGGGAGAATGCGGTAGTAGTCCTGGTATACAAGAAGGGTGATCCTACTGACCTCGAAAACTATCGTCCGACTAGTCTTCTATCTCAGATTTACATATAAGCTAATCATCAGAATTATAACGAACAGATTCGACATATACTAGCCAAAAGAACAGGCCGAATTCCGTAGCCACTTTAGCACTACCAAGCACCTACCTACAGTAAAACAGCTATTAGAAAAAATGTCGGAATACAACATACCGATATGGATGCGTTCATAGACTTTGGAATAGCTTTCGATGCTATAGGAAGTTGGGCAATAATTAGAGCAATGAGAAACGCCAGAATAGACCAAAGATATATAAATCTCATAGATAACATCTACAAAACATCGTTAAAGTATAATATGCGACCACTGTCACGGCTTCTGAAATTTTACGTGAACTTAGTATAATACGGCCCTGTTTTTCTAAGTTTGAACAGGCCCTGAAGCTTGCAGTATTCACGCGAATAATTTTAGATCAGCACATTCGGTTTTGATTGCGCAATATTTCGGAGAATTTCAAATAAGTTGACCAAATATGGTAATGTAATATTTGTTCGCTTGATTTCATCATCAAGAACTCGGGGAAGCACCGAGTTGGTCATGCGGCACGCCAGTTTGGCGCCGTTCAAGATTTCACCCGAGCCCGAAGTCGCGTCTGTGCATCTCTTTTTATCATCCTTCGTTTTACGGAAAATTAGCAAAGCACTTCAGAGGATAACCAGCTGTCTACCTTAGCGGTCTTGCAATTATATCGTTCCGGCTTTGGTAGAAATTACCGTTTTACGTATCGGCCTCTCGCTTTCGTGTAGTTTTTCATGGAAAAACTCGTACGACATATTGTCGGATTATGCCAGAGAGTGTCGTCTATTTCGTACCGCGTCAATAAGTTCTGTGTTGGAAGTTCCGTTTAAGTTCGATGTTGGTAAAGTTTCCGTTCCACACAGTTTTTCGTTTTTGGATTAAATCATCTACCAGTTGAGGGCATCTTGTTGTCTTCACATCTGCTTCCGGAAGAAGGATTCCGGTTACTTTTAATTAATTCTTGATTCATTCTTGGATTTATATAGGTTCGAATGCTGGAAGTATCAAAGTTAGGCTTAAAAAATAAACCAAACGATTTTCGCACTGCTTTCTTTAATAATAAATCGCTGGAACCACGTCAGTGACATGGAGGAAGAGCTTTGTTTAGCAATCAGAAATTGCATGAGTTCAAATCCTGGTTGTACAAAAATTAGGTATCCAAAACAGATTTGAATTTTCTAACTAAAGGTTGATAGACAATTACAACAGTAAATGGTACAGAATGGTAGTAGGAAGGAAAAATAAAACGAACAAGCTGCAATAAGAAAGGAAGAATGAAAGAAGAAATTTACAATTACAGAGCTACCCTCAATTTAACAAAACCACAAGAACTATTAGAAAAGAGAAGAAAAAAAGATGAAATCGGAATTATGAAAAAGAAGATAAAAAGAAGAACAACAAAGTCAAAAGAAATTAAAGGTGAACCAAATTTTTTAATATCTAATATATCATTGATCGCAATTAAAAATGAAGTTGTACATTCAAATTACCTTATTAAAATTTCAATTCTAAATTCTGATTTATACCTTCGAGTTAAAGGATTGCGTGCGGGAAAGATTAATAATTTTCTGAAATTACCCGGAGCCCATCAAACGAATCAGTTAATCTATCGCACGTCTTGTAAACTTAATTTAATATTCAAAAGAAACAGGAAGACATCCTTGGAATTAAATTAATATTTAAGCGAAATATGAAAAGCCGAATATGAATGCAATATCAATATTTTAATTAAGTGAAGACTAAGCAAACAATAACAGAAAGCTTACGCACTTCAAATTCGGTACGTTATGTAAGGAGATTTTGTTTTATAACTGAAAAACGTGAAGGGTTTATTGTGAGTTTAGAAAATTTCTTTTCTCTTTCAGTTAGTATGTTTTTCTCTCTTACCCTTTATTTTTTTGGTTTTTTCTCTCTCCTTTTCGTTGTTCTTTGTCTTTGTTCCTCTTGCTCTTTTATTGTTTTTTTCTCTTTTTCCTCTCTTTTTCGCTTTTCTTTCTTTTGCTTTCATCTCTTTTTGTTCTTATAACAAAACTGTGTTTAAACAAAATAATTAATGATAATAATCAGGTAATCAGGAATTAACCAGAGTTCTAAAAAAATCCTCACGTGTAACCTTAAACCAAAATAAAATATTAGCTCGAGTAAGGCTTGAGTAAGAACAAAAATAAATATGGTTATATGTTAAATCCGTAAAATAAACCCAGAACGTGTGAAATGTAATTAATTTTCCAGTTTGTACCGAAAAGCCAACATTCTTATCCTCTTGTTTCAGTTTAGATTCGCTTTTAACGAAAACAAAGGAATTTTTTTTTTCAGTATTTGACAAAGCGGTCAGAAACATTTGCTTTGTTTGTTACTAAATTCGGGTTTTCGGTTCAGTTTTGATCTAGGTTAAAGCGATTTTGTAAGGCTTAATTGTTATCGTTTCTACCAACACTACTGAATACCCCTACGGTTTACGTGCAATTTGGATTAGTTTATCATTTATTTATTCGCTCGTGTTTGTTTACTGCGGTATGAAAAGGTGAGCTTTGTTTTTGAATGATAAAGGATGAAGATGAGAAGGTCCTTAGCTGTTTATGCAGATTTGAATTGCGTTTATTATTAGTTATTATGGTCAGTGGTGTAGAAATACACCTAAAAGGGTTTTTAAAAATTGTGGAAAGTTCTATGTCTGAGTATTTTTTAACTTTAGTAAAATACGAGAAGATTTTTGTATTCTGTATGAAAAGAGCATCGAATAGACAAACGAAGGGCTGAATGTTTCTTTAAGGGTAATCTGAAAAAATCAGTTGATTTTGGTGGAGGCGCCGGGCACGCCACAGTATTTAAAAAGAATTCGCACCTTTCAGTGGGAGCCTGCGTTCTATTTAGAAACCAATCTGCAATACCGAGAAAAATACATCAAGAACCCCAAAACTAAGTCTAAATTTTACCAAGGTTTTGCTCCTCCAATAATCGACAAAAATCGATTTATTCTTCTTTAGAGGCAAGCTATACCGTAGAATTTGAAAAATAAAACTTTCAAATTCTTTAGTGGAAGTCTATTTACTTGCTTGCTTGCTGGTTTATTAGGCAAGATCTAGGCTTGAGGATGCCAATCATCTCAACGCGTGTTGACTACCATGGTCGTTGGTCGTTAAGCACTTCCCGACTAGAATTTTGACGAACGCAAGGAACTTTCACCCTTTCTAAGAATGTTTATCACATTTCAGTCTAAGATTTCACCTCGTATCCGAAAGAAAACGAAGTTTCAGGTTTTTTCGTGTAAAAGATATTACCTGACCTGAGCCGGAATCGAACCCGCGACCTTTGGGTTGCAAGGTAACCTTATTGCTTTTCCGTATCAACGAGGTATTCGCCTTCATTTTTGATTCAATTTATTTTTTATGTAAATATAATTCGCACATGTAAAAAATACAGCAGAATAATGAGGGAGAATGTCCAAGCATCAACAAAGGATGCCTTTTTCGATTTATTTATCTAACCAGTTTTATCTGGTAATCTCGCGTGTTTGCTTACCTTCATTATTATTTCAGTCCGTGTTCAAAAATAGTTTTAATACCACCCAAACAACGCAATGCTTAGTGAATCTTTGGTTATTATTTAACCTTTCTAAAACGCAAAACGACCATTTAATCATTCCCTGTTTGATTTAATTAATTTTTATAATTTATTTTGTAAGTTGCAAAGTGTAAACAAATCGTTATATTTTTGATTCGTAAATTAGAGATTTTTTGCCAGATTCCGAAGGGTAATTTATTTACATTTAAGAACGAAATGAAAAATTAAAAAATGTTTAAATTTGCTTAAAAAGTTAAAGCCTAAAGCAAATATTATATTTTTTAATAGAAGCTTCAGCTGACCCACATTTTTAATTTTGTTATTTGTTTTACAAACAGTAAAAGCTTGCATTTTTTTTATAATAACGTTAACTATACTAGAGTTTTAATGAAATTAAAAATTTTTCTGACAAAAGCACATCAAACACGGACGCTTATAATTGACGAACATGATAAGGTTCATTTTTTTGAGCCCCTGTTAAGTGTTGAAGCCTTTGGTATAATTTGAGATTAATTTAAGTAGGGAGAGTAAGAAACCTTTCGTTTTGAATTGTCCTTCATCGTTAAGTGCAACCATTATGCGCTTAATGCAACCAAAATATATTGAATGCAACCGGCAGAACGACATCGGTAGTTTGGGGTTATATCACTAATTTGTTGTTTTTTGGACTTTACTTACATTTTGAGAATAAAAAGGATTGAGTAGGTCTGAGAGCCACACAGCCGGCCCCAAGCCCGGAGAAAGGAGGAGGGTTGTGGTATTGGAAAGGCTATCCAACACGTGGAAAACTAATTCAACCAAGATGTTTCCAAACATGCTAGTAAATTTTAAAACTGTAATACTCCAGGCGAGTAGAGTTTCCAGTTCAGAATCTCGCACTGCTCAAGCAGTCTGCCTTAGGGATTCTTGGGAGGGCAAAAGAGACATTGACACCAGAATCTCAATGGGAATATAAGCGGTAAGAGCACTACACGGACTACTGTGGAATAGAAACCTTAGTAAGGAAACAAAAAAACGACTCTTCCACAGTACAGTCGAAACTAATTATATGGAGCTATGTCAAAATCGATACGTGATAAAATAAGAACGATAGAATTGGATTACATGAGAAGATGTCTCCAGGTAACAAGAGGAGACAGGTTTAGAACAGAGAATATTTGGAGGCGAATGGAAATAACTTTCTCAATAACTAAAACATTGGAAAATAGGGCCCTCCAATGTATGGACACGTTAAACGCATGCCAGAAAATAGACGACCGAAGATAATAACGCAATGGCCTCCGGAGAGTAGAAGAAAAGGGGGAGACCAGCATTAGCCTGGGAAACATACGTACAGAAAGGAACCTCAGAGAAGGAGACTGGGATGATAAGACATTTTGGAAACAAAGAACAACAAACTCAAATGGGTAATGGTCGTATAAAGAAGAAAAAACAAGAAGAATAAAAGCAGTTAAAGGTGAACATTAAATAGCAAAGGGCTAGTTCACCTATTATAATTTTTTGTGAAACTTAAAACATGTAAATCAAGGTCCACGAAAGCTCGATTATCCAACCTCAAAGTGTCATTACGTCGGTGACGTTAAGTGATACCTGAGGATTCACACCAATGTTCTAAACCAACTAAATGTTGTTTACATTTTGAAACCTTTCATTTCATTTAAAACAGAGCCAGGCATAGCACCGTATTTAATAAGAATGTGTCATTTGGTTTTGCAATTCCGTGTTATTTTGGGAATTTTACGTTATTTTGAATTTTTTGCAAATTCTTTCGTACGGTCCTGTCCTTCTTAATTTTAATTTCGTGCTTTGTTATGTTATTTTTGCTACAGTAATTCCATTTTAGTCTGAAGGGCACGAAATGTTAAGCCCGTCAGCGCGTTTTCATTGCAGTTCTACGAAATCTTCAAGTCATTTCAGTATGTTTCGTCTTTGTAAAAGTTTCCTTTGTTAAAAATCCCAAGTTGACCCAATTCACGCGTATTTCATCGAGACATGATGTCATGTTGTTTCGGTTGCTGCAGCTTCTCGTGATACGGTTCGGGGAATCCCCTGTACGCGAGGTTGTGTCAGGTGACATGGCTTAGCGTCTTCCGTATGTTTCACACCCCTCTGCAGTACGTGGCAATTATTCAACTATAGCGGACGTCCTTGGCTTCTCCGGTTTAAGACGGGTGTGCAAGTTCATTGTGTTCCGCTTGGATATTTACCCCCACCGAGAAGGGCCCTATTACCGTAGTTTTCAGAGAAAACTAAAATTTACGACGAAAGGTCGGATTCACCAAAAGGGTGCCATATAATCTCGGAGAAATATAGTCTTGTGCGAAGGTTGTGAAAAGTTAGTAAAGTGTCGTTCACGCAGTTTCCTCATTTGAGGGATTAGGATTAGCCCAAGGAATATTCTTCGTTTGTCTTGCACCCGTCTTCCGGGAAAGGGGACATCATCTCCTTTGCCGATCACCATCAACGTTCGCCACGTTGCTCCCTGTGCCGAGCATGTACCAACATCTCGCCAGGTAAAACCTATTCTTCTTTTACGGTGCACCTGCTTTCGTCGTTGTGTTTTCAACACTACTTCTATCCCTTTCGTTTGCCGCTTGCTGGCAGGCCTTTAAAATGCTGTTCAATTAAGAGTGTAATAAGTACCGCCTTTGTTTTATCTTTGTGTTTTGTTTGCAACTTGTAAAGTAGTAAGCCGATTTCGTGGTCAATCTGTTTGATCTAGTGGTATTGTTGAAGGCTTTGCGAATCGCCTTTTGGCGGGTTTGATATTCGCACTGTAAAGTTTGAAGGCCGCTGGCAAATCAGTTGACTAGTTGTTTTTTTGGTTTTGTGCTTTAAGTGAAAATTTTCTGTTAGTAACTATCTTGGTGTTCAGACTGTTAAGTTTGCCAGTTCTGATTCACTTTAGAGATTTCATTTGTAGTTCAAGTATTAAGTTAAGTTTAGATATTATTTTGTGTTATGTTGCATGCGTGTAAAATTCTACTTTGCTTGTTGAATTGTTAATTTAAGATTTGTTGTTCCTTATGTTTTACCTGGGAATTGAGAGCTAAGCTTGTAAATGTTTTGCAGTAAGTAACGTAAATATAGTACCCTCAATTCTATCGTCCTTTAAAGTAAGAGTAGTTTTTATTATTTGTTTTTAGCGTAACATATTTTGATTGCTCTTGTGTAACTTCTTTGTATTCATTTTCTTGTCTTCTGATTAATTAAATATTTCATTGCCAATTTAGCTGTCTTGTTATTGTGTTCAGTCCTCCTCGATAATATTTGTGTATTAGTCTTTTGTTAAAGATTTACGTGTAAAGTGTTAGCCTGCCTACAAGTTTAAGCATTTTAGTAAGTAAGTAATTTTCAATTAAGCAAGGTAAGTTACATCTTGCGGCAGGATGCAGCTACAACCCCCTTTGTTCAAGCCCTATGGGAATCTTATGTGGTGGGTTTCCTTCTTTTAGATCTTTGGGTGACTTTAATATTACAGTGGCGCCCTTCCTACCGTTTACGAGCATCCCTTTCAAAGGGTTTTAAGTGTTTCGAACCGCCCTTTCTTCACTGCTGGTCTAGCCGCGTACTACCGATTTTGACATCGCTATTTAAATGTCGTAGTGCCGCATAAGCACGTGACAAATGGTTCAAGGATATCTTCAAGATAGGAGCCTGATAATCTCTGATACCCGTAGAATGCATGTTACATGTGGAGTACTACAGGGTTCTGTGATAGGACCTTTATTGTGGAACATTTATTTTGACGGGGTGCTGCGCATACCCATGCCAAAGGGTGCCAGAGTACGCAGACGACATTGGTGTAGTGCTAAAGGCTCGAAACAAATACATGCTACGTAACAAAGCAAATCATACTCTGGATAGAATCAGACAGTGGATAGACATGAAAAAAATGTGAAGCAGTTATACTACTGGTTGGAAGAAGAAAAGTATTAAAGCTTTCCTTTAATCTCCTCGAAAGTAAAATCAAAACTGTATCTGCCTTAGCAGTTAAAGCTCTTGGAAACATTATGCCAAATATAAACGGTCCGAGAGTCAATAATAGAAGAATACTAGCGTCCGTGGCCTACTCGACCATATTATATGCGGCTCCCATTTGGGAACGAGCAATCAAGTACAAGAAATATAAAGATATTCTTTATAAGACACAGAAAAGGCTAGCAATAAGGATTAGTAGCTTCTATAGAACGGCATCCACCCCGGCGCTATTGGTCATCACCGGAACACCACCAATTGAACTCATGGTGGACGAAAGAACAGAAAGGTTTAAAAATAAGATTACAGCGAAGGAAACTAAAAGCTAAACAACATACAATAAAAAAGTGGCAAAGAGCATAGGAGAGCAAAAGCAGGGCTGGCTGGACCAGACGTCTTATACTGAACATAAAGACATAGATTGAAAGAAAATTTGGAGAAACAAACTATCATATAATGCAAGTGATTACGGGACATGTATTACCTACACAGGTTTTAACTCGTTGAAATACCAAACTGTGTCTATTGCAATGAAGGTGACACAACTGAACACAGTTTGTTCAACTGTGATAGGTGGCAAAGCGGCGTACAGTTTAACACCGATAACCTGATAGAAACCATACTTAGCTCGAAAAACACATGGTTTATAATCAGCAATGGAATTCAAGCAATAATAAGAACCAAACAAGAGGAAGACGCGTAAGACAAATGGAAACAGGAGGCTAAGATCATCATAGCTACTGTTCTAAAGTACCAGCGTTTCCGGAACAGTTGGAGGTGAGTGAGGAGGAGTTTTAGTCGGTAGGCGCCTGAGACACCTTCTCAGGCTAATCTGGAACTGACCAAGGAGGCAGTCTTTCGAAGATTTTCCCTCTTCAGGATTAAAACAAAGGGCTAGCGTAACGTTAGTCCTTGGTATTCGAATCTCCCGATGGGCAGGATTTTCCTGCAGCCTGGAAGTTGGTATCGAGCCTTGGTGACTATTTTAATGACACTTTCCTCCGGATACCAGCCTAAGAGGTATCGCAATAAGGTCCTACACGTACACTCACTTACACTCTACACATGGTGCAGGATGTAGGTATTAAACGGGGTACCAACCACGTAAATTGAAGATACGAGCCGGGTTGTGCATTGCATCCGTAAAAGCCACATAAGCTAACGCACCAGCCTCGATACCGAAAGGTAAAAGATGTTGCAGATACAGGCAGACTTTTAAGTAGAGAGAACAAGGCCTTTGCTTTTTTGGAATTATGCGCTCAAAAATTATTTCACCTTGCGTTTTGAATCATCCTTCATCGTTGAATGCAATTATCATAATATGTTGAGTACAACCATCATACGCTGAATGCAACCAATATACAATGAATGCAACCATCAATATTATGTCACCGCTTTTTCATCAATGTTTTATGGTTTTTTGAATTTCATGGACAATCAACAGCAAAGAACTGTGTGTGGATTCAACGATGTCATGGCCTACTAAATTTTGTTGATCGCTTGGTTTAGTTCGGCTTTGCATTTCTCTTATTTTTATGTAAATGTTAGTAAGGCTTGTAAGTCTTTCCAGCTATTTCATTTGTAGTCTAAGCAGGCAAGGATTTGGTTTTTGAGTTTAGCCTTTGGATGAATGTTTACAATTAGAAAGAGCTGGAATTTTCCGAATTACTTAAGGTCATAGAGCAACGTCCTAAGGCATCCATTAAAAAAAGTAAATCGTTGTCCCCGTCTGTAAAGCGATATGCCAGGATGTCAATATTTTTCTTCCACCGTCCTTATTTTCAGAAGGACAAGGATAAAGCTTGGTCAGCATTTTTATACAAAGAGAAGAGTTTGGGGCTCAATTATGCTTTACGAAAGATCAGCAGCACTGAAGATTTATTAGCTTTGTTGTAAGAAGCTAAAATTAGACGAATTGATTTTAAAACAAAGATGAAGGCTTTTTCAGTAATAACCCTGGAATAACCCTGAAACCGATCTCGTTTATAAAGGAATTTTTATCTTTCAGCAGTCGATCTCGTATTCGATTTCGTGCTTTATATTCACGGCTACACCTTTAATAGCAAAACCGAAGTAGATATAGGGTTCGCAAAAGCGGAACTACAAATAAAACCAGAATCATAGGCGGCGGGAAACCCAGTTAGCGAATGTCTGAAGATATTTCACAGTACGTACACACACACACATACCACGAAATTTATGTCTCGTAAAAATCAACAGCCGTATTTGCATAGGAAAAGCATTTCAAACGCCTGAAAATTTTATTCTGGAAATTTTTTGCCAATTTCTCTTTTCCTGGACGATAAATTTATTTCTTTGTTGAGTCTGCGGTATAATTTATTAAGTGTTGGAATACAAAATACTTTGCTTCCGGCAATAACTTAATTACAAATGGATGTGGAGGGATAAAAGGCTCAGTATACTTTAAGAGGTTTTCTTTTTTGCTCGTTTATTTTTCGATTCCTTTACTAAAGCTTGGAATTTATTTAAAATTATTTAAAAAAATTGGCGGAGACGCCAGAAACAACTGCAAGTTTTTTGTTGAAATTTTGGCCTTTTTCCAAAGACCCAGGTAAAACTTTGGTGGAGGCGCCGGCCAAAATATGAAATTCCAAAACGTCAAAAAGTGCAAACTTTCAGCCGAATTTACTCGTTCTTCTGCGAAAAATCACGAAAACTACGCCATTAACAACCAACAGTTACATCTGCATCAAAACTACTGAGTTTCAAACTCGAAATTCATTCATTTCCGAAACCACAAATTCATTTCCTCATTGACTCTGCGGATAATTTCAAATACGTTTATTTATCAACAGCAACGATACACAAAGCTTTCAATTTCCCGCAATAATTTAACGACAAACGAATGCAAACCAAAACAAGTAAAACAAGAACAAAAAATAAAAACGATCCTTCCCTAACGAGTTCTCTGCCAGTCGAGTAAACTTTCCTTCTTCCGATAACTTCCTGCATTTTTATTTAATGGATGAAGCTGATAATACAAAGAGAACTTCGCGTGCTCCTCAAAAACCTTACTTGACATTTCAGTTGACAAAATCGGATCGTGAACGCAAAGAAATAACATGAAATAACGAATTCTTTATTTCCACCAAGATCCAATAAGGCGATTTGGAGATTTGTTTAATTCTCTCTGTTAACTTCATGAATGCGTCTTAATTGTATTAAAGTTTGTTGGTTTGAACAATAAGAATGTTAGGACGTTGTTTATACTCGAATGGTTGTAAATAGGTAATGCTAGATGAATAATAATACGCAAATGTGCTGAAATTAACGTGTTAATGCTTCAGGAGTTGCAGGAGTTGCAGGAGATGGGCTATTTTGGGAAGCAAATTACGAGAAGTTTGCAACTGTGATGTTTATAAAGTAGGCTTGGAGACGATTTTTGTTAGAACTTAGAAGATCGAAGCCGCCCTAAAAATTACGAGCGAATAGAGGGGATAATGTTGTGATATTGGTGGAGGACCTAATTTGAAGAACTCTATTATTTTATAGAAAATCAAATCTATTGTTTGTTTAAAGTCCTCTTTTCGATCAAAGACACCCTGAATCTTTCTACGAAAAAGTAAGTCAAGTGATTTTGGAGGAAATGCCGAACGGGGGCCAAATTTGGAGAGTTTTTAATTATGTCTATAATTGAAAATTGGGTCTACTTTTTGGGTATTTTATGCGATCGAAGATATGCTGAAAATTCTTGCGCGACAAAGGTAATTCCTGTTGGGCTGAGTTTTAAACGAAAAAATTCAGGAAAATGCAATGGCGAGTGGGTCGGGCGAGGACTAAATTTCGACAATGGAAAATCGAATCTAATTCTTGTTTAGAGGGCTGTTTTCGATCACAAAATATCTGAATTGTACATGACAAAGCGAACGACTTTGGTGGAGGCGCTGTGCGCGGACCAAAATTGGAGAATTCTCGGCGATTTAATGTAAAATCGAGACTTTTTTAATTTACAGTGTTTTTGCTGATTGCAAACACCATTAAAATCCTTGTACAAAAATAAAATCAGTTCGGCCGAATTTTAGATGAAAAATGCTAGGAAAATGCAGTGACTTTGGTAGAAGCGCAGGATGAGGACCAAATTTGGAGAATTCTCAATTTAAAATGCTTTTTTGCGATCCCAAATACCCGGAAATTTCTTGTAGAAAATGAGTAATTTCTGTAGGTCCGAATTTTAAACAAAAAATGACAGAAAAACACAAAGAATTTGGTGGGGACGCCGGACGATAACCAATTTTAAAGAATTCTCAGTTATTTAACCGATAATCTAGTCTGTTTTTTTGTTAAAGGTGCTTTTTCCATCGCAGACACCCTGAAAATTTTGTACCAAAAAGTGATTCAGTTAGGCTGAATTTTAGAGGAAAAACGGCTGAAAAACGCTATTGCTTCGGCGAGGACTAAATATAGACCAAATTTTGAGAATTCTCAGTTATTTAATGGAAAATCGAGTGCTTTGTTCACCGCAGATAGGTACCTTAAAAATTCTTGTAAGAAACGCAGTGATTTTGGTGGAGGCGCCGAGCGAGGACTGAATTTGGAGAATTCGCAGTTAGTTAATGGAAATTCGAGTTTATTTTTTATTTAAAGTGCTTTTTCCGATTGCAGACACCTTTAACATCTTTGCACAAAATATAATTCCAGTTAGGCTGAATTTTAGAAGTGATATGACTTTGGAGGAGGCGCCAGGTGAGGATTCAATTAGGAAAATTTAGAGAATTTTCAGATATTTAATAGAAATTCCAGCCTAATTTTTGTTTAAAGCGCTTTTTGCAATCACAAACATCCTGAACATTCTTGCACAAAAAAGTAATTTCAGTTAGGTTAAATTTTACACGAGAAAAGCTCAGCAAAATGCAATCACCTTGGTGGAGGCGACTGGCGTGAATCAAATTTAGAGAATTCTCAGTTCTTTATTGGATAATCGGAACTATTTTTCTTTAAAGTACTTTTTTTGATCGTAGGTACCGTAAAGCCCTTCTACGAAATAGTATATTGTGTAACAAGTACGTGAAGCTGTATACCAGTGTGTAATTCGCGACACGAGCCGAAAGGCGAGTGTCACAGGCACACGAGTATAAAAAAAGGCTTCACGTATGTATTGCACTTTTTCTACGACCTCAACTCAAAGCCAGGAAAATGCAGTGACTTTGATGGAGGCACTTGGTGAAGACTAAATTTGCAGAATTCTCGGTTATTTAACGGAGAATCGAGGCTACTTTTGTTTAAAGTGCTTTTACTGATCGCAAATGCCCTGAAACTTTCTGTCCGACAAAAGTAATTCCTGTTGGGCTGAATTTTATACGAAAAATGCCAGAAAAACGCAGTGACTTTGGTGGATGCACCGAGTGAATGCCAAATTTGGAGAATATTCAGTTATGTAATGGAAAATCAAGTTTACTTTTTAGTTAAAGTGTCTCTTCCGATCGCAGACAGCGTGAAACTTATTATATGAAAAAACTAATTTTTGCACTCCCAGGCGTAAAGTGACTACTTTTCGCCCACGAAGAAGGGCGTAAAGTTAATACTTGCAGACCTCGGGTGAACTTTACGCCCGCTACAAATTAATGTAAAATATCACAAAAATAAGTAGATTACCTTAGTTACAAAATAAATTTTTATAAAATCACTCTTGCCGTGAATGCATCAATTTGACATTTCTAAAAATGCTAATAGAAAATTTTTATTATAAATCAAAAAATTTAAATAAAATCTGCGTCCGTGCAAAAAATATTGTATGTACCACAGGCGTAATAAGCGACTTCAGCCCTTGGCGGGCTAAAATCGCTTTCTTTACGCCCTTGATACATAAATAACTATTATGCTGAGCTAAATTTTAGACGAAAAAGGCTGAAAAATGCAGTGATGTTGGTGGAGGTGCCGGATGAGGACCAAAATTGACGAATTCTCAGATATGTAACGGAAAATCAAGTAAACCTTTTGTTAAAAGCCATGCGAGGTTATAATTTGAAGAATTCTTCGTTATTTAATAGAAAATTGAATCTATGTTTCGTAAAGTTTTTTCGTTCGAAAATACTCTGAAAATTCTTGTATAAAAATGTAATTTGTATTGGGCTGAAATTTAAACAAAAAAAGCCAGAAAGCGCCAGGCAAGGACCAAATTAAATTTTTTTTTAGTTATTTAATGGAAAATCTGGACTACCTTTCATTTAAAGCGCCAGACACAGGAAAACATGGACACTTTGATGAAGGCACAGTGAGGCCAAATTTCGAGAATTCTGTTATGTAATGGAAAATCGGGTTTGCTTAAAGTGCCTTTTCCGGTCGCAGACTTCCTGCATATGCTTGTACGGAAAAGTAATCTCAAGTTCAAGTTCAGTACCAAATTTGGAGAATTCTGTTATTTAATGGAAAATCGAGTTTACTTTCTGTTTGAAGTGCCTTTTTTGATTGCAGATTTCTTGGTAATTCTTGTACAAAAAAGTAATTTCAGTTAGGCTAAATGTTAGACGAAAAACGCAGTGATTTTGGTGGAGGTGCTGGGCAAAACCCAAATTTGGAGAATTCGCGGTTATTAATGGAAAATCGAGTTTACTTCGTGTTTAAAGCATTCTATTTGATAGTAGACAATCTGAAATTCTTGTATGAGAAAGTAATTTCGATTGGGTTGAATTTCAAGTAAAAACAAAACAGGAAAATGCACTGACCTTGACCTTGGTGAAAGCTCCTGGAGAGAATCAAATTTGGAGAATTATCAATCAACTATTGAAAGAAAAATCGAGTCTACCTTTTGTTTAAAGTGTCTTTTTCGATTACAAACCGAAAGAAAATTCTTGTATGAAAAAGTTTGGTTGAATTTCAGATGAAAAAATCCAGTAATGTGATTGACGGACGACAATCAAATTTGGGGAATTCTCAGTTAATTAATGGAAACTGGAGTATAATTCGCATTTAAAGTGCTTTTTTCGATAGCAGCGATCCTAAAAATGTTTGTATGGAAAAAGTAATTTCAATTCAACTGAGTTTTAGACGAAAAATCAAGGAAAATGCAGTGATTTTGGTGGAGGCGTTAGCAAGAACGTGCAGCCTGAAGTAATATGAAAAAGAAGTAGAATTTTTTTGTGCCTAACAAAATGACTAAAACATGAAAACAAAGCCTGCTACGTCAATCCTTTTGAGAAATTGCCTAAAAAAATTGTTATTTTGAAGACTAACTAACTAAAACCTCAAATAGAACTCTGGGGAAATTTTCAGCCCTTAACTGCAAACAAAACTAAATTTAACAACTCGTTTTACGTTAACGAAAGGAAATTTATCAATTTATTTTGATTAAATGGCTTACAGCAACGAATCAATCGAAAATATCCTGTTATTAACTTGAAACATTCTCGAACAAAAACCCCGAAGAGTAATTTATTTTAATCATCCGGATAGATACCTACTTAAATTTTTTCATTAATATCAGTCAAGTATCGGAAATTTCACGGTTCATTACTCAATTCGAATTTTGTTCAGGAAGTCCGGAGTTTAAACATAACTTTCAGTGAGTACTAAATCGCTTGTTTTAGATTTAGATTTCGGCATTTAATTTTTTTTGTTCACTTTACACATCGATTTTCTTAATCACTAAAGTAATTAAAGGAAAAATATTAAACCCATACATAAAGCGGATAAAATAATTTGAAATTCTTCGAAATCAAATACAAAAAATCACCAGTAATTTAGCTTACTTCAGAATACAAGGATTCAAATCAGAGCAAGTCCTCCAAACAAAACAAAAGAATTAAATTAAATCAGCATCAATTTAGTTTTAAAAAGAATTAGATTGGTGATTACAAATTGCTTTTGTTTACGAAAACATAGCGGTCTCCTGTTGTAAACTCTAACCCTTAAATAAATTTATTAATCCTTCGTAGAAAGTTCAAGCTCCTGCAAGGATTTTACTTAGAACGAAATTAGAGATGATAAGGAAGTCCCGACCCTTCTTACGTTTATGGATGCGAAATTAAACTTGCTTCAAGCTCCACGAAAAACGACTTTCGTATAAGGGCGATTAGAAAGCGAACGTTATTTGAGGAATATATCATTGGAAGTAATCGGGTAGGATCGAGAAATCTACATTAAAATATTGATTTTTGATACTTCAGTATTGAAAGTGAATGAAGGATTAGGATGATTCAAAAGGGGGAAAATATGAAAGAGTTTTGAGGTTAGAATTAATTAAAACATAGAAACCGGGGGGATTACCCGAAACTTCACGGAAAAATCCGAGCATACCGAAAAGAGCCGAGATATCCCGAAAGCGTAAAACTGTTGAGATTTGCTACGAAATCTCGAAAGTTAATAAAGGAAACTGGTAATTTTCGATACTTAGGACATTTCACACACTAAAATTTGCCAAAAATTAGTAAGAAAATCTCGAACTTATAAGGCTAATGATATTAAAAGTATTTTCGTAGACTCGATGAGTAGTAGAGCTTTCGTTTGTGTTGATCCATTTTATCCGGCTTACCTCGAAACTAGTAATTTCATTAAAGACGTATTATTGAAAGTAATTTAATTAGTTCATGAAGCGCTAGCACGAGTAATAGAACCTTCTACATAATAACTAATAACAACTCAACCGAATAATAATCTTAGTATAACACCGTAGAATATGATGAGCTTCAAGTTTTCAGTGTTAGAAATTGTTCTCAAATTTGAAGAACATGGGAAAAGACAGCACGAAGGATGCGGAATCGTCTTCTCGAAGGTTAAAAATTTTCTTATACAATCACATTTCATTTCTTTATTAGTGAGAAAGAACAGTGGAAATCAAATAAATTTAAGAAAAAAAATAAAGAACTGCAGAACAGCATCTGGACAAGGATGCTGTTCTACAGTTCTGTAGTTTTGTTATTTATGACTTTCAAACATTGAAACAACTCCAAAGAATTTAAAAAAATAATTTTTAAGGGTTCATAGAGGGTAACGTTTTTCTGTAGCTTCCACAATTCATTAAAATACTGTGCCGAGTCATATCAAACGTTCAGAAGCGGAAAGCAAACGCCCAGAATTTCTATCGTATTCTAGAACAACCAGCGACCACATATATAAAGATATGCTTCGGCTAGAGCGTGCAGGCAACGACTACGAGAAGTCTCAAGCAACGAAGTACATTATGTTATGTAAACAAACATTTAAAAACTGAAATTCAGTTAATTCTTAAAATCACATAGAAATAGTTACAATAAATTAAAAATGTACAAATAAATTAATAAAATGAGAAATCTTCCACCAAAATGAATCTGTACTCAGAAAAACCTACAAATTCCTCTATAATTTGAACCCTCCAGGATGGAGTATGGGGTTAATCACGCATCAAGAACAGCCTGTTGGGAAATTAGGAGAGATAAGATTAAGAATTTAATTCGCCACATATAGCACCACAATACCTAATCAAGATTTTGTGCTAACGAACGGAATGATTTGTATTGTTCTTGGGAAAACGCTTTCGAAATTCTTCTCTATATTCGGAATTTTAGGCTAAAAATGAAGTTTCAGCTTTTATTTTTTAAAAACTGAATCCTTGAAGCTTGGTTATAAAGTTACAAACAAAGAGGAAGTTCTTTTAAAGACTGTGTTTGCAAACGGAGTTTGTTTCAATTTAATTTAAATAGCTTTTGGTTCTTTAAACAAAATTTCGCGTTAATTAGCCTTTTCAGTGTCGTTGAATGCAGTCAATGTATTTGAAAACGTGTGTCATTATGAATGCTCCCGCATAGCTGAATGCAAGCAGTGGAAAGTCGCCACGTGCGTTGATATGATGTGTTATTTAGGGTCATTACATGAGACACGAATAAAGGCATCTAAGCATGGGAGATGCACGTGGATGACCGTCGTGAACCAGAAAGATGATACTCGGGCCAGCTGTGTAGTGCGTGAGAACGCCGAAATAGCTCAGTATGTTCATGGCAGGGTGAATGTATAGCAAGTGTATGCCTTGGTTCCAAGACACGTGTGCATGGGAGCTGACTTCTTATATAAGAAATTGCTGAGCAGAGTTCTTAATGTGGTCGTCGAAGAACCATGTCCTTAAGAAGTCAGATCCTTCGTATTAATGATGTTTCCTATGATTTTGATGTACGATTATTTTTCTGTATTTAATTTAATTTTATTCAATTCATAGTAAGACTTGCCAATTGTTTAATTAACTTCGATGTTTGTATGTACTTCGAACTTATACCTTAATACTTAATTTTCGTGGAAACCACTACGTTACAATATTTTCAAGGTTTCTGATTTAACTCTTACGTTTCATAGGAACGCCTGGGTATTAAAACAATTTTAAACATTAATTTACGATTTTAGTCACTTATTTGCGATGTAAGAAAATCAACAAAATTTCTTGTAAGCTTCATAACATAACCTCAAAACCTCAAAAGGTCATCCGGTGGTTGCATTCAGTTACACGAGAGGATTCACAATGACTTACGTTTTAGAATATTTGGTTGTATTCAATGACACTTGAAGATGGAAAATTTATTTTTCATCAAGCCAATATTATTTATAGTTTATAAGTATTTTGACGGTCGTATTTATAATCTTCAGGCTGTGGTTTTAGGTCGAGACTCGAGAGATGTGAGTTGCCTCAGAATTATTTGCCGATCTTTCGTTTACTATTACAGTTGGCACCTTCAAAGCTGAACTTTAACATTTTGGGGCGACTGAAGGTTTGCGGCCGAATTTAATCTCTTGGGGCATGTCGTCTTTGGTCCTTGTAGTTTTAGCTTCAAAGGTTTTACCTTCTGCTTGCTTTCAGCGCTTTTTTTTATACTCTTGTTTTTTTTTAATGAATCTCAACTTTCTTTAGACATAATTTATGCTGCAAATGTTTAATAATTTAAAATTAGGATTTAAATGTTAATTTGGTAAAGTGGATTGAAGTTAACCTGTGATTTAAAGATTGACTTTTTATTTACGATTGTTAGTTTCTAAAAAAAAAAACGGAAGTCTGGATTAGAAAATGAAAATTTTGAATCTGAATTTCAGGATTCAAACCACGAAAGTTCTATCTTTTATTTATTTAATTGGACATTCAATTCTGAATATTTTTGAAACATTTCGAGAAATTAACCATTCAATCTATAAAATGCGATTTATCCTTGGTGTTAAATTGAAGAAATTGTTACGCCATTTTTTATCCAATTAGAAATTCGAATCTGATCTTTCTTAGGTTATAGTTTGGGTAGAAGATTTGCATTTTATAAATTAAAATTACAAGGTTTAAACATGGATTAGAAGGACTGGAAACTGCGATTTAAGGATGACCCTTCAACTCATTTATGAAACTTAAAATCAAGTTTGTCTTAGCTTTTCGTTTCAAGTTTTCAATTAGATTAAGATTTAAGATTAGAAAATGCAAATCTTGAATCTGAACTTGAGGATTTAAGCCTTTTAAGGGTTTCGTGTTTCATATTTCTGGATTCCAGGTTCACTCCTAAGTATTTTTAAATTCTAATCGCTTAAACCAATTTGTAAAATGGATCATTAAATACATCAAAATACCATTAACCTTGGCATTCCTAACAAACTACAAATCTAAACTCACATTCAAGGCTGAATTGTACTTTTATTCTTAAAACGAACCTCATTTTTTTAAAGTCATACTTTGGGTTAAAGATTTATCGTTTAGAAGGCTTAAACATGGATTTCGAGGGGTGGATTAAAGATTATAGGTACCTCTTTATTGGGATCAATCTGTCCAGTAAATACTCAGTAGGTAGGTACTTTTAGTATCTAATTCAAAATCATTAAAAGAGTAAAAAGTACAAATTCTTTCCCTTTGTTTACAATTTTGAAGCATGTAAAAAGGGGTATATTCTCATACAGACGAAATTAAACTTCTTGGCATTATTAGGACTTACGGAAACGACAAGAAATTAAACGTCAGGCTAGTAATAACTTTCGACTTTTAAAAAGGCAAAAAATGCGAAGAATACGACTTTTTCTAAAAATTAATTGTGATGATTGTTTGCTTAATATGCTTTGCGTTTTACAGAATAGAGGTTGCTGGAAATCTTAAAAATAAAATAAATTGAAAAAAGGGCGTAACAGGAACCTTTTGTCTTGATATTTCCTAAGTATGAAGCATTCGTCTTGTTTCTAGAGCACAGTACGCCACGTTAGGGTGTCGATTACATTGGTTTAAATAAGGCTTTCTTTGGCATTTGGCTTTTTCGATGATAAAACCCCCACCGACTTTTTTAAGCTAAAATCAGCGTTGCCACCTGCAAGACTTGAGTCTGTTATTCTGTCTAGAGAATTTCCAAACGTAACAAATTAAAATCATGGCCTGATTTGAACTGAACAGATTACGAAGGCATTGTATTTATTTTTTTACGACCTTTACAGACCAAAGTAAGCCATGTTGGGGAAACGCTTTTGTTGGTGTAAATAAGACTTTCTTTAGTATCTGGCTCTTTTCTTAGTAAAAGCTTCAACGATTCTGTAAAAGTAGAATCAGCGTTGGTATCTGCAAAACTTGGGTCTGTTCTCATCATCACACATCCAAAAAACATTGATTACCCAAAAGAGAATAATAAGGACCATGTTATCCTTGTTATCTACAGAGCATTGCAGACCATATTTTAAAAAACTAGGAATCCTAACGGTACCGTCTTTGTATATTTACAAACTAGTTATGTTTGCAAAAACTAAAGATGACTTGTTTACAAAACATTGTACTGTTAACGCACATAATATGCATCTTCGCTAGAGCAATAACTTAAGCATACCAAATCATCATTCAAGCCTGTTTGAAGAGGGTCCCAAATATCGGAGTATAAAAGCATTTAATACTTTACCTGAACACATTAAATGCATAAACAAGATTACTAAATTCAAAGTAGCATTGAAATCTTTTCTGGTGGAAAAAGCATATTATACCTTTGGGGAATTCTTAAAAGATTAACTATATTTTTTTGAATGAAAACCGAGATATCTCGAAAAATTCGTTTCAGAGCACGATTTTAGCCCTGTACAGCGTTGCCAAATTTTTTCCTTACACTCCTACTTCGGGGACTTTTGAGACCTTATTCAGGACACCAGAAGCTACCTGGAAAACCATCATTTGCTTTTGTATGAATTGGTCTGAAGATTCGGCTAATTTTTCACTAAATGCAGTGGACTATAAGGAATTTATGGCAATAAAGGAAATTATTATTATTATTATTCTGTTTTGAGAATCTCCAAACGAAAGAATCACGAAAGCATTGTATTTACAAGACATTTACGACCTTTATACACCAAAATAAGCCATTGACGAGACGGTTTCGTTGGTGTAAATAAGGTTTTTGTTTGGTATCTGGTTCTTACGACAGTGAAAGCCTCAAAGATTGTTTTAAGGTAAAATCAGCGTCGCCACTAACAAAACTTGAGTCTGTTATTGCTTAGACTTAGAGAATCTTGAAGCAGATGTAATGTCAACGCCAGAAATTAAAATCATGGTTTACTTTGGGCTGAGAAAATCACAAACGCATTGTATTTATAAGACATTCATAACCTTTGTGGACCAAAGCAAGCCATGTTGGGAAGACAGTTTCGTTGGTGTAAAGCGTGCTTTCTTTGGCTTACAGCTATTAAAAGACCCACTGATTTTTCTTCTTCTTCTTCTTCCTCCTTTATTTAGGCAAAGCCTGTTTTTTCATTAACGTTAGCCTTATTCATGTTTGGTCAGGGTGTTTCCACCGATGTTGAGACCCAACTCTGTTTTCATCGTTTAGGTGGTCGTCCAACTCTTCTTTTGCCATGGGGAACGTTGTCTCTAGCTATTTTTGGTGATCGATCAGGGTCAATTCTATCCACATGAGCGTTCCATTCCTTCCTTCTACTTTTTATAAATTTTCGAATGTTCAGTATGTTGCATCGTTGGCATATTTCACGACTTGGAACTCTATCTCTTAATGTTTTTCCAGCTATTGTTCTTAATGTTCTCATTTCTGTTGTTTCTAATTGTTGTCTTGTTCTAGTGGTGTCGGCTCGAGTTTCCGCTGCATATGTAAGTACAAGCATCACGGCACTTTTATATATTTTTGTTTTGTTTTCTATGGAAATGTACTTATTTCTCCATATGACGTTCCTTAAACACCATGATATTACAGCTCCTTTCTTTGTTTGGTATTTTACTTCTTTATATATGTATGTCTCGTGTGCTTGATATGTTTGCGCCTAGGTATCTGAATTCCATGACTTGCTGTATGATGGTTCCTTCTATCCCTTAATTACATCGTAAGGGTTCTCGAGAGATTGTTAGACATTTTGTTTTTTCGTTAGAGACCTCCTTGTTTAAAATTCTCGATATCGTTACGAGTTGGTGTAACATTCGTTGTAGATCATCTTCATTATTAGCAATTAAAATGACGTCATTGGCGTAACATATAATTTTGATTTGTTTTTCTCCCACTTTATATGCTTTTCTATTTTTTACGCTATCTATGACCTTATCCATTATATACAGAAAGTTTCAAATTGTAGAAAAATGATACCACCGCGGGGAATCGAACCACCGACATAAGGTTAAACGCACCAATGCTCTCACCATTGAGCTACGGGGGCAGGTTTTTATATGCATATCCATTATTACGTTGAATAACATAGAGCTTAGAGAATCTCCTTGCCGTACACCTACGTTCACAGGTATCTCGCTTGTTTTAATGTCGTTTGTTTTAATACATGTTTCGGTGTTGCTGTGTATGTCATGAATTAGGTTTATTAATTTTTGTGGGACATTTTTCTCTGATAATGCTTCTAGCACATCATTTAGTCTGATGCGGTCGAAAGCCTTTGAAAAATCGATGAAACACATAAAAACTGGGGTGTCAAATTATATTGCTTTTTCGCACAACTTTATAAATTAAAATCAGTAGGTTCAAACGTGGATTTGGAAGGCCCGATCGAAGATTAAACTTCGACTTTTCATGTACAAAGTTTGAGTCTCAGATTTTGACTTGTAAGTTTGAGTTTGGTTTCAACTCTGATCATTCTTTAAGCTGAAAATTTATATTTTTATAAATTAATACCAGAAGGTTCCAACGTAGATTGAAAGAGTGGATTGAAGATTAAACTTCGGTTTTTTATACACAAAATTTAAGAACAAGTAAGTTTTGACTTGTAAGTCCAACTTCGACTTCAACCCGAACCAAAATTCCTATTTAAAATTGATTCTGTAAGTGGATCAATCTGGGCTGAAAATTTATATTTTATACAATACAATCAGAAGGTTCAAACGTGGATTTAGGAGGGTGGATTGAAGATTAAGCTTCGACTTTTCATTTACAAAATCTAAGAACAAGTTTGAGCCTCAGATTTTGACTTGTAAATTCGAGTTTGACTTCAATTCCAACCGAAATTCCCATTGAAGATTCATTCTGTAAGTAGATCAATTCGTGCTGAAAATGTATATATTTATAAATTAAAATCAGATAGTTCAAACGTGGGGTTTGGCAGTGTGGATCGAAGATTAAACTTCGACTTTTCATATAAAAAATTTAAGAAGAAGCTTGAGCCTCAGGTTTTGACTTGTAAGTTTGAGTTTGGCTTCAACCGATTCATTCTAAGTGAATCAATGTGTGCTGAAAATTTATATTCTTATAAATTAAAATCAGTAGATTCAGATATCGAGTTTGCAGAGTGAATCGAACTTAAACTGCTACCTAAAGATTGACTTGAGTTTCAGCCTCAGTTTTAGAATGGTCAAGGCAGACTGAAACAGTTTGATCTACGCATACGATTTCGAATAAGCGTGAATCCAAATCGATTTTTAGATTTGAGATTCAAATCCTGATTCCTTTTTTTTATTAGGGCAGCTTAAAGTCGTTTCTACAATCGTAAATTACATCCTGAAACTGAGACGTTTTTTTATTTGAAGGCAAATTTGGAAAATTCCTAAAACTTTTGCAAAATCTCTTAATTGATTTCAACAGCTTGCATCGGAAATTTCCCTCTTTACCTGAGAGCTAATTGCGTCTAAAAAGAAGACTTTAGTAAGTTTTTGTTTTATCAGAAGTTTTAAAGTCGAGCAAGCGTTACGAATTAGTTTCGGTTAAGTGCACTTGACGGTGATTAGTGTTACGAGCATCCTTACCAGACTTTTTTGGACTGTTTCTGTTCTTGTACTTCTTGGGATATATATTGATTTTACTGTGTCCACAGCCCATGTCTGAGCACTGCACTTTGTTACTAGGGCCTCACATCGCAGGTGCGTCGCGATAAAGATTGCACTTGCGGTCACATTTTCATCGCACATTCTGCCGCATCACCGGTGTGATGATCGCATAACGCGCCCTTTCGTGTAGACCCATTGTCCGTGAATTTTTAATGAAGCTGCCATCTGTAACATAAATCGATTGTTAATTACTGAAGTAAACTGACCAGATATGATTTATACTGCTAGGATGGTTTCGTTCGTCGAAGGCTACACAGAGAATGATGTGTCGCATGAAAAATGTGTGCGTGGTTTCGTTCGTTACACCTGTTATTTTAAAAACATGGGGAAAAAATAGGACGACCTGAATTATTTCCACGCTTGTGTTTATCAGTTTTTATGACAGGAAGTTCCCTGGATATTTTACATTAAAACTTTTTTTCATTTTTTTGCAAAGGTCTATTTGGACCAACAGATTAAAGCACAAATAGGTACTTAAATGCACCCTGTACCTATAACAAATTTTGCTTTAAATTTATTTGAAGCATTCTGTGATCTTTATTGGAAGCCCATTTAAAGCAAAATGGAGGCCTTTAAAAATTGAATTCGAAAATTGCTGATAATGACTTTTACAACCCGAATTTCTTTTTAAGTGCACCCTGTATACACAGTACAAAAGGATTTGGCACTAAATTTATCGGCTGAAAACTGTGATTTTCCCTAGATATTTGTATATTGAATTCGAAAAGCAATAGATTAATTCACTGATAAAGGCTTTGTCAACCCTAATTTCCTTTTGTATATACCCTGTATTACACATGGTACAAAAGGATTTTCATTTAAATTTATTGGTTGAAAACTATGATCATTTCCTGGATATTTATTTAAAATAAGATTAACCTTTTAAAGATTGAATTCGTAATCGTTTAATTAGCTGATTATCGCTTTGGCAGCCCTAATTTTTTTTATATGCACCCTGTATACATGGTACAAAAGATTTTGTTTTAAATCTATTGGTTGAAAACTATGAGTTTTCTTGGATATTGACTTAAAGTAAAAATTAATTAATTAAGTGAATTAGAAAAATAATCGTTTAATTCGTTGATAGCTTTGACAGCCCTAATGCACCCTGTATATCTGGTACAAACGGATTTTGCTTTAAATTTATCAAGGGAACGTATGATATTCCCTACAAACCTATTTAAAGAAAAATTGAAGCTTTTAATTAACACATTTGAAAAGCAAAACTCTAATTTGCTGATAATCACCTTTACAGCCCTAATTTTCTTTTGGATGCACCTTGTATATGTATATATGGTACAAAGGATTTTGCTTTGAATTAATCGGTTGCACTCTGTGATTTACCCTGGATATATCTCAAGTAAAAAATAAGCTTTTAAAGATTTAATTCGAAAAGGAATCGTTTAATTCACCGATAACAGGCTTCAGCAGCCCTAATTTCTTTTTGGATGCACTCTGTATACACGGCTCATAAAGTTTTTGCTAAAATATATAGGTTGAAAGCTACGATTTTCTCTGGATACAAAATAAGCTTTTAAAGATTGAATTTGAAAAGTAATCGTTTAATTCGTTGACAGCCTTAATTTCTTTTTGAACGCACCGTGTATGGTACAAAAGGCTTTTGCCTTAAATTTGTCAGTTGAAAGCTAAGATATTGCGTACATACTTACTTAAAGTAAAAAAAGAAGATTTTAAAGATTGATTTCGAAAAGTAAACGTTTAATTCGCTGATAATGGCTTTGGCAGCCTTAAATTCTTTTGTACGCACCCTGTATACACGGTAATCAAGGATTTTCTTTAAACTTATCGTTTGCAAGTGACTTCCCTTGGATATTTATTTAAAGTAAAAATTAAGCTTTTAAGGATTAAATTCGAAAAGTAATCGTTTAATTTAAAGATGATTGCATTTAAAGCCCCAATTTCTTTTCGAATGCACCCTGTATATCGGTACAAAAGGTGTTTGCTTTAATTTTGTCGTTGAAAACGATGATTTTCTTTATATTTTTATTTAAAGTATAAAATAAGCTTTTAAAAATTAAATTCGAAATACTCGTTTAATTCGCTAAAAATAGCTTTGACAGCTCCAATTTCTTTTTAAATGCACCCTGTATACATAGTATAAAGGATTTTTCTTTATATTTATCGTTTGAAAACCATGATTTCTCTGGATATTTATTTAAAGTAAAAATTAAGGTTTTAAGGATAAAGGCCTTGGCAGCCCTAATTTCGTTTTGAATACATCCTGCATATATGGTAGCAATGAATTTTGCTTTAAATGTGAGGGTTGAAAACTTGGATTTTCCATGGCTATTTGTTTAAAATAAAAATTGAGGTTTTAAGGGGTGAATCCACCCGACACCTTAATAAGATAAAAAGGGTGTCGTTTAAAGAAGAAGACGGATTGAATCTGAAACTAAATTGTTTAATTTTTTGATAATGGCTTTGGAAGCCCCAATCAGTTCTTTCTTTTTGTATGCACCCTGTATGCATGGTGCAAAGGGATTTTGTTTTAAATTTATCCCTTGAAAACAATGCTTTTCCCTGAATATTTATTTAAAGTAAAAATTAAGCTTCGAAGGGTAGACGCTTAATTCGCTGAAAATGGCTTTCACAGCTCTAATTTCTTATTGGATGCACCCTGTATACATGGTAAAAAAGAATTTCGCTTTAAATTTATCGATTGCAAACCATGATTTTTCCTGGATATTTGTTTAAGTCAAAAATAGGTTTGTAAAAAATAATCGGTTAATTTACTAATCATAACCTTTACAACCTAATTTATTTTTAATACACCCTGTATATTTGGTGCAATTTGTGAGTTTCCAGGGACTCTTATTTAATGCAAAAATGTCGCCTTTAGAAATGAATTTCGAAGAATAATTATTAAATTAGCTAATCATGGCTTTTGCTGTCTTATTTCTTTTTGAATACACTGTGTATACGTGGTACAAATGGAGTTCACTTGAATTTGAGTTAGATAAACCTCTAATTTCCCAGGGACACTTATTCAAAGCAAAAATTAAGTCTTTAAAGATTGATTTTGAAAAATAATAATTTAATTTACTGATCATGACAAGACAATAGTTTGATTTGCTGACAATGACTTTAACAGCCCTAATTTCTTTTTGAATACACCCTGTAGACATGGTACAGATGGATTTTGTTTTAAATTTATTGAGGGAAACCTGAAACTTTCCCTGGATTCTTATTCAAAGTAAATGGGTAGTTCTTAAAGATTAAGTTCGATAAACAATCGTTTCATTTGCTGATAATGACTATAACAGTCCCAAATTCCTTTCTGAATACACCCTGTATACCTGGTACAAGTGAATTCTGCTTTAAAATTTTCAAGAGAAACCTGCGATTTTTCCTGGAAACTTATTCAGAGCAAAAAGGAAGCTTCCAAAGATGAAGTGTTTAATTCGCTAATAATGGCTTTGACAACCCTAATTGTTTTGACGTGCCCTGTATATATGAATAGAATAGAATAACCTGCGAGTTTCTAGGAATACTTATTTAAACTAAAAATTAAGCTTTTAAGGAATGAATTCGCAAAATAATAGTTTAATTTGCTGATTATGTCCTTTACAACCATAATTTCATTTTGAATACACCCTGTATACGTGTATACCTACATGATACAACTGGATTGTGCTTTAATTTGAGCAAGAATAACCTGTGATTTTTAGGGACACTTACTTAAAGCAAAAATGCAACTTTTAAAGATTGTTTTTGAAGAATAATAGTTTAACTTGCTGCTCAGGATTTTTACAGCCCTAATTTCGCTTTGAAAACACTCTGTATATATGGCACAAATGGAGTTTGTTTAATATGTGAGAGAATAACCTTTACCTTTCCAGGGACATTTATTTTAAGCAAAAATACAGCTTGTAAAAATTGAATTCCAAGAATAATCGTTTATGTTGCTTTCGCAGCCCTAATTACTTATTGAATACGCGCTGTATATATGGTACAAATAGATTTTGCTTTAATTTCGGCCAAAATAACCTTCCTTGGAAACTTATTGAATGCACCCTGTATATATGATACAAAAGGATTTTGTTTTAAATTTGTTAGGTAAAAGCTGTGATATTCCCTGCACACTTACTTACAAGTAAAAAGAAGCGTTTCAAGATTGAATTCGAAAGGTAAACGTTTAATTCGCTTGTAATGGCCGTAACATCCCTAATTTCATTTTGAATACACCCTGTGCACATGGTACAAATGAATTTTGCTTTAAGTTTATCGAAAGCAATCTGAATTTCTATAGAAACTTATTGAAGGCAAAAGGAATTCGCAAAGCATTCGTTTAATTTGCTGATAACAGCTTTGACAGTCATTTTTTTAATGCACCCTGTATGCACTGTACAAATGGATCATCGGGAACAACTTGTGATTTTCTTGGGACACTCGGGACACATACTCTCCGAACACTCAGATAAAACAAAGAGGAAAATTGAAATTGGGAAACTAATCGTTTAATTTGCTGATAATGACTTTGACGCGCTTTTTGGTACATTTAACATTAACAAAATTCCTATAAACCCATAAAACATAAGCATTTATGTATGCTATTAGGTTTACAACCGACGATAAGCAACTTCTAATTAGAGGATGTTAAAAATAGAAACTATTATGCGTTAAAAATAAGTGTAGGAATTTATGGCGGTACGTTTATTACAAGTTTGTAGATTGTTCGCCTGTTAGTGGTGATTAAAGCAATAACAAATGAAATTTTAACGAGTGTTCGGTTTATTTTTGGCGTACTGACTAAAATGTGCAAATCACGCATTGCTACAACGATGTGTTTGGCGAAAATTAGGAAATTTATAAAATTAACCGAGTATTTCCGGAACCTTGCGAAATGCTTTCGGATGCGTCCGAGGGTTTCCGAAAGGAAACGAACGGATGATTCCGGTAACGTTCGGAAAATCGAGGTTTACGTGGAAGTTTTTTCGAGATTTAAAGAATTTGCAATTTAACTAAATAATTTATTTTTATATTAAAAAAAGAAAAATTAAATAGTAACAAACCGATATTTAAATAAGGAAATAATTTTATTGGATTTCCTTACCCATACCTCTCCTGGCATTTGATTTTGAAGAAAAGAAAGGCAGAGGCGGCCGACTTGTATAACATCAAAGCGTGCCCTCTGATGTTTCACAAAACCATCCTATAAGAGGCTTTCCGTTATGTTAAACCACCCTAAAACCTACACTCGCCCTTTTAAAAAAAGACCATTTTTTATGTATAATTCAACACCCCGTGACGTATTACAAAATACGTTTAACTTTTTACGTTTTCGGGAGAAATTAAAAAGTCTAATTTAATTTATTTTTGGAAATTTATTCATTGCGGATGAGTCATAAGTTACCATATTCATCGGTTTATGTTTTGTTTTGCGAATTAAATTTTTTAACAAAGTGAAAGCAGGAAAAAGTAAAAGTTTTCCATCAACAAAGAAAAGTTTTATTAGCCAGGAAGCGAAATTTACTTGAAAAATTCGACCCCTGAGGTCGATGAAGTCAAGGTATGTCTTTTACTCGCTCTAAATTTAGCTTTTAACCCCCAGAACACCCTCGCGTGTAATATATACAAAGATAGATACGTCGGGGTTTATTCGAGATCCAAACTACAAACTAAAAACCCCCAACGCGTTAAATTCTATTGACACTTTGAAGATACTCAAAATTATTTCATTTCCCTACAAATATAAACCTATCCCTTAATAAACAACAATTTGTTACGGTAGTAGAAAATAAAGAAGGCTCTTTCGAATGCTCGATCAAGAATTCTAGTAAAAAAGGTGATTGATGCGTTTTCTGTTTACAAAATTCATCCACCTGACAACAATAAAATCTTATCAATCAATTTAGGTACCCGTCTTGTTGTAAACTCATAACCTAATATTTAACCCACGAACTTTTCTCGCCACAAAAAAATATTCAGCGTTCTCATTGTGCGAATTCGAAAGCTTAACAAAAAGATTTTTATTTGAGTTCCATTCAACGCGGAGGCTATTATTTTAAATAAAGGGACAACTGCGACCAATTAAAATTATAAGAGATTCAATTAAATCAAATTTGCAAGTCCAATTAAATGCAGTATTGTTCTACATTATTTAGCTGCTCCAATTTTATCAAGGTAGTCGCTGGAAACCGAACTCGAATTTGCATTAACGATCTATCTTTTAGAGTTACTGAATAAATATTTCGCCATTGTGCGTTTTAAAATAGATTCCAGACTATTATTGACTTGAATAGATACGTTTATTTACTGTTTATGTGTTTATAAATAGCTTGTTTGGCTTCCTGTGCGGTTTAATTCGCACACTGAGTGACAGAAACCGTGTGAGAGACAGAGAATAAAAGAAAATAAAAGGCAAAAGCGAAGAACAAGAAAAGTGAGACATCGCACATTTGATTTAATTTGCGTTGTTAATTATTGTATACCGGGTAGCTTAAGTAGTTGGGACACTGGAAGATAATAAAAGCAAAGCTAAGTCAGTTTTTACAGACTTTGGAGTCGTAGCCTAAGCCTAGAATTTAAAAACGGTATTAAATTGATACATGTATTTATATTTTACACAAAATGATCCACAAAATATGAAGCGGCATAGAAAGCACAAGAAGAAGAAAAGGAGGAAACAGAAAAGTAGGAAGAAGAATTAAAAGGGAAAGAAAAGGAAGAAGCTGGTGTCAACAAAAACTGTAAACGTGAGGCGTGGAATGGATAGGAAACACATAGTGAAAGTGAAGGAAAAAAGGGGGAAGCAGAAGAAGAGAACGTAAAGAACAAGAAGAAAACGAAGAACCAAATGGACAAGAAAAACGAGAAGAGCAGAATTTTGCTTCTACAATGATTATATGAGTTTGATTCGTAGCTATTTATTCCATGTTAGCATGTTAGCATTATTTATTTTATATTTGTATGAGTAAACAAGGCAAGAACAAGAAGAAAGAGAAGATGAAGAAATGGTGTTTGGTCCACACGTTTCTCTAAATCCTTTCATTGAAGTGTTAATATAAAACTCAAACCTTTGGCTTTTGCATTTATTTTGAAAGACGAAAAGAAAATAAATGAAAAAATAATGCAGAGCAAAGGGAAGGGACAAGAAGCCCTTGAGACTATTATTCGTATTTCGCAAGCAAGCAGAAAAAGAAGATGGTCGTTCTCTTGCAAGCCAAACTTGACGTTTTGCTACAGATTTCAACCATTTGATTTGTTTTGTTGTTTATTTTGAATACAATATGTTAAAAATTGAGGAAGAATATATGATGAAAATGATGAATAATAAAAATAAGAAACACAAGAAGAACAACAAGAATTCTTGTCTTTGATACTCATCATCATCATCATCAATTGACATGTAGCAGATCCCCGTGAATCAATCCTGGGGATTGGGAGCACTGTATAACGTTAATATGCCTGTGACGCCAGCCGCAGGACACCGCTTCTACAGTGCAAGGTAGTTAGTAGATCACATATTCAATGGGAGTTGGATATACGACTAAGATGGTTAAACATTTTTTATCATCTTATACTAACAGTATTTCTAGTATTATCGCCAATTTCCTAGGTCTATGATATGAAACGCCTTAACATAGACATTCCTGCCCTGTTACATGTTATTTTATGCAAGCTTAGTCTAATCATTATTATTATCCTTATTAATATTCTTATTTTCAATTCACAGGTATGCGTATTCCTTGTCTCCTTATTTTTATTGCGATTTTTCATGTTTCTTCTACCGTTCCTACGCTATAGTAATGGTTTCTCGAGCCGTTTATTGAAGTTGTATATGCTATTCTTATTGTTGTCGGGTGCCCTCCTGTACTCTTCGGTATGTACTCCGACTTGTAACCTGCCTCGTAGTAAATTTCTATTTTTGTTTGTAAGACCTCTGTCGCTGCGAGAATGGATTTATATCCCCCCCTCCCCAGTATCCGTCTGCTCCCAAATCTTCTATATAGGTGTCGATTTGCATGGCGGGGCCGTAGTTGTGATACAGATGATCGCATTTGGGAGATAAGTCTTTGATATTTTCTTTCAGCTGCAGTTGCATTTCTTCTTGGTTTTCCCTCACACAGTTTGAGATTTACCTTCTTAAGTCCAGGGCTTCTTTCTTGAGTTCTGCTTTGTTCTTTCTACCTTCTACTCGTATTATTTGATCCGTTATTTCTGAAAATAGGCAGTTTCGGTCACCTGGTGTACATGATTTCGCGTTCCATTCTGTTGTTATTTTCCTGCTCCTAGTATAGTTTACGTTGATTTCTTGTGTTTATGCTTACTTACTAACTATGAGCCCTACTTTTAGTCTATGTATATGTACTAATCGCATGCGCCTTTTGCCTATGACAGAATTACAGAATTTTTGTAATGCTAGGTGCTCCTTGCCTCAATGTCCTGTTAATATCGTTTACAGTCCTTGGGCTGCTGTTCCGTTATTTGTTTTCTACCCAGGAAAAGTTCAGTTTCCCTAATTCTTGGGATGGCTCGCCGGCAAACTACCTGCCAGCGAACGTGACGTCAGTTCCGGTCAAGTGACGCGAGTTGGGCGAAGTTGAGTGGTAGTAGTAACCCCGCATGCAAACTTGAAGTGTTGATACAAGACTAAATTTGTTTGGTTTTTTATTACTTAGTTTAAATACGATATTTAGAAAATGAAGAAGTAAGGAAACAAGAACAAAGGCGACCAAGAAGAAGAAAAACCAAAAAGGATTCTTGCTTTTGAGATCTTTTTTCGTATCTTTCAAACTCAAATTTTTCGTATTGCTTACTTTGTGGAGGTAGTCTGAAAATATACGAAAAAGCAAAACAAAGTGCGAAAATTGCGTTCTATATTTTTTTGAATCATTCTCTTAGAACCAAACTTGAAATGTTAACACAGAAATAAAATGTTTTGGTTCTCTAGGTTATTTGAAGTGCACTGTGTGACAAAATGAAGAAGCAAAAAAAGGACAAAAGGCGAAGAGGATGAAGACGAAGGATTCTTGTTTTTGAGATCTCTATTCGTATCTCTCAAAAAACGGAAACTTTGATTTATATCGTTTTAATTTTGGTGTAAAAGGATGTCCGAAAAAATATGAATGTGAAACTACATAAAGGGAAAAAAACTGAGTTCTTTATACTATTTATTTTAAATCTTAATACTAAGACAGAAATTAACCTTGAGTTTTTCCGGTAATCCCTTGCGTTACTTGTCTTGTATAGAGATTTAAATAATGGGAAGAACGAAGAAGAAGAAAAGGAGTGACGGTGAAGAAGAAGAAGAAGAACTAAAAAAGGAGAAAGTAACATCGAAGAAGAAAATTGTTAAAATTTAAAGCTGCATATATAATTTATTTTATTTCTGTTGTTTAATATTTTATAGATAAGACTTAGAAAATAGGTAAGAGCAAGGAGTGAAATCGAAGAAATTTTATAACAGAAACTAATAGTTTTATTTCTTCAAATGTAGGGAAACATTTCACCTTCAAATATTTTAGCCAAAAAGTAAAGAAGAAGAAAATAAATTCATAAATGAAAAGATGAAAAAGATAAAGGATAAAGCATAAAGGATTATATTCATATAGATTTGATTTTCGTTTGTAAAAAGAAGACTACAGAAGAACTATTTAACAAAAGTGATGAAGAATTAAAAAGGGAGGAAAAGAAAAGAACAAGAAAGAAGAAGCGGAAAAAGAAGGCACAAACAAGCAGTTGCTTCAGCTTGAAAAGTCTTGGGCCTTTTTTAATTTAAGGTTTTCTTCCTAGTCATTTTATTTTTTCGCTATATTATTTAGGATTGCCATGAAAGGAAAAACAATGAAGAAAAACGATTTCTTCTTTTGTGCACTTGTTATTATTCGATCATTTTCTTATGAAACATAGGGACTTGATATGTTACTAACTACCAAACTGTTTCGGTTCGTTGTTTTAATTATTTTAAACGAGCTACCTGTTTTACAAAATGAGGAAGAAAAGAAAAGTGACTAAAAGACGAAGAAGAAGATAAAGAGTAAGAAAGAAAAATTCTAGATTTTGACGTTTATATAGGGCGAAATAGTAAAACAAAAACAACAAAATAAATTCTTTTGTACTCCACAGAAAATGTCTGACAAAGTACGAAAGAGGAAATAGAAAAGAGGGAAAAAGAAGAAAAATAACTGAAATGCGCTCCGCAATTTCTGGAATAATTTTTATGACTTAGTTTGTATAGTATCCTGAAAAATACAAAGACGGCAGAGCAAAAAAAAACAAGTAAATGAAAATAAAGATGAAAGAAACAAGAAGAAGTAGAAGAACTAAAAAGGAATAAGTAAAAGGCGGAGAAGAAGATCAAAAATTCCAAAATTTGGCTTTCATCATTTTACTTATTTTATAGAAAAATTTCTTAAGAAATATGGAAGAAAGAACAAAGATAGGAACAGAAATGAAGAAGAAGGAGTTCCGATTCTATTGTTTTTGATATCAATTGTATAACAGAAACTAAATTTATTTATAAGTATTTGCCATATTTTCCGTGCTGCTCACTTCTTGAGAAGTATCTGGAAACATTTCAGCTTCAAATATTTTAACCATAAAGGAAAAAAGGAGAAGCAGAAGATGAAAAAGAAATTTGGAAATGGAAAGATGAAAACAGACAAATAAGTTAAAAGATTTTTATACAGTTTTGATTTTCACTCGTAAAGAAGAAGACGGCAAAAGTATTCAAATTCAAAAAATTAATGAAGAAAGGAAAATAGAAGGAGAAAAAGAAGTAAACGCAGAAGAATAAGAAGAGAACGAAGGGAACTAGAGTATCAAATAGTTGCAAAGCCTGAAAGGCCTTTGATCCTAATTTTGTTTTAAATTGAAAGTTCCCTTCCCAGCTATTTGTTTTTTCCCTATATTTTTTGCGAATGTTACAAAAGAGATAACAATGAAGAAAAACGATTACCTACTTCTTTACTATTCGATCTTAGAACAGAGACGGAACGGTTCGATGTTAACTAAATTTATTTGATTATCTGCACCATTTGCTTTGTAAGTAATGTTTGGAAATATATGAAGCAGCAAAAATGGGACTAAAAACAAAAATAAGGACAAAGAAGAAGAGGCCAAGAAGAATAATAGCAATAAAAAGGGGGAGGAAGTGGAAGCGGAGAAGAAAAAAGAAAGCAAAACAAGGGCAAGTAAAAAAGAGGCAAAAAATGAAAAGAAGAACCAGAAAAGAAAAAGATACAAAAGAAAAAGAAGCATGAAACAAGAGAGAAAAGAAGGCCGAATATAATAAGAAGGATAGGAAGTGGCGAACAAGAGGTATGAGAAAAATAAGAGGAAGACTACTGCAGTCGCGAAAAAGAAAAAGAAGAGAGGATAAGAAGGAGAAACAAAGAAAACAAAGAGAAAGGCGACCAAACAAAAAAAAAAAAATAGAATTCATATCTTTGTTTGGTATTGTTTAAATCTTTATAAATAAAGAAAAATTTACCCGAATTTTGTTGAATAAGAAAAAGGATAAGAAGAAAGAGAGAGAGAGAGAGAGAGTTTTTGTTCTTAGTTTCCTGAGGTTTAATCCTACAACTGAAATTTTTTTAATACTTTACTTTTATATTACAATGCTTCTAAAGTATTAAACGAAGAATAAAAAAATCACAGAAAAGGACCGATTCTAAGGATTTCCGAAAACTTGTTAAATTAACCACTGATTAAATCTGACAAAAGAGCATCGTACTTCGTTTACTAACGTGTTATTTGTCATATGAAATTGAATTTGAATCGATTTTATTCAGTTTGATGGCCAATTTAGCAAAGCTGTTAAATCATGTTTATACAACCTACGATTGTACTTCTCTTCTGAAATTTAAGCAGGAAACTAATCAAAAACGATTAAATTGCCATTCCTTATACACGTAGAAACATTAAAAAAATAACTAATTAGAAATTTACCCCCTGAACTATTTCCAGTAACAAAAACAAGCCAGGAAATGAAAAGTATTCAACAGTTCACCCCTGATAATTAATTACCAACAATTTACCCTGAGGTGAAATTGGCTTCCTCCCGCTACTTACCCTGTATAATTTGCCCCAAGAGAATGAGTCCCAAGTTAACCCACGAAATGCGATTATGCGTACATTGCATATGACGTATAACCACTTTCTGTTTGGTAGACTGACTAATTTTAAATGACACAGAATGATAGTTTGTACTAAATTCAAGCTAGAGTGTCAAAAGCCTGCGTTGCAATTATCAAAGAACGAATCATTGATTAATTTTAATTTGCTTATTTTTGTTTTCATTGCAGACATTTTTTTATGTTGTAATTGCGGTAGTTATTTCAGATTTAAAGCAGTGAAGTTTGGGACAGCTGTAAATTTTCCTTTTTACTAAGTACCAAAAGGTGAAAATAGTTTATGTTCCCTAAGGAGGTGATAAACCAGGGTCAAATCAAGATAAAGTAAGAACATCACCAGAAGTTCCACGTCTTTTTTTTTTATTTATTCTCCTGCCCAAGAAACAAAGAAATTTTTCTCTCTTTTATGTGCTTTTCCCTTAGAATTTTAAATAAAGAATTTTAGGGATACTGCAGCGGGGCACCTAATCCTCAAACGAACGCGCCTAGAACACGCTGGAGGTTTCTACCGTATTCAAGGCGTAACGAAAAGCGCGAGCATCCAGAACAGTCTAGAAAAAATAGCGGTGCATATAAAAATGCGCCCTGACAAGAGTCGGAATACAAAGTTTATGGTTTGTTGTCAAATCATTCTCCGATATTAATAACCATCTACAGTTCTTAAACAAAGAAAGGCAACCATTACTGCACAATAACAGAACCGCCTGGACATTATTCAGAGAAAAATTGGACAACTTAAACTAAAAACTGAATTGTGTATAGAAACGGCGGTTGTTAGGTTAAAAGAACATCAAATGCCACATGCCGTGGTTTACTACGAAACTCCCCAAGGAGGAAAAGAAGTGGCGCCCTTTGTTTAGCAAAAAATTACAGAAAACCTACAACTGCGAAGAGAAGCAATAACATAAGAAGACAATAGAAAACTAAACAGAGCCGTAAAAGAGCTAAAAGACTGGAAGAACAAAATCAAGGTGTACAAGAATATTTGCAAAGCCTGATGTCAACGTCAACGTCAACAACGGAATACTCGCTATGAAAAGCAACAAGGAAATTCAAAAGGGCCCAATTGAAAGTGACAACAATACATGGGCTAGAAACGACAAAGAAAAAGCTAAGGTTTTCTCCAAATATTTAAAAAATGTGTTCAAACTCTTTCTTTCAGAACTATCCCCTGAAGAATAAAACGAAATACATAACTAACTTTCTGGATGTCCTATTCCAAATGGATCTGCCACAGCCATCAGTATGAGCAGGTAAATTCATGGAGACGAGACGGCTCTTTTCGTCAATCGTTTTTAAGATCTAAAAACATAAGGAATTGGTCGCTGGTGGCTTCCTAGATATCGAAACAGCCTTCGATACACATCCTTCGACTCCATTCCATCCTCCGATGGGTTAAAGTCCTCTTGACTGAATGGGAAATACTAAGGTTGCTTGTTGGTCTTACAGTGAAGACCTCGGTGAGAAGAGACTGCCCTCAGGGTGGTATTGTATCACCTCTGCTGTGGTGTCTTGTCCTCGATGGGTTTCTTACTTAATTACTCTTCGGCGTTACAACCCTTTGTGGGTCTTCCACTATCCTATTCCGTTGTCTTCGATTTTCCACCTAATTTTTCCAATTTGTGATCTTCATACTCTTTAGATCCTGCTGCACTGCATCACACCATCTGTCACGCGGCCTTCCTCTCGTTCTGCCATACCCTGGGTTCCAACCCATTATGCTGCTAATAAATTGTTCATTTTTCATCGTAGCAAATGACCTAGCCACCGCAATCTTTGAGATTTGATGAAACGTATATCAGCGTGTTTGATTAGATCTCTGTTCCCAGGGAAATTTCCTGGCATAGTTAGCAGATTAATGCAAAGTGCACAATCTATAGTGGAGAGGAGATGTTCAGCTCAGGGCCTGGCAATTAGTCCTGTCAAGACCGAGCTTGTAATCTTCAACCGAAAAAGAAGATGGAAAACCTTCGTGGAACCAATAATATTTGGGCAGCTTTGAGATTTTTAAGCACAGCAAGGCCTAGCCCTAAATACTAAGTATGGAACGATTAAATAGTTGGACCTTCGGCATTATATGGGGCCTGTTCCCTCAAGTGTCGATGTGCATCTGCACTACGGTGATAAGACTATGGTTCATTGGTGTGGTGGTCCGAAATTGCAAGGCTAGATGCACGGGTGGTTCTTGCCCAGTTCAAGAGGCTAACAAGCAGCGATATAGTATTTCTCTACTACTCTTTTATCAGAAATTACGAGGTAATTATCCTTCCTAGGGAGGAACGACTATGACTGCTCAAGAACTGCGTTAGATTTTCAGATCTGCTGTGGTTCACAGATGGATCGAATGCAGATGCAGGATCCTATGAGATTACCTCTCGTTCTAGGTAAGTTTGCTATCTTAGTCTGCGTCCAGGAAAACTAGGCTACTTAATCTGGGTGGCCAGTCACAATTGTCCAGGGAGGGCTCCTTGGAACCCTTTCGATTACCTGAACCGCCCCTCGGCCCACGTAAATCAAGCGTTCAGCAAGCAATTTTGTTGATCAACTCATCCTTGCAGCTATTATCCTCTCTAACCGTCGAAACCGTATAGAGTGCTGCCTTGACGGTTCAGGGCGTGCTCGGTGTAGGTGGCGGCGCCTCGGATAACGTTCTAGAGGAACACCTTCAGGACGCCGCGGGTCTCCTCGTAGATCAAACGTCTGTTGGCGGGTTTGGTGATATGGTGATGGTCTGGATGTTGTTGCGTAGAACCTTACGATGACGCTTGGCGCCTCTTTTGCCTAGACCTTTCCGCGTCCGGCCATTTTCTAAAAGAAAAATTCAAAATTTCAAGAGAACTCGAAAACGAATGTGGATTCTTCCCGAATGCGGATGCCATACTGGGCTCATTCAGAGACTTTCAAAAGTTAGGTCCCAACAGTTCCATAGGTTTAGCAGAAAGCACCTTAGGATAGCCAGAGGCATCCTTATGGAGCATGGTCTCTTTAAAAAACATTTGTATCTGATGGGCCTTTCTGCAACGAAGCAGAAGACACCTCCCCTAATCCTACTGAGGCATCGTCTATTTGGAGCGACTCTTCTAGAGCCCGATGATATACGGAGCACCTCTATGGACAACATCATGGCCTTTGGGCTAAGTGCTGGTTTGTATAAAGGCATCCCCTAATTTGTGGCGAATTTACGATCGGCCTAGGGCCTGGGGGGCTGAAGAAGAAGAAGAAGGGCTAGAATGTTATAGTTTGGGATTGTTGTGATAAAGAGGGTAAGAAACTTGGGATACCTAAAGAGGACAAGCGCCCCAGTTAGTCGCCTTTGTGGGTTCCCTGGGTCTATTCTTTATGCAGAACTCAGGCAGTTATATTATTTTATCTACTAAGTTTAATACAAAGAACTCATACGGAGCTCGGGTACAGTGCCAATAAGAAGTCTTTTGGATTATCTGTTAAATGAGTTTCTGGAAACCTCAAGAAAAGGCGAAAATCCAGCTCACGTATCAAATATTCAATTATTGATTTCTATTATAACACCCCGCTTTAGTAGAGAAAAAAATACAACAATCCTACGTGCTACCGTTTTTAATAATTTTCATCATTCAGAACCGGAAAAAAAGCGAGGAAATGGAATCCCTTTAGTGCGTGAGTGGATTCTGCATTTCGATAAAACTGGAATTAATAAATAAAAATTAGACGTAAAATTCCAGTCGTAAAATGATAAAATCGATAAATCCAGCTTTATATTAAACAAAGTCTCTGAAACCGAGTGAAATGAAAACTCCATTAAAACGTCTCTTCTAAAAGATGTAACATTCTTGGGGAAGGGTTTGAGGGTTGGAAGTTCGGGGATATATCTTTAAAGTTTCCGGGAGGAGTTCAACTTGTGCAGAATTTTAATAAGTGAAATTTTAACTTCGGTAATAAATCTGCCAAACAGTAAACGAGACATGTGTACGAAATCGAACCGAAAGGCTCAATTAGTAGGACATTTAAAAGAAAAACTCGCGGCCGTTATATAAGCACAAATCACCCGTCATAAATTTTTATGACCCTTATCGGAAGTTTTGTTCGGATTTTAATTCGTCAGTAAATTTGTGGCTGACGTTTTCATTATTATGATCGACATAAAAAACAAGAGGAAGACCTGCTGGAAAAGTTTTGCTTGATGAGTGCAAAGATACGTCGAGTTTGATGTATTCGATTTTAACCAAAAAAAGACGAGCAAAAGCTTTGGGTGTTCGCAAAGTGTAGCAAAAACGACGCCGGAGCTGAAAGCTTAATCGATGTGAGATAGGTCATATTGGGTCATTGTGCGTCAGCGTTGGTTACCCGGTTAAACCAAAGGACGCTGGAAATTCTAGTGGCGTCGTAAAAGAGCACTTTGGGAGTAACAACTTCCTCCCTGGAATCTATTTGTTTTAAAAGCTACGTTATTAGTGGTTATTACTGCGTTTCTCTTACTAAGCGAACAGGAAAATTAAATACCTTCGCCCTTTTCATTTAAAATGAAACTTAAATGGCCGTGCTGAATGTTGAAAGGCAACATTTGGAACAGAAAATAACGTTTTTGGAAATTATCTCCTGCAGGATAAGTTTTCCATAATTTACAATAAACTTATCACTGAAGAGGTTGACATTAAACCATTCTTAGGATATATAAAAAGAGCCTCTAGAAATCGAAAAAACACTTGAGATTTTAATTTGAAACAAATATTAATTAGCCTAATTTCATCAAATCTTTTAAAGAAAGGCCAATTCACGCCTTGAAACTACATCAATTCGCATTACAACCCCATTAAGTTTCAAGGCATGCCTCGTTACCATGGCAACATCTTTCATCTCTTTTACAAACACTGGAATTGTATAAAGCCATCTCATTTTAAGGTTATTCTAATTGAGGTTTTTGTTAGGTTTTAAAATTAAACAGGCTTTATGATGTGCAACACGATTTAAAGGTTTTTATTTGTAGAGGTTAGAAAAGCAGTTTTTCACCTTATTTTTCTAGGTGTCGATGTGCTAAATCCCTCAAATAAAGAGGCAAATAATAAGAAATAAGGACTAAAAATTACAACCGAATTTCTTCTAGAAATTGACTGAAAACCAACGATATTTTATAGCCTTTGTAAAGTGTCTTAATAAATATTCCTTATTTGTGTATTTTCATGACAGACAAAGCGCGTAGTCTGAGGCTTCTTCTGTTATAACCCGCTGTTTAACATTTAATAGGGTGTTATCTGTGACATATTTCGAAAATAATGTTCTTTTTAATAAGCATTTGATGGCAACTTTAGAGTCAACTGTTATAGAGGATTCACGTTTTACTTGCTATCATGTCAGCCATGGTTTTGGTGGTGAGATTGGCAAATATTAAAGTTTTGAGTATGACAGGGTTTGAAGTTGGAGACCTGCATTTGGGTTTTAAAAATTGAGTCTTCAAATTTACTTTTAAAGATTGAAATGCTAATCTGGACTGGAAGATTCGAATATTTCTTTGAGTTTATTATTTAGTTCAAAACTAAAATCAGAGATTTGAGCCGAGAATTTTGAAAAGTAGAGCAGACCTTTAACTCAGTTTAGGATTCTAAGATCGAATTATTTTCCAAGTTTTAAATACTGGTCTGGATGTAAAGATTCGAGCCTTTTTTAGTGCACTAACATTAGCATTCAAGTCTAAAATAAAAAATTTGAACAAAATTCGTCGAAGGACGGACCAAACTATAAATTCGTATTTTCAAGTCAGAATTTCAAAGAACTAATCTGGATTTAAAGATTGGATTCTTGAGTTTATTAACATCAAAATCCAAATCGAAGCTAGAGATTTGAACAAAAATTTTGAATAGTGATCAAACTGGATTGCTCAAATGAAGAGTCTTCAAATTTCGAAGCTTTAGATGTTAATCTAGGTTTAAAGATGCTTGTTCCGTTTTGAATTCATTAAAGCCGAAATTTAAAATTGTAATCAATGATTTAAAGAAAGAACTTCGAAGAGTGGATCAAATTATAATGAGTCATGAGTTCAAGTAGGAATCTTGAAATTTAAAAGCTAATCTGAACTTGAAGATTCGAATCTTTTGTGGGTTTCGTAATATTGGAATTCAAAGCTGAACTTAGACATTTACTAAAAGCATTTTAAAGATTAAACTCAAAATTCGCATCTTCAAATTAGGATCCTCAAACCTTTCAAATTTGAATACTTTTCAAGTTTTTCTAAGATCAAACTTTAAAATTTGATACGGTGGCTTCAACACTGAACTTCTGAACTGAGTGAAAATAAATTCAAATCTTCACTTCAGAATTTTAAGAATGAGTTTTCAAATTTAACTTTATGTACTGGTCTAAATTAAGTTTACTAATAAGAAATTTCAACATTTTAATTAGAGATATAAACAAAAGAAATTCAAAGAATGGCTTCAACTCGAATTCGAATTTTCAGGCTAGGATTTGAAGACCGATTTTTCAAATTCGACTGCATTCAAGTTCGATCATCTGGACCACAAACCTTTTTTAGTGTATTAATTTTCGTGTTTAGAAGTAAAATCAGAAAACTGAATCAAAGTCAAAATTCGAATCATTAAATTAGAATTCCAAGATCAAACCTTCAAAGTTAACTTCTAAGATTAGAAATTTGCATTTAAAGTTTTAAGGTTTTATTTTACGTTTATTAATATCGAAATTCAATACTAGAACTAGAGGTTTGAGCAAATGGATGTCGCAGAATTCGAATCTTCAAATTAAGATTTGAATACCTAACCTTCATAATTAACTTCGATCATCCGGCCTTTGTTAAATTAGCGATTTTAAAAGGATTTCAAAAAACGAATGAAACTCAAAAATCGGATCTTTAAGTTAAGAATGCTAACTGAATTTGAAGATGCAATTCTTTGTTTTGGGTTTAATAATATAGAAATCAAAATTTAAATGAGAGAATAAACGAATTTTAATGAGTCGCTCAAACATAAAAAAACAATATCAAATGAGAGATCTAAGATCGAATCTCCATGTCTACATTAGAAGCTTTAAATGCTGATCAGGATCTGAAGATCTTCGACTGAAATCAGACTTGAAAATTAATCGATTAAACTCAGAATCCATATCTTAAAATCGAATCTTAAAAGTTAACGTAGAAGCTTTACATGACGAAATAGATTGAAGTATTTGTGGAAATTATTAACATTCAAGTTTAAAATTAATTCCGGACTTGAAGATCCTTGAAAAAGTTGTTCACAATTCGGATCTTCAAATTAAGACTTGAAGAGTGAATGTTCAAATATTTACAATCTGGATTCGAAAATGCGATTCGTTTTTAAGATTAGTAACATCACAATTTACGATATAGTTCAAAGATTTGAATAAAATGAAGTTCCATACTTTGAATTCGAATCTTCTAAAATCGATTCTTTAAATTTAACTTGAAAGATTCAAACGCTACCCGTATTTGAAGATTCGAATCTTTTGTGAGTTTATTAACATCCAAAATAAAAGCTCAAGTCGATTGCTTGAACTAAAATACTTTAATGACTGAATCGAACTTCGAATTGAATTCAGAGCTTAAGTTTGGATTCTAAGAACGAATCTTCAAATTTAATTCCAACGAAGCCGAACTGGATTTAAGACCCAAAGGCAAAATATAAATCTTAAAATGTCTGTCTGCAGATCTGTCTGTCTGTCTGCAGATCTGTCTGTCTTGAATTCCAAGATCAAATCTTGAAATTGAACTTGAAGGTTAAAGATTTGAGTTTGAAACCTTAATAATATAAATCTAAATAGAAAGATTCAACTTTGATTTTGAAAAATCTTTTGGTTTTTAATCAATAAATTTGACTTAGAAGTTAAATTTGCAAGGATTCACTACTTTCGGCAAATAATTTGTTTTGTACAAGCAAAGCGGCCTTAGATTTCCAACTTTTGAACAGTTTCAGGCACAGTTTTCGATCTACTTTAAACTACTTTGGTTGTTTCTCAAGTAAAAACGTGAATTTTCCAAGAAAATCAGGAGGTCCATGGAAAATCCTCGAACCATCAACTCCTCGAATATTCCACACTTGCTTAAGCATATTACCTTTCATGTTAGTTACTGATGTATTCTACATTAGCAGTAAATTAATTATATTATGTGTATACCACCATTTGTAACTGTCTCTGCAACACGAAGTTCTGTATTAAATTTCGTGAGAATCTAAATTGTACATTGATAAATCTAAATAAATTTATCTCGAGGATGCCTGCCATCAAATCAAGCGTATTTTTCAGCTTTCTCGTAAAAGCTCAAATTTATCTACAATTTCTGATTCTAAAAATAAATTTTATGCAACTTCCTGATAAATCCTTCCGAGGTAAATAGTTCTCCAAGTTAAATTATTTTTGTAAGCGAATAAAGTTTGCTAGTTGGTATTGCACCAGTTCAGATGGAATGAGAGAAATATTAACGTTTGTAAAGTTTTACGAAGTTTACGTTGTCGTTATCTTACACTCCCAAACTAAAATTAGCTGAAGTTTTTGCACCAACACTTATAAAACTTCGTTTTTTTTTTGTAATAAAATGTTTTTTTTCTTTGAATGCAAACTCGACTTTAAGTAATTTACTTCCTTACTTATTCGATGTTGTTAATTAGCAGCTTGGATTTATTTTTAAATTAAAGAATTAAATTTAAAATTGCAACTATATAGGAAAGAACAAGCATCACTGGTTAGGGCTTTTAAACATTCTACCACATTAACTCTGTTACTGCTTGACGCGAATAAATAAGTTTTTCTTAAATTGTGCGAGGAAGTACCTTGCTTAATTCGAAACTCGCCAGCTGAAGATTAAATTCGGTTATACAAGCAGATTCTTTGAAAATGATAACAAGTGTTAAGTATTAAATCTTGTAGCTAACTGCTTGCCTGGCAAATATATCCAAAGTTCTTTCCCATTATTTAAACAACAAAAAAAAAACAAAAGATTTTTATCCTTTCAACAAACTGAAAAGGTGAAGCAACTCAAACAAGTTAGCTTCTGAAAACTGTGGCTTTTAATTTGCTACCACATCAAGTCTGTTGTTGATTGATGAGAATAAGTTAAGGTGTGTCTTAATTTCTTAAAATTATTCGAGGAAGGTACGTTGCTTAATCCGAAACTCGTCAGCTCAAACCAAGTTCATTTATATAAGCATATTTTTTTTAGTTTTGAGACAGATGTACTTATTACGGCTAACAAGTATTAAATTTCAAATATCTGAGCCTACTTGCTAGTCTGTCAAAGATTCCTAAAACCAAACGAGAATTACTTTTCATTTATTTAAATTTAAAAAACAGGCAGATATACATGCTTTTCTAAAAGTCAATAAATATAACAAACCAAAATGTATTAGTTTCTGAAAACTATGATATTTAATTTACTACCACATCAAGTCTGTTGCTGTTTGATGTGAATAAGTCAAGTTGTGTCTTAAATTTCTTAGAATTGCACAAGGGAAGAATGTTGCTTAATCCGAAACCCGCCAGCTTAAAATGAAATTCGCTTAAACAAGCTTTTTTTTGAGACAGATATTATAGTATTCAAACTAACAAGTGTTAAGTTTTAAATCTTTGAACCTACCTGCTTGTCTGTCAAAGATTCCTAAATGCAAACACAAATTTATTTTCATTTATTTAAATTTAAAAACCCGCAGGCGCCTGTGCTTTCAAAGGACTCAAAAATGTAACAAACCAAAACGTATTAATTTCTAATAACTGTGATATATTAGCTTATTCCTGCTTAAAGTAAATAAGTCAAGGCGTGTTTTAATTTTTAGAATTATATGAGGGAGATACGTTGCTTAATCGGAAACCCACTAACTCAGATAGATAAGTAGTAGAACACAGACACAGACATATTGTGAAGAAGCGATGTTCTAGCATGCATCGTGAAAAGTTGCCACGCGCATCTAGGGTTATTAGACGAGATGGTAATGGGCATTCAAGTATGCGAGATGCACATGAATGACCGCTGTGAACCAGAAAGATGACACTCGGGCCAGCTGTGGATTGCACAGCTCAGCACGTTCACAGTGGGGCAAAGTACATGGCTTTGTTCCAAGATATGTGTGCGTGGGAGCTGACTTATTATATAAGGAATTGCTCAGTAAATCTCATTATGGTTGGTGTGGTCGTCGAAGAACCATGTCCTCCGTATTGGTGATGTTTCCTACGATTTTATGTAAGACTCTGTATTTAATTTAATTTAATTCAATTTATAGTGAGATTTTCTAATAGTTTTGATTCATTTAGATGTTTGTATGTGTGGCGGGCATAGTACCAGTACCTAAAAGTACAAGGGCGCAAGGCAACATACAAGAAAAAGGAGGCGAAAAGGGAAATTAGGGAAAACATACTGGAGAAATGGTCCAACGAATGGCTGGAGTGGAACAACAACAACTGGACCAGGAAGAGTATAAGAGACGTAAAGAACTGGGCTTGAAGCAAGCACGGTCGCCTTAATTACTACATGACACAATTTCTAACGGGGCATAGGTGTTTTGCTGCATACCTCTACAGGGTGGGGATTTACAAAAAAGACTCCTGCATGTACTGCAGGGAGAGGGACACGCCAGAACACGCCGTCAACATGGGGCTACAATTAAACGAGGAAATTGGTGGGCAGAATGTCATAGAGATAATGCTCAGGAATAAAAGGAGCTGAAACACAGTACAAAAGGCCATCACTTACATCATGGAAAACAAAGAAAGGGAAGAGAGGGCGAGACAAGGAAGATAGACGGGTGAGAGGGAGTGAATATGCACCGAGGAATGCCATACGTTAAACGAGGAGGGGTTTTAGTGGGTATACATCGCCTTAGAGGGCAGGGAGTTTCACACTCCTCCCGCGAAGTTGAGGGGCGTCCATAAAAGGTTTCCCCTCCTCAAGCAAAAAAAATATTTTTGTATGTACTTGGAATTTGTTTCTAAAGTTGTTTAAGTGTTTATCTTTAACTTTAACTCTGAATAATATTTTTTGAAACTTAATCAAAGTTGGACAATATATGTTATGTTAGTTGAACCAGAATTTTAATATAAAACCTCTCGTAGTAAACCCCCACGTGGCGTAGCTGGTTAAACACACTACCCCGTTGGTACTTACGAATTATCAGAAATTCTACTAAATTTTTGACATCACTTTTAGTGATAACCGCTACGTTACAATATTAGGTCTAACAGGTTTTAAGTTTCAACTCCTTTAGTTACCTGCATAAATATTCCCAAAGTCAAAAGCAAAACAGGTTCTTTTCTGAAGACTGACCCATTTAATTTACTACCACGTCAAGTCTGTTGCTATTTGGTGTGAATAAATGAAGACTTAATTCGTTAGGCTTAATCCGCAACCCATCAGCTTAGGATGAAATTCGATTATGCTGCTGTTTTTGCAGCAATAGAACCCAGCTTTTGTTTTAAATACAAACTCTACAATAAGGAAGGCATTTGCTTGCTCAACGTACGTTGCAAATTATTCGAAGCTTCATTTTTTTAAAGGCATAGGTCCAAACAATACATTTGAAATTAAAAAAAAAATTAGGATGAAGAAGCGGTTGAGGTTTTTAAAAGACCTGCCAGATCAAGTCTGTTGTTGCTTACCTAATTTATAAACCAAGGTGCCTCGTAGATTTCTTAGGATTATACAAGGGAAGTATGTTGCTTAACCTGAAACTCGCCAACTTAGGACGAAATCCGCTTATACTCGTACAAGTAGTTTTTTTGAAAAGTTTTGAGACATGCGTGTTAAGGCTAACAAGTGTTAAGTTTTAAATCATTGCGCTACCTGCTGTGTGTCCATATATTTTTAAACTCAAACGAAAATTCTTTTATATTTATTTAAATGAATCAACCTATTTCTGTTCTTTCAGAAAACTCAAAAACTATAACAATCAAAACGTATTCGTCTCTGAAAATTGCGCCATTTAATTTACCATCACATCAAGTCTGTTGCTGCTTGATGTGAATAGGTCAAGCCGTGTCTTAACTTCTTAGAGTAACGCCAGAGAGGTACGTTGCTTAATCGGAGGGCCTCCAGCTTAGGATGGAATTCACTTATACACTTATAAGCAGTTTTTCTGAAAAGTTCTAACACAGACGTATTAATAAGTGTTTTAAATCCTACTTGCCTACCAAGTATTCCCAATGATAAACGAATAATCTTTAGCAGTTTTTCAAATTAAGACCCACTGAGTTTTTTCTCGCAAAAAACTCAAAACGTGTAGAACCAAAACATATTGCTTCCTGAAAGAGGTGTCATTTGATTTACTATCACATCGAGTCTGTTGCTGTTTGATGTGAATAAGCCAAGGTTTGTCCTAATTCCTTAATATTATACAAGGGAGATACGTTGTTTAACCCGAAACCCGCCAGATTAGAATGAAATTCGTTTATACAAGGTAGAATTTGTTTGGTTTATGTGTTTGCAGCAATAAAATGTTAATTCTTTTTAAATACAAACTCGACAGTAGGTAATTTATTTAGCTGCTTTTCCTATATTGTGAATTAATTACAAACTTCACATTTGTTTAAAGTTAAAGGGCAAAAGTTTGATAAAGTAAATTAAAAACAAATAATAAAAAAGTGTGCGAACAACAATCAGTGGTTAGGGTTTTTAAAAGACCTGTCAGATCAAGTCTGTTGTTGCTTAATTTATAAACCAAGGTGCACCCTAAATCTATTGGAATTATACGTCGAACGAACCTATGTAGATGAATGCGTAACCCACCAGTTTAGGCTGAAATTGGCTTGTACATCCAGTTTCTTTGAAAAGCTTAACAAGTTTTAAATTCTTCCAAATGTCAAATGAAAATTCGTTGGCATTTATTTTAAATTAAAACCCACGATTTTTGCTTCTTTCAGAAAACTAAAAAAATTTAACAAATCAAAACATATTAGTTTTTGAAAAACAGTGACATTTAATTTACTTTTTCTGTCTGTCTTTCCGTTTTCAATACGAAGATAGAAGTACAAGATAAACCGTCTATTAGAAATACGATCGGATTTTTGTATATGTAATCAAATAACTTCGAAAGGTGAAGGTTCAATTTTCAAGATTGTCAATAAGATTCTTTTCCAATTTATTTTGCAGTGTTTTGATGCAGCAAGAGGCTTAATTCGGACATGATTATTTTTTTATACTTCGAACTTTTGGATATTTTTATATATTTTTGAACAAAGGGCTTAGTATTTAATCAAAATTCGGGGCACAAAAATAAGGTTTGGCATGCATAAATATCATATAACTAAGAAAATCGACCCTTTTTTGAGGTGGGGGGAAGCTCCCATAACAGAACACCGTAAATGTAAAACGCAAATCTTCTATCGACATAACAAGACTACGAGTGGGATTCCAACTGGTGTTCTCATGGTGACAAAGCAGACGTTTAACTGCAAAATCTCCAATAAACTTATTTAATTGTTTAAGCTAATTTGGCCATGAGAAAGCAAGTACAGCTTCGCAAGTGGATTTACAAGAGTTCGAATCTAAGTTGCAGTAAGAAACTTAACCAAAAAAATCTCATAAATCCCAACAAATGAGTACAACCGCCAATATTAATTTGTAACGGTAGAAACTTTTGAATGATCTTGGCCACTGCAGAATACCCGAGAATATCTACGTCTGAGAATTCAATCGAAGCCTGTGGTAGGAACGCGCTTGGGACAGTATATTCGTAGCCACAGCTAGAAAGCGAATAAGCGTATTGAACGATCCATGTTCGCGGGTTGACATAAATAATATTAAAATAAATAGAAATATTCAGTGTAAATAAATTAGTATAGTGTTAGGCACTGTTTGTTAACGAATTTTTGTGTATTAGTGTTGTTATTCCTGCTGCATTTTGTTAATTGTAAAACATAAATAATTCAAAGGGACGTAATTTCTAATATGTTTTAGCTTAATTATTGAATTAATTGAGCGAAAGTCGAAATGATTATTGAAGTCCCGCTAAAAGCTTTTGTCGATGAGAAACCTGATTTCGATTCTTCGATTTTTCCAAGCTAATGTAACTTTTAATGTAAAATAGTCACGCAAAGGAAGTAAAACGTTTGAATACAAATTACGATTCCTGTAGATAAGATATATCAATTACAGCCGAAAGTGTTACGCTTAGGGTCAATACTAATAAAGGGGTTGTGCGTTTGGAATTATTAACGAGGTTAAGGGCACAACTAATGCTAGGAGATTTAGCAGAAGTTCCTTCAACTTTGTACCTTTTTTTTTAATTGCCGTGCATTCAGTGAACTTAAATAAGGCTATGAATTCAGAAATTTGGGCAATGGGTTCTTCACCGGAAAGCTCAAATAGAATGTTTTTTAAAGCTTTTTAAGTTTGAGTTTTGGTAAAATTCCAAAGTTTTACAGGCCGGAATCAAATATTATCAGTTAGCCAGTATGACCTAAAACCTTCAAAATGAACAAATGTTGCTTTGCATTTCGTTTATGAGATGCTTGATTTTTCTCTTATAACTGATTGTCTACTTTCTTTACAGATAGGCGACAGATAATTCAATTCAGCAGGTGATCTAACATGTTAACTATAGAAAAAGGGGCACCACAAGGATCGGTGGTAGGGCCTGTCCTCTTTCTTTTCTGTATAAATGATTTTGAAGTTACTTTATGTCAGTTTAAGTGATTAACTGCGTACCACTCTTTACTAATGTACAGTGTGTTAAAAAAGGGTAAGAAGCTTCGAAAGCAAGAGGTAGAATCTTGCAAACGACTCATTTCGAAGATTAGCAATTTTGTATGTATGATTTGGTTTGAATGTGTGGCTAGGCATTTTAGGCGATGGGCCGATCGAGGTCGAAATTTCTCCCAACCGATTAACTGGCCAAGAATATCAACACTTTTAATAGGAGTATTCCAATTCCAATTCCAATTACGAAAGTTAAGCAGCGTTGTCTCAGGTCAGTGCTGGGATGGGTTGCCCAACTGTTCGGTTAACGTGGGTCACTATGGGAGAGTAGACCAAAACCTCTCACTAATAAGTGAGTAGATTTGAGAAGGTGCAGGGAGTGAGAGAAAAAGGGGAGGCCTTTGCCCTATATAGGGATTTGTACAGGCTAATAATAATAATTCCTCGACTACTGGAAGATGTATCATTGATTGCATAGCCTACTACATATCCCTAAACTCCCTAACGGTACCTAAACTAAAATTGTAACTGAATCGTTTGCGGACCAATGAGTATTAAACTTCTTTTGATCTATACCACCTATCACCCAAGTTTGTTACCTTTTCTAAATAATCACCACTTGAAGAATATTTCCAATAGTTGTTCAGTTACTTTCAGTTGTTTTCTACGTTCAGACCTTGCCATTGTTGAGGTAACACAACTAACGCATTAACCTTGTTTTCAACCTTTGCAAGATAGTCCACCAACAAAATTACTTGAAGAATTGAAAGTCGAGCCCTACAGTCAAACTGCTGAGGACGAATATTCAGGTGTCGCTGCATCCTAGACAGGGGAATGCCCTCAAGTGTTTCAGCCAGCATTAGGAGCGGCGATATTTTTCTTTAATTGTTTAGCTCTGTCGTGGCCGTAGGCTTCTATAAAGTGGTTTACCTATGAAGACCACGGCCTTTTTGGAATCGTCTTCAGAACAATGCCGTTATAAGCTACAGTCTGCAGTTGGTTTTTCGAGTCACTCTCTTCACGTCTGTCAGAGAAACAAGCAGGATGTGATTGATTGGTTGTGCTTCCAAGAGGAAACCGAGTTCGCGTTCCATGTTTTACTGTGGTCAAAGTCCCGGAATGGGACCAAAATGATTTTTTATTATTTGTAACCCTTTCAACTGCGTTGTGTGTCCGTTAGACCATTATGATTGGACATGCCGATGGTTGTATTTGCTGCTTTTTCTTTTTACAGGGCATTTTCAATAGTCAGCTGGATGGCTACCTGAGCAGTTTGCAGAGATGTCAATTTCCCTTTGTAACACCCTGTATATTAGATTGAGATAACCACCGCTTGAAAGATATTTGCAATAGTCATCATTCCTTTGCCGTTTATGAAACAGTCCTCTATATTGTGGATAGTCGGTCTTTTCCCCATATTTCTTAAATGATGTTTGTCCTTCGTGCTATCCATTGAATGAGTAATAGTCTTCTTTAATACCTGAGCTCAAAGGAGTCGGTTCTTTTCCTGCCTGCTTCTTTTATTGTACGGCTTTCTACGCCGACATGAAAATTGCGAATACTAATGGAATACTAGGTTTATCTTTGTATTCTGCGATATTTCTTTGTCCGTCCATATTCTTATTAGGTTAGTTATCGTTTCATTTATCAGCGCTCTAAATACATATATTAAACTGTCATATCTGGTAAGTTGTTTAGATGATATAAGTTGTTTCTTCCTTCTACTATAATTATTCGGAGAAGCATTATCCTGCCTGATAAGGGTATAAAGTTTCTAACGGATTTACTAACCTACCTACTAAATATCGTTGCTGTTGGTTTTCAGTGTTTCTTGAGTAAAACATAACTCCGCCATTTTCTGTTGGGAATTGTACAGCTCTTATCCAACTGTGCTAACCTATTCTTAGTATTTAGATATTTAATATGTTCATTTTTTATACAGTATTTTGATATTTATCTGCCTCATATAAAGTTCAGATATTCCATGTAGCTGTAGTTATTTTCATGACCGACCAGGGGGATTCTTCGTACTCCCTGGCCAGTGATTGGGATCATAACCTGTTCGTTTTCGGCTATGATACAGTTGAAATATGTTTATAAAATGCTGTAGTTTTTCGATGTCTTTCATTTTTGGCCTTAAGTCGATACTGATATTGCTGCTGCTTAGAACCAGAGAAGTTTGAGTTGCCAATTAGAGGTAATAGGCCGGTTCTGGAACCGCACTTCCACACCTCTGTATGTTTATATACCTATCACCTACACAGTGGTACCAATATACAGGGGCGTACAAGGAAAAAATTTTAAAGGGGTCATATTAAATATTTATTTGAGGATACACTACCATTCACGTCTCCTTTTATTCTACGACTGTGAGTTGAAAGTCAAGGTCATGGCCAAGATCATCGAAGATCATTTAAAGTCAATTTAAAGTTATAAATGGTCGAAGACAAGGATAGATCCATATAGGCCATAAGTGTTAGAGAAAGATAGGTATAAGTTTTAGCAAATGCTACCAATCCGCCAAAATAAAACAATTCACACTATCTTTTTAAAATAATCAAGGAAGACAGTAACTGAACATTAAAAATTGACCACGAAAATCCTTTTCGGTGACGTAGGCCCATTTTGTATCCTACACAAAAACTTAGATAGACTAATATAATAATTATTTATAAACTAAAGAAAGGGCGGAATTCATGGGAACAAACCCTACCCTTCTGCATTTCATATTTCATAAGCTTATTTGTGATTGATTGGTTAAATTTAGGTTTGATTACTTTGATGTAAAGTTTCGCGCCAAGGAAGTTATTTTGGACTAATATTGGCGGTTCTGAAACTAAATTATGCTTGCTTCCAACTTGTTCTCTCACAATTTAACAGAAAGCCTTTCGTATGCGCCCCGTAACCCGTAAGGTCAGTTCTACTCGTAAAAGATTCTTGTTGTTCAGAATCATCAATTATTAAATTCCCAAACAAGGTTGTTATAGTAAAATAAATTAAACAATCGATGGGTTACAACCCTTTATTGGCCTTTAATTGAACTTTCACTACTCAAAACCACAGTAGTTAATTTCAAACAAACTGGAGCGTCCTAGTAAAACGTGAAAATTTCCACGAAAACCTCCGGGTTTTTTGACTTTATCAACAAGTGCACACGAATCCCTTTTAAATGTAAACAAAAATAAATAGAGTTACAAGAAAGGTTTATCCTGGCCGGTTATAAAAAGCGCAATCGCTTGGAAATTAGAACTGCATGCAATAAATTTCTGAACTGATCTGAACCCGAGGCTCGGTGGAGGATGAAGTACCCGATTACGTGAGATTGGATCTTACGCTAGGATAGCCATTTATATCCATCGTAGCAGCGAGTTTGGGTTGCCTTTAATCTAAACTAAGCTGGCCCTTAATTAATAAACTGATCTCCAATGAATTCAGATCAAATTAGGTTCATTTATTCGAGAATGACGTATAGCTGCGTTGTTTCCAAAAATTGACTTCGTCAAAGTATATATTTTCCCTATAAAATTTTAACGTTGGATCGTTAAAAGCGTACGTGGCTCACATTCGTGTGATATTACCAAACTTATTCATCCCCTGAACCGAGCACATTTTGATTAAGTTTAGTTTATTTGTTTGGAACGTGAACTTCTTAGTAAATCCCAACAATGAATACAGAAACAATTAAAATCAATCAAATTCTAAAGAAAATCCCTTATTTTAAATCAGAAATTGAAGCAAAATAATTGAAATGGCGAAGTATCTCAGCTGGGCTTTCCAGCCTCCGAAAATATACGAAAACAATTCAAAAAATAATTTCAAATTTCTCTAAAGGCTTCCCACATTTGTAGAAACTAAAAAGGTTTCCTTCTAAAAACAGCAAAAAAGAAAAGTTTCCTAGCAATTTATTTTGCTGCTTGATCACTGTTCATTAGCTGACTAATCGCAAAGAAATGGAAGCCTTTCGTTCTTGTTTAAATCCGAAGTTTTATTGGCTTCAGCTTAGTTTGTGTGGTTTTTTATTTCTTATTGGGAAACTCCAAAAACACCTGACAATTTTTTTAATTTAGTTATTTCCAATGGGAATTTTGAAAACAAACAGCTTAAATTCGAACAAAGGACTTCATTAATTTTTAGACCTTCTGCAAACGATTTGTCAAACAAAAATTAAATTTTCAACATTTGTTTTGGAACTGACAGCTTTATTAACACGTTATATACAAAGCTAAAAGCAATAAGAAGTTTTAGAAAAACTTGACGAAGAAATGCTTCGATTCTGAATTTACTTATATAAATCGTTTCAAACCCTTGAAATTTGACTCTGATTTTCGGTTTAATTGAATTGTTGCGAAAACGCATTAATTTGAATAAGGTTTCTTTATAAAAAAGTTATTAAGAATTGGTATTCATTAGCACTCATTGCAAAAGATCCACATTTAACGAAAAATAGTTTTAAACTGGGCTGTATTAAGATGTACAAATACCCAACGGAAATGTGGTTTTCACAGACGTACCAACAAATTGTCGGTCGTTTGTATGGGTGCAGTTATTTACTCCCGCAATTAATAGCTTTCAGTAGTAAGGATCTGTTTTAAAAGCCAACAGTTTCCTCTTTTAAATAGACTAAATCTCGATATTTTATGTACACTTTGAACTTTGCTTGTGCATAATTTTAGATACTTTACGACTTACTTATTAGATTAATTTAAACTTTAATTAAAGAAAATTACTGTTTTATGCTTCTTTTTTGGGTGTTTCGCCACCAGTTGCTTAGATAAAAATCAAATTATTTTAGCAACTGGTTGCGAAATGCCAAACAAAAAACAGTATAATATGTCAAACTTGCCACAACAGAATTTGAGAAAGTATTTGGAAGGTTACTGTCTAGAAAGCATTAAATCAGACCAAATTTTTGAAAACCTTCAAGGGTTTGCCGTTTGGGTCAGTCTAAACATTGAAAATTTAAGGTTAAAACACGAAATAGCGCTTTTCCGACAATTCTTGTTCGTGCAGTTTGGTGTACACTGGAAAAACTGTCCGCTCTATACGCACATGTACTAATTTGTAAGTACAAGCTGTGGTAGGGATGAGGTCCTCTCTCACATTGCTACTGTTGAATGTCACCACGATTTCGGACACTACATTTTTTTTAAACCATTTCCCTATTTCTTCAACAAGAAAAATCCGCTAAGTCTCGCTATTTGAACCACGAGACTGTTTATCCTCTTTCTGATATATGTAAGTTTTTTTTGCTATTAGTTTCATCACCACCGCACTCAATTAATCGGCTTTAGAACCCGATTTAGTTGGCCGCCAACACCCGGTATTAATACTTTGTTTCCTTTCATTAATCATTACACATCTGAACTCAAAAGAAAGCAAAAGGGACACCTCCCATCTCCGCAAACCACTCAGGTAGCGTCTCGGCTGACTATCACAAATTCCCTGCGTACCAATACAATCAGCTCAGTAAAAAAGGGTACAGTCTGAAGGCAGCCGAAACTTACAAAAGTTTGGTAGTATGTAGGCAACGAGTTCTCCAATACTATGGACATATAGACAAACGACAAGGAGGCAACCTAGACAAATTGATGATGCAGGGAAAAACGGAAGGTCAGAGACGCTTTTCCATCAGATGGGTAGATCAAATTAAAAAAATTACAGGAAAGCCTTTACAAACTATCCTAAGGGATAGAGAAAACAGAAAACGTCAGTTAAAGGCACATGGATTCACGACCTCTCAACAATGAGAGTACGACTGAGAGAGAGCGCCAAGAAGAGGACCTTATAAGCACTTAACAAAATGTTTAAATCACCTAAAATTGTACACATGGAAATTCCCAAAAATGGAACGATTTTATGCTGATAAACCACAGATTCAAGAATTACATAAAACCAGCCAAAACTTATTCAAGATCAGACGTTGGACCAAACCACAACGCAGTGGTAGCAAAAATCGTATCAAAGCTAAAAAAGCAGAAAAAAGAACAAAAGAAAAATATGCAAAAGAAGAACAAACACGTAAAAAGGCTAAGGAAGAAGTAGAAGAAGAGTTGGAGACATTAAAGGGGACATTAGACTTTGGCGAAATTAGCAAAATTAGAAAAGTAATAATGGACACGACCGAGAAAGAGGCAAAAAACAAACAAGTGACATACTGCAGCTGATAGAAGAACGTAGACCATGGAAAAATAAAAATTTAATAGGGGTATTTACGAACAAAACAAGTACTTATAAAAACAATAATACACGAAGCCATGCAGAACTGGATGAAAACAGTGTGAACAATTGAAAAACATACATTAGAAAATAAAGTAGGCAGTAGATTTCCAACATGAACGTCACATAACAATCCCAAGGATGAAGACGATAACACAATACAGGACATCAACGAAAAACCGAATTCATAGTGTGAATACGTAACAAGAAATATTTAAAGATCAAAAGTCAACATATTTTGAAGCACAACAAGAAGAAACAGATACCGAAATATTAAAATCGGAGGCAATAAATGCGATAAAGTCCCAAAAGGGCGATGAAACGCTGGAGCTATATGTGGTATTCGCTGAAATACTTAATCTAGTCGATGAAAGGGACATTGATATACTGATAAAAATAATGCGTACAGAATTTTGTCACTGTATTAAAGAAAAATAAGGTAGCCTCTAACCATGCCGATAGAGGATAGATCTACTTCAGGGAAGCAACTCTACCCACGCGAGTCGCCTAATGCCTGCGGAGAGTCGTGTCCCAACCTTACCCCTATTTTAACCCATTTTATCCTTTCTGTACTATATGGCGTGGAATGGCAAGGCCTAGAAATCTTCAAGAATCCCTATCGAAACTAAAGGCCATCAGACTGCGAGACTGCGAAGAATCATTGGGTTGGACCAGAATACCATATGACAAAGCTATGGTAAGGAACATATAACATAAGAACTTTAGTTGATAGCAAAATAATTGAAAATGAATTATCAAAAATAAAATGGGATATCATAGGTCTGAGTGAACTTAGAAGAAGAGGAGAAGATCACTTAATGCTACAATTATATAACCACGTCAAACCATCGCGTTAATAAAAATATTTCCAAGCAATCATGGTCGAGAACAAATAGAACAAAAAGAGATAAAAAAAAATAGAAACTGCATATAGTCAAATACTAGAGAAGAAAGCCCAAGATAACCAACCAAACCATGGAAGATATTGAGCAGGTTAATAAACAAGTAACGAAAATAATAATAAGTGTGAAAGAAGGTAAAGAAATATCAAAACTTGAAATTGAGGAAGTCACAAAACAGCTAATAGAGAAAACAAAAATCATGAACAATGAATACAAGACAGGAACAACAGAATACAAGGAACTTCACAAAGTATCCAGAAGAAATATTGGAAACTACAGGAAAAACAAGTACGAAAAACTAGTCAAACAAACAATAAAGCCAACCAAGTACATTGTTTAATAGATAAAACGGATCAAATAATATCAAACAGGGAATGAATGCTACAAATAGTGGAAGAGTTCTATAAAAGTTTATACGAATTTAAAATAAAGGACTTACATCGGTATAATAATCAGCAAATGAGTTGGTAAGAAATATAAGTTCAGAAAACCTGCCTGACATTACAGAAGAAGAAGTCTAGCAGTCACTACAGCTTATGAGAGCAACTAGAGCACCCGGGGGGAAGATGATGTAACAACAGACATGATTATTGAAGGCGGTGGTGAACTGACTGAGCAATGGCAAAATTATTGAATGAAGGTCTGCATTAAGGTAAAATACCAAATAAATGGAACAACGCCAACGTAGTGCTGTTACACAAAAAGAGGGACAAACTAGAACTTGAAACTTACAGGCCTATAAGCATTCTCTCACACAACAAAACTAGATTAATATCGACCGATAGAACAGAAACCTAAAGATGATTATAGCCGGATGGATGAACGATGAAGACCCATGCAAAGGAATTTGAGCAGCTTTATAGGGAGGCCCAGAACACGATGGCTGGATGACGTTGAAGTAGATCTACGGCAAATGGTAATTAGAAGGTGGAGGTACAAGGCAGGCGGGGCAGAGTGGACTAGAATCATCAAAGAGACCAGGGTGTCCTAGTATCAAGGGGGTAAAAGATAAGTTGTGAACAGACTGGTTTCCGGAAACGATCTTCTACTATAGATCATATATTAACAATAAAACTATTAGTAGACAAATCAAATAAATACAATGAAACAGCCTTTGACTCGATCAAAACTTAGGCCGTTCAACGAACACTAAAGAACAGCAGAGTTGACAATCGATATGGACAACTTCTATAATATATACCGAATAGTGCAACAGTCACATATCATTTACATATCATGACTGACAAAGTTCCCTTGACAAGAAGCGTAAGGCAAGGAGACTTTGTGACCTACACTATTTACGCTGGCAATGGAGGATATATTTAAAAATTTGGAATCGGTAGAAAATAGAATAAATATGGACGGCGAATTCCTTAATCATCTGAGATATGCAGATGATATTACAACAATCGCAAAAAGTTTAAAAGAATTGCAAGAAACGATAAACGAATTACACACGAAATCAAAGGAAGTGGGACTCAGGATACACGTAACAAAGACGAAATTTAAGGCAGGTGGGGTTATACAAGTAGAAAAAGTCATTGAAAAAATATAGAGCTATGTACTGACAGCAGATTACAATAGGAAGGGAAAATCAACCGATAAAATAAAAAGACGTATAAAACAATCATGGATAGCTTTTGGAAAACCATTGTATCTAAAATCAAAACTTTTCAACATGTGCATATTACCTGTAATGTGCTATGGTACGAAAAAATGGACAATGACTAGAAGAAATGTAGACAGTTTACAAAAAACACAGAGAGCTATGGAGTGTGTAATGTTGGAAACATCGTTAAGAGATCGGTACACAAACATATATGCAAGAGAAAGAACAAAAATTCTAGATGTTGGAGGAAAAGCCGCGAAACTTAAATGACAATTTGCAGGACATATAGCAAGGGATACTTACGCAAAGTGGCACAAAAAATAGTTAGAATGGAAATCTTATGATTTCACTAGACTAAGAGTACGAGTACCAATGAGATGGATGAATGATGTAAAAACTGCTGCAGATCTGAAGTAGATGATGGAAGCCAGGGACCGACAAAAGTGGAAAGATCTAGAAAAGGCGTACATTCAAAAGTGGATGCAATCGCTAGTAACGAAGAAGAAAGAAGATACTAAAGAAAAGTAATGCGAAGAAAATATTGAAAAAATAAAGTTCGGTTTTAGAAAGGGGTTCAAGTATGCTACTATATATATTTAGAATGTTGGTTTAACGATCAATGGGGCTACTTACAAGAAAATAAAACCAGAATTGAAATGGCTCGTAACTGTTTCTTCAAAATGCGAGACCTCCTTTGCAACAGGGAATTTAACTTGGAACTCAGAGTACGAATTGTGTGATGTCAAATTCTATCAGTGCTTCTTAAAGGGGTTGAAACATGAATACTCGCCGAAACCACCACAACGAAAGTAGAAGTTTTCAAAATGGGGTGCTACCGTTAAAAATGTCAAGGGAAGAAAGAAAAATAAATGAACAGGTGCTAACTCGTATGAAGAAATACAGAGAAGTAGTGAACACTATCAAAAAGGGAAAACTAGAACACTTAGGATATTTAATGGGAGGTGAAAAATATGAAAGTTATCCCACAAGGAAAAGTACAAAGGAAACGTAAAGTTGGCAGCAAAAGAATCTGAATACAAAATCTTGCAACACAAAATCATTGTTTAGAGCAGCTGCAGATACAGTCAAGAGGAGAGGACCAACAAGGCGAGCTACGTCATCAAGAACTCCGGAACTCTCTGGAAAACTCCAGCATACGCGAGAATAAAACGGTGGTCAACAAGTTTACGAGCAATCTCAAGCAGCGAATTACATTAATAAAATAAATACCAGTGACATAAATAAACATTCAGTTTAAATAAATTAGACTGACTTCTGTTATTTTTTAGGTGTTTTTAGTGTTACTAAATTACGAAATAAGTTTTAATTTTAAATACACAAAAACTCCACCAAATCACACGAAATGGGACGACTGAAGAATTTTATATTACCAAAAACGACAAAGTAATACGAAGGGCCCACTTCCTTAATTTCCTAGCTAAAATTGTAAAACTGTCCAAATTAAAAAAAAAATAGAGTTTTATTATCCGACAACACAAGCGTGAAAGTATTTTATTCCGAGGAAACAATGCAGGGTTTCATTCAATGTATTCTTTGCACAGTTGCAGAAGGGTAACATGTCTTGTTTTCCAGCATGACACCAAAAAGCAATATAAGTAACTTGTAAACTCAGAAAAACCCGACCAATCTCAATAAAATCCTTTTATTGAGACGTAATGTAATGTGAATAAATGTCCTGCAGACAAAAGAAATATCGCGGATGTAAAGAAAGGACGGAAAGCGTGCTGTTTTTTTTTTTTCAGTTACGAAATTAGTTTTGGTTTTTACCAATTCTTTTTGTTGATGGACTCTGTTTTATTTTCTACAAAGAAAAAGGAAATAACTTTCATTATTCACTGAAAGCTATTATTTATATTTTTTCTGTTTTCTGGGAAAAACTCGAAGACACCTTAATACTCCTATTTTCCAGGAAATAATCGAACTGAAACGCCTTCGAAATCTGCGAAAACAAAGTTTCATACATTTTTTCTTTGTTATTTTTTTAACTAAATATTTTAAAGTGATTTTGAGTTGATCGATTCAACAAGATGCAGTGGTTGGAAAAGTTGGGCTAACGTAATTGGTTAATAATAAAAATTAAAGAAAACTCCGAGTTTAAAAGTATGATTTACACATCTAAAACCAGCAACGTTGTTCGATCGACTAACAATAAATCATGGCTTACTTGATGTCAAAGAGTAGGTCAATGGTGTGTTGTCAAAAGGATTCAAACTAGTTTTTAAAAGATAATAAATTTTTGTTTACCTGCCACTCGTGTTTGTGTTTGATCTTTTGCTTATTATATCGACACAAAAGATACTCAAAATCAATTGCAATCAAAGCACGTTTTTAATCTTCATTTGTTAAACATTTCTTCTGTTAAAAATATTAATTATCAAAAGTATTTCAAAAATTGTTAGTAGTAGAGCTGGGCGGTTTCTGGGACATAATGACATGTCCATCTGAAGCGTGACATAAAACGTCGTTTTCGACCTTGAAGGTCACGAAGAAATTCTTGTAGACGAAAAGCAGGGATGTCGACAATGACCAGAAGGTATTTTTTGTCGATGACCAGAAGGTTTGCATGATGACTTAATCATAATCAGAGACAGACAGAGAGAGAGAGAGAGCGAGAGAGAGGGACGATGTCTTTGAGAGGGTAACAAGATGCATGAAGAAGTAGTTCTTGTAAATCAACAATGACGCATTTCGTATTTCTTCGTGACATTCAAGGTCGAAAAGAGCGTTTAATGTCACGCTTTGGATGGACATGTCATCCTGTGTCCCAGAAACCGCCCAGCTCTGTTACTATTGTTAATATGCTTCAAAAATATTTGAAATGTGAACTTCGGGCTAGAAACATTCAAATCTTTAAATTTGGTATCAAAGTTAGAATATTCAAATTCACGCTTCAAATTAAATTTTCGCACAACTCAATTTCAAATTTAAAAACGTCGAATGTACACTGATATTCAAGATTCGCCGAAAATATTTGAAGCCGTGGAAGAACCGAGATGGAACTCTCAATTCCAAATTTAAAAACGTCTATTTAGATCCGCTCAATTTTATAAAGTTCAAATCTTGGCTTCAAAGTTGGAATATTCAAATCCACACTTCCGATTCAAGTTTCGCAGATAAAATTTATGGTCTAAAAATTCTCAGTTACAAATTCGAATTCTCGATCCAGAAACATTCGAATCTGTAAAGTTTGAATTTTTAAATTTGGAATTCACACTTCAGATTCAACTCTTGCAGAGCAGCCTTGGGATCGCAAGTTGATTCAAAATTTGAAACTCAATCCAGAGACATTCGAAATTGTAAAGTTCGAATCATCAAATTCAGCTTCAAAGTTGGAATATTCGAATCTACATTGCAAAGAAAATTGAAATCATGGTCTGAAATCCCCAGCTGAGGATTTGAAGTCTTGATTGCAAACTAGAAAACTTCGATCCAGAAACGTTCGAATTTGTAAAGTTTGAATGAACAAATTTGATCTCTAAGTTGGAATATTCAATCACACTTCAGATTCAATCCTTGCAAAGAAAATTTAAAGGCTTAGTTTGAAAATCCCGAGCTAGAGATTCGAACCCTTGATTCTAAATTTGAAGCCCCGATCCAGAAGCATTCAAATTGGGCTTCAAAGTTAGAATATTCGAATCTACATTTCAGATTTAAGTCTTGCAGAGGCAAGGTTTGAAATCCCCTTGATTCCAAAACCTAGATTCAGAAACAGTCGAATATGTAAAGCTCGAATCTTCCAATTCGGCTTCAAAGTTGGAATACCTAAATCCATATTTCGGATTCAAATCTCCCAGAAAATACTCCATGGCGTAGTCTGAAAATTTCATGCTGGAGTTTCAAACCCTTGATCCCAAATTTGAAAGCATCACTTCAGAAACGTTAGAATCTGTAGAGTTCAAATCTTCAAATTCGAATCTGGAGTTCATAATTCGTAGATTCGCAATTTCTCTCAAAGTTCCTGTGATTTCAGGATTGAATTTCAAGTAAATATCTAAATTTCAAAGCAAAGCGAGTAGAATTCTGATTTGAAAATGACGCCCATGAATTTCAAGTTTGACACCAAAAACTCAAGAAGTATGGAATTCCAATCCGTATTCGATATTTGTGCTCAAATCTGGATATGATTTGTACTCGGATCTGAATTCAATAATGAACGACCAAATTTAGATTTTGATCAAAAAACCGGATTTGAAATTTGAAGTTTGTATTCAATCCTAAATAAAGTTCGAATTTCACACCCCGTTTCGAGTACTAAGAAATAAAGTCTTAATTTTTAATTTATTGTCTATACTTTAAACTTGAATATTGGCTGAGTCTTCGAAATTTAGAGCTAAGCTCATTATTTAAATGGTCAAATTAAGATTGAGCTTCAAAGTTTGAATCTAAAACGAAATTAAGATTCTTAAGATTGTTCTGTTTTAGATTCGGGTCTTTTATTTTAATTTGAAGTTGAAAAATCAAGCTTTAACTCGAAAATAAAAATTCTAATCCGTAGTAGAGAATCTCAGCCTAACTTTGGATTCGAACGCCAAATTTCGAATCTAAACTGCATATTTAGCATTTAAACATGGATTCAGATTCAGAAATTGGAAGTCTGAATTCTATACCGAGAAGTAAGATTCAAATATAATCTTCCTATTCAAACCTTTTGGGCGAATTTGATATTAAAAACTCAAAACTTAGTTAGAAGTTCAAAATTTCAATTCGTATTCGATACTCTACAATCAAATTGGGAATCGATGGTTAAAATTAAAATCTAGATTACAGTTCAAAATATAAAATAAAAATATTAAGTCTAAACTTCAAAATTTGAACCTAAACTCAATATTTACAAATCAATGGTAAATTAGTTTCAGAAATAGGAATCTTAATTCGAAGTTTGAGTTCTATATTGATTAAGAATCAAACTAATTTTCCTTTCCAGACTTTTACATGGATTTGATAACTGAAAACTCAAAATTTTAGTTTGAGGTTTGATATTCGATACTCTACAGTCGAACTTGGCTCGATCTTCAAAATTCGAGCATTTAACGATCAAATCCAGACTAAGATTAAGAAATAGGAATCCTATTCGAAATTTCCATTCTTACTAATTAAGATTAAAAATTAATTTTCCAATTCAAACATTTTATAATATGAATTTGATACTAAAAACTCAAAATCTTAGTTTGAGGATTAAAATTTTAATTCAGATTCAATGCTCGACGGTCGACTTGGACCCGATGTTTTAAATTCGAATATTTAGGGATGAAATCCAGTTTAAAATTCATTCTTATTTAATTTTCTAATTCAAAATTCATATGATATTGAAAACTCAAAATCTTCGTTTGAAGCTTAGAATTTCAATCCCTATTCGATGCTCTACAGTCGAATTGGGTTTGACCTTTAAAATTCGAATATTTAACGATTAAGGCCAGATTAAGATTCAGAAATAGGAATCTGAATTCGAAGTTAGAACTCTATACTGATTAATTAGAGCTCGGATTATATGCACTAAAAAATGGTAAAATATGTATGCAAATATGTACCAAAAATAACTAAAATTTGCACTAAAATATGCAGTTATGCATTATAATATGCAAAATAACATTTAGAGTTTTTCTTTTATTTTACAGTGCCGATATAGGTGGTTATGATCCTAAAAATGCATGTTGGTATTTAAGGGTTAAAGTTCCACGTAATTTGGTACCTAAATTAAATTATTACAGTCATGAAATATCATTAAAGCTTGCCCTTTTCTAAACTGTATAAAATACATGAGAAGAATCAATAATCTTCAAATTAGTATGATTTTCACACCATTTTTGTAAAAAAACACATCTATCAGTCGATTCTTTCGGCATTTTGAATTAGCTACGCACTGTCTTTACAAAGCAACGGATACTTCAAAACTAACTCATCAAATCTAAAATTTCCCCAGAACTATTAGAATTGAGGAACAACAAATTCTATGAAACCCATTAACACAAGGGGTAATCCTTCTTGAACCAAGTAATCCTAAACATCTGACCTCACTGAAGAATAATTCCATAATTCCAAGTAAAACTGACAAACAATAAATTTTAATTATCTAAAATAAAAATTAAGATAATTTAAGGGAAATACCCTTAAATATGCAGAATAACATTTTGCATATGCATTTATTAAATATTTGGTAAAATATGCATTTCTGCATTATAGGAAACACAAACAAATGCTATAAAACAATTATTAAATTCACGTAGAAATAAAATTGCAAGAAGATATGCCTAAAAATGATGATATGCATTTTGCATATAATCCAAGCTCTACGTGAAAATTTTTTGTTTTTAACGAAATTTCGGATTTGGCCTATTTGAACGATTCTGAACAACTTTTATTAACAAGATTTTTTGATAAAAAATCCCTAATACGACTTCTTCAATTTTGCTGCTTATTTTAAATCGTAGTAGACTAGCATTTTACCGTGAAGGGAAAGTAACATACCCTAAAAGTACAATTTAGTGAGGGGTATAATCAGAAAAAGTAAATTTTTTAAATCGATAATATATAAAAAAATACTGGGGTGGTGCCGTCTAAAGTGAGACACACTGTAGAAAGATCAAATCTACAACAAGATTCAAAGTGTTCGAGTTTTTAATTTGGGACTATCTTCTGAGTTTGCTCAAGCTGAAGACTTATCAATTTTCAGCGACTGGAAAAGTTAGGTTAACATGGTTGACTAATATACCTAAAGAAAAATTAAGGGAATTCGAATTTAATTACGATTTCTCTAACGTTTTTCAAAGGTGGAAACAAAAAAGGCAGCAGGGACCAACGGTAATAAATTGATATTTAATATAATTCCCCTCACAATCACATAAAGCAACAAATAAACCCAGAGAACCCTCCAGGAACAACTTTTCAGCTTTTACCTTTTATATGGCTGGATACAAAAGGTTTATTGTTAAACCCTTAAGAAACGTCTGGATTTAAAATGTAGCCCCTGCAGTTCTTCAGCTCTTACGTAAACTTTATTTACTTGATTCGTCCCCGGAAGTTAAGTTTATACAAGCCCGAGGTTAACTTTAGCACAATTCAAATACAAAGTGTAGTAGTAGTCTTACATAAAACTCCCTCCTAAATTGTAGCTTTAAAACAAATACATGTTTCGTGAAATAAATCCCGTTCTCGTGCACGAGTGGATGTGAAGGCTTAATAATATTATTCCCAAACGTCGCGTGATTTGTTTAAACTTAGTAAATACAAAGGTAAAACGTTATGAATTTTCAAGGTGGGTCGTATTACACGTCAAAAGGTTTCTCCTTAGCGGTTTCAGTGAAACAAGCGCCTTAATAATGCAAAAGGTAATTATTTATGGCGCACTTCGCGAATATATACGTTAAAAGCCATCTGGGCCTTTTCCACGCTATACCATTTCCCATCTTCTACCACTTTGCATAAGGTATGACTTGCAGATAATTTAATACCCTGCCCAGAGGAACCGTCTTCACACTTGAATTATTCACTTCTACGGTGGTCAACGCTGTTTTATTCTTTTTTTTACAGGTTAAACCGGCTCTTCGAATTTTTATAAACTGAATCTAAGTAGGCTTCAAAACTTCAGTTGATCGACTAATAACGCAAGCAAGTAATCCATGTTAATAATTAAAACTGAAGGGTGGGATTTAATACAACGGAACACAGAAAAGCTCGGAAAATCTTTATAAAGAACACGAGCAGCTTGGGATATTTTCATTGACTACACATGAAAAATTTCTTTAATAAACGAGCGAAGAAAAAATAGCCTGCACTCTACGAGGCGATTTATCAAAAGATATATTTTAGTGAAAACACGAGTCGAATATTTCGTCTTCCTGATACGCTCACAACATAATTTTTTTCTTAAATTACGCTTTTTGAGTGTAAATATTTCGTGCCAAAATCTACGTTACAGAAGTTGTCTTTCAGGATAAGCAGATTGGTTTTAAGGTCGGACATTCTCCACCATGTCTTTTTTGTGATGGAGCGATACTACAAGAGACAGTCAGCGATGCTTTAAAGGTGTTCGGTAAGGTGCGCTACTAAGACCTATTTGTGGGAACTAGGTCGCCTGGTGATACAAAGCGCAGTTAGAAAAATAACCGGAAACGTGGTATAAGTTCATTACAAAACACCAAGTGTGCTTAGTACTCGGGAAGAATATATATGCTGCCATCTAGTGAGTATGGTGGTAAGTAATTTAGCGTCCCAGCATTTTGTGTTGAGTATCAAACATGGCACGTCAAATTAAATGTTGTATCAAAGTGTTGAACATTACTTCCCCAAGGAGCAAACTGTGCGCAGCAGAACCTATTGTGTCTTGTGTCTTCTTACCAAAGGCTGTCTCCAGTAAAACAATACCAGACCACACAGCAGGTGCCACTATGATGACGATACAAGACATGAAGTTTTAGAACGTTTTTATTCCTCAGACCTGGAACTGTCTGATTTTTATTTTTCTTCTTTTGGCATCCAACAGCTGCTTTTCCCTTACCGTTAGTGCATTATACTACAAGGGAATTAAGTTGAATTATAAGCAGGTACCTTCTTCATTTTTCCAATAAACCGCGTCTGTGCCTAGTAATCAAGTTAACATGGTTGTATCTGAGAGGTAAATAATTTCGAAAGCGAGCCATCACTCCGGGCGTGGCCCAAGTATCTACACGCCATAGCTATTCAAATCGTTCTCTACAGTTCTCTACATCCACACCTTTCAATTCTTTAGATTTTAGCCGGCTATCGTCTGTCTCAAACAAGGTTTCTTCTTCTTCTTCTTCGGCGGTGCAAAGTAGCAGCACACAAACCCTGGGCCAATTGTGCATCCGCCGCAAATTAAGGGATGCCTTCATACAGACTGGCACCTTGTGCATCGAGGCGCTCCGTGTACCATTGGGCTCTAAAAGACCGGCTCCAAGTAGTTGATGTCCCAGAAGATGTAATCTGGGGTATCCTAAAAGGAGATGAAGGGAGGTTTCATCTGCTTTGTTACAAAATTTGCAACTTGGGTCCTCGGAGAGGCACATCAGATGTAGATGTCTTATAAAGAGGCCTGTGACTATCCTGATGTGCTTCCTCAAACAAGGTTTGAAAACCTGGAGGATCCAAGCATCTCGAACGTCTGCATCAGAGCCATAGGCGATTATGACAATGAAGAATTCTATCTATATAAGCACACTAGGATAGTTCGTCTAAACCATCTGATACCGCATCAGGTGCTGAGAAGAGCAGCGGGCTTTTTATATCCTAGATTATGTAAAAAATTCACAGCGATTTCAAAAAATTAGGAATACAAGGGGATCACGTAAAGGAAACGCCATTTTGCCGAAAAAGGCACACGGTTAGAATAAATATGTCGAGAGCGCCGTGCAAAACAAAGGTTTGTATGAATGGTATTTCTAGTTTTTTACATATTATGCATAGTGTTATGGCTGATATTCTTTGGGATGAAGGTCGAAAGATGCATGGTATTTGTTTGTTACAAATCAAGTGATAAAAGCCTAGCTAGGAGTCTTGGGTTCGAATCTCACGCAGTGCTAAGGATTTTTACAAAGAATTCGCCACTGTTCGAGTGATGCCATTTAATCGTTTGGTTACAATTAATGATTCTGTCTGCAGAAGACAAACATAGCATCCTAAAACTTGGGATAATGAGGAACAGTCTTGAAGTTTGAATGCCCTGACCCTTACCTATTTGACTGGTTTCGAAAATACTGCGTTCCGGTACTTTTTGTATGTCTGTAGTAAAGTAGTACTTTCATTTGCGAAAATGTTGTCCCACTGGACGTATTTAAAGGAAAATTCTACATCGGAGCTATCTTCGTCGACTGCAATGCGAATAAAGGATTACAAAAAGTCTGGAATTATATCTTTTCAATGTGATCTCGTACACGTTCACGAAAGATGCCTTTCCGGAAACAGTTTAAATCGAATTATAATAATATTCTTGGTACTATTATCGAATGTATCTGCTTTGAAGTACTAAGCACTTATTAGGCTAAGAAGCAAAATGTCACTTATTAAAAATAGTTTAAATTTTTCTACAGAAAGAGCTGGGTGCGAAGCACTGCAAGTTCAATTTTTGTACATCGCTTGCCAGTACCTATGTACCAGATCCATAATCTTTAAATATTCCTAGCCAAAAACAATATATATACAGACTGTCCAAAAACCCTATCAAGAAACTTCCTACATTCTGGAACCTCCCAAAATGGCATTTCATTTTTGGACCAAGGGGATTGGTTCCTTAAAAATCGTAGAGAAACCGCTAAAACAAAACGCCTAAAAGAAAAAATTCAATTCCCCAAAGACCGGGGCCATCCTATAAAAATCTACTTCGAAAACTTCATATATATAGGTATACATTTCAACAACGTAAAATTAAATCATCTAAGACTTGTAGACGACATAGTGTTACGAGTAATGATAAATCGAACAAATAAATGTTAAACTGATAATATTTCACGTTAAATGGATAAAAAATATACAATAAGTAATCATGAAATGCGCCGAATAAACAAAATTAATCAGACATACCAATTCAGAGGATAGGATTAGCTTGAGCGACCTGTGGTAGATTGAGCTATGTTTTCAAGTTAGATCTACCTACTTGTTTAAAGGAAAGTTTCCAACTACTGTGTTTTACCTGTTGCTGTAACCCAAAGAACTATGAACGCTTCGACACGTAGAATCTACCATACTACGTACTTCTACGCCAAAGAACAAGGTCTAAGGAACGTAGAAACGATGTTAAAGTTGAACTGTACGATACTCATTACCAGAACTATGGACAATAGTTGCTTGAAGGGTGTCATATAAAGCAAAACACGTGACGTTTCAACTAGGTGGTTCAATTGTCTAAAGAGAACCGAAAACGATAGAATACAAACAGTGCAAGAATTTATTTGTGGAATCGACCACCGGAGGTTTCTGACGTTGCTGAATTATGTCATTATGTTGGCAGGATAACATTTTCCTACGAATGAGTACAAAACATCAACCCGCTCTATCAGTTAGTGTAGTTTTTGGCAAGCACTTGCTATGTTTTCGCTTATGGAAAATATCGAAACGCAAGTGGCCTTCCAGTTTTTTCATTTGGAGGCGAAAACTATAATGGGGTCGAATCCTATTCTTGAGGCTTCATCGCCTTCATTTTTCACCGTGAATTTTTGGACGCTGAAGTTCAAGCGTGGCCGCATACACGCAAAGATGATGAATAACTAAAAAACGTCCAAAAACCACACCAGAAATCATTGATAAAATGCTTGATACGGTTTTGGCAGACTACCCAATGAAAGTGCATAAGATTGAGAAGGTCGTAAGCACCTCTCTCCAGGTAGTTAATATTTTGTATAACGTATGAGTATGAGAAAACCTTCTACAAAGTGGGTGCCGCATTTGTATGAAAATACGTTCGAGCCCAAACCCTAACAGGGTATCTGGAATTGTTTAAAAACAATTCAGAATCGAAAATGTAATGAAAATTATAAACTGGATATAGTAAAATGGTTCCGAAGAAGGCAAAGCTCATTTAACGGGCTGAAAATGTTTTTCGTTGCCAAAGAAATTTTTTTTATCGGTTGTCTGGGCAAGGGAAGCATAGTACAAAACTGTGAGCCAAGTTAAAGGCGCCAATTGAAGTCAAACGTTCAAGAATAAAGTATCGTTTCCCAAGGACAATTCATCCTTTCATTCTAATGTTATCACTTAGCAAACAAAATCTTACCACAACCAACATCCAACTATTTCTGAAATTCAAAACATTCTTGGATATGATTTCGGTCGAATGACAAAGGGATTGATCCTGTAAATTGCTGAGGACCTTGAGAAAGTATTTTCAGGAAGAAAGAGTCCAGAAGCTGGAGGAACGTTAGACTAATTGTACCGACCTTGAAGTATTTTGTGTTCTTTGTCATCTTTTGAAATATTTTGACCTATCGTTATATGTGAGTGATTGCTTGATTGATTAATCTATTCTGCACTGTCCTAGGCCTCTCCCCACTGGATATCTATATATGTGGAGGAAGGGGCTTTGAGGTAAGCCATACGATTGTGAGTCAAGGGTTTGTGGAATGTTAAAGGCACTGGAGGAAGACATCAACATATCCTGAAGGAGGTTGTTCATGAGCAGTTGTGGAATCCCTCCCGCCGACTTATATATTTAGGAAACACTTCAGCATCATTTTGAATGGAGAATATATATCTATATTTACTGATGGATCTAAAACTACAGAAAGTACAGGCGCAGGCATCTTCTCAGATGAACTGAACCTTCATGAAAGTGTACCACTAGGCAATATTACCACAGTCCTTCAAGCAGAGACAGTGGCTATAATACAAACTGCAACTACAAAGTTGTCTCAGGCATAGTACACCAGTGTAGCCACAATCTAGAGCTAGTTGCTGAGAATAATAACCTAAAATTCGTCTGGGTTAAAGATCATGCCGAACTGATGCTTTAGCAAAGCAAGGGTCGGAACAGCCTTTTTGGGGCTCCGGGCCAGCATCTTCATTAACCTTCATACTATGATTAGCAAAGAAACCTACAATCGCCATTGTGATAGGTGGGTGAACATGACCAAATGCCACCATGCGAGGATGGTAATTGCGGCGCAAGATTCTGTGCTCAGTTTTCCCGAAGTAAACTGCGCCTCATCGTTGGAATACTATTGGGCCACTCGCCACTGTAAACCGAATAAACACATGCACAGGATAGGGTTGACTGATGACCCCATCTGTCGAGGGCGAAACCTTGAGGACGAGACAGCAGAGCATCTCCTTGCTCAACTCAGAAAATAGGGCCCAACATGGCTGAAATTCGTAGCACTTCTCTGGCAGATAGTTCGTTAAGAGGGTTGGATGGCTTGAGTAAGCATTCAGAGGGTTATGCTCTAACGGGTCCAAATTGATGCCTAAGTACGCACCCTCCCCTTACAATCCAGAATTCAGAATCCAATACAGCGCCCTACCTCAACCCATCAACCTGTAGGATTAGGGTTTTCCATAAGTCTTTATCGGTCTCTACATGATGTTATATTGACTGAGGGTTTCATGCTGGTGGCTAAAAATTTCTCGATAATATCAGTTCAACGAGTGGGAGATTTGCACCTACATGTCTTAGCTCGGCGTCTGGTTTATCCTGGTGAATATGGCGTTACACCTAAAGAATTGAGGTTTACTGAGCTAATGACTGTTGACAATTTTTGCTGCTTTGGTATAACGTATTCACACGATGATGATAATCAGTAAGTTGTACCAGTGCAGATAGAATACGAAAACCATTTTCCAATGGTTTGCAATTACTAAATGTTCTTAACCAAGGGTGTTCTATTTACGTAATTTCCTCATCGAGGACGACTTAATTATAATAGAAGACGGTGATTTTAAATTTAAAATCGCCAAAAGAAATAAAAGACAAGTATGTGACCTTGAAACAGTTTTTCCAGGATAATTATTGGGTTCGATTTTATTCACTTTATACGAAAAATTCTCTTTAGAAGAAAGAACCAGAAAATCCAATAAAACAAGTCACCAGAAATGAAGCTGAAAGGGATGAAGAGCAAGAACGATTTATCTGGGTGTTCCCATCCCTTCGATTACTTAAAACTTTTTTCAAAACCGAGGGCATCGAAAAAATGTCACAGCACTTTATGATAAAAGTCGTATGAACATGCTCTGTACTTCATCCTATAACCTTGTTCGCATTAATTTAACGTAGCTGTCGGTGCAGTTAACTCAATTTCCTCCATTACGTTTTACATATCACCTCCTTCGTGACTGCTTCCTGTGGAAACTAACACTCTACTCGTTAAGTTTGATCCAAATACCTTCGGTGCTTCCTACTAGGAAATACATTTTCATTTATTTATTTCTGTATATTGAATTCTTATCGAATTTTATAATATAAAGTTGTGTAAACATCTTTAGGAACGTCGGTAGATCATGTCATTTTACATTTCAGAATTATGATTAAAAATATACATGTATATCTTAATTTGAAAATACGGTTTTTTTGCTTTGCGTCCTTGAACCTTTTAATTTCCTGTAGTTTGCATATAAATTGTCCAAAGATGTAAAAAATATACATCAGATATACAGCACATTCGCAGTATGTACTTCGGTGGGTCATATTTTAACCCCGAAACTGCCGAAGATATTGGAAAAGGACGAATATAAGCTTTTTATGTTTCCTGCCCGGAATTTCTGTCACAGCTCATATCCGACACCCGTGTAGAATTCGCACTTCGTCTCGTATTCCGGCTTTACATATTAAAGTGTTATCATATTTTCCAAATAAATCTACTGTGAGTAAGAACCTTTACATTTTAAAAAATTCACGTTTCGTTGTTAATTTACCGGTTATAATTCTACATTTTTCAACGCCAATAAAAAAGCTTTGTGTTACATTTCCCGTCTTTTGTTTGTGAAATTTTCTTAAGAAATTCGCCTTTTTTGAACCCTTATAAAGTTAATTGCGTTAGGTTGATGATTCAACATTGATAATTAATGTCATCTACGCTTTAAATTCTTTTTGAAAAAACGTTTAGTAGAACGTAATTTCCCTGGTGTAATCACTCGGAGCTTGTTTTCCTTTTGTTAAGGACCTTAAGAGGATTTTAGAGATTCACTGTAAACAACCTTTTATGAGGCGCCTTTTGTCGTTCCAGACTTTTTCGGACAATTTAATTACTTAGTCTTTTATCGTTTAACGTTCTATTAAATAAAAATTTTAAGAACCCGACAAATTTTTTTATTCCTTTTTAATTTCTTTATAGAATCGATTAAGTTGCATTTATATGTAGTAGGTATGTTACTTACTTATTCATAAACGCATTCTATCGTTTGGTGTCGATCTTTTCCTTTCCTTTCTGCTGAGAGTTTATTCCTTAGACCTACTCCATGTACATCCTCTCTTGTGTAGGATACTTCCTATTTCAGCATTCCACGTTTTTTTGGCCTACCCCTTTTCCTGTCCGTTGTTGATTTCCATATGGCTTCCACAAGTCTATCATTTCCCATTCTCAGGCCGGCTGGCGTTCCTCTATAAAGGACGGTATTGATTTAACTCCTAGCCGTCTTCTTATTTGTTCATTCCGCAACCTGTCATTCTTATAAACCCCCTTAATACTACGTAGTACTCTCATTTCAGCTGCTTGTATCTTAGATTTTAATTTCTCGAGAAATTACTCAAGATTCACTTTCATATATCAGGATAGGAACGAAGATTGACTTACATATTTTTGTTGATTTGTTCTTTATCAATGCATTTTTTAGAGCATTAAAACGCCTTGCTGCATCATTACTTCTGACTTTTGTAAATTTATATTGATTCAATATCTTTCTAATGTCTTTTTCCATCTATCAATAGTCCTTTGCAATTCTTTAACACTTGACGTCATCAGTAGGTACTAAGTCGCCTGCATATAGAAATTCTTTCACTATAACCTGGTGTAATTTTCGTACTTTGACTCTGATCCCTTTGCTTTGCTGCCTTGCTTCTTTAGTAATATCATCCATTACTGTGATGAACAGTAAGGGGCTCAATATTCCACCCTAGCTTATTCCTTGGTTGGTAATAAACTGTTTATTAGTTGCTGTTCTAGTTTTGATTCAATTCACTGTTTTTGTACACCCCTCGCCTTTGTAAGAACTTGACTAAATCTATCGCACACATATATAATTTTCCATTTCCTACCAAGACCTTTTCAGCTATTTGCTTCAGTCCAAATATCCAATCTTGTGTACTTCTGCCTGGCCTAAAACCTGCTTGTGCTTCTTTCAACGTTTTTTAACTTCTTTTCTTAGTCTATTTTCAAGAATTCTATCGTATACACTCCTCGGTAATTACCACATTCATTTTATGAATAGGAATTATTCCTGCTACTGTCCATTCATATTGTATTTTCTTCCAATTTCAAATTTCAACTAACAACTTATAGAATATATCTACTCCTTCTTCACTCATATACTTCAACATTTCTGGTTTGATTGTGTCCTTCCAGGGAGCTTTACCTAGTCTAATTTTGTCTAAGGCCTCCAGAACTTCCTCATATTCAAACGTGTCCTGTGTATTAGGTCTTTCTTTCTCATCCTTCTTTTTTATTTTACTTCTTCCTTTTTCCCAAGATTCACCATGTAAAAGTTCCTTACAATATTCAAACTACCTCTCGTTAATGTCCCAATTTGCCCATTCTTATCATTTACAAATTGTAATGTTTTGTTTTCTTTTCTGAGACTATTTAGCATCCTATATAGTAATTTTGAATTAAATTGTGCCTGTTTTTCCAGAATTTCATCTCAGGTTTCCTATTTCGCAATTTTAATCGCCCTCTTGACTTCCGCCGTTTTTACCTTATAAGGTACCGGGGATCAACGGAATTCATAATTAGAGCAGGCTGTGATATTTACCATAAAGTTGGCAACAGGCTTGCAGCTTGAAATTAAAAATTTTAAGTGTCAGAATTGAGGTTACCCGATGCATTGACGCTGACGGACAACAATTTGAGCATTTATTGTAATTTACTATCACGTGCAAAGGTAATGACACGCCTAAGATTTGTTATTGCAGCAGTCGATGAGTAACTTTCTTATTCTAACTTGTTAATCCTACCTACAAGGTTTTATGGTTATGCCCAAGTTACTCATCGACTGCTGCAAGGCTGTTTATCATACAATAACAAATCTTAGGCGTGTCATTACTTTTGCACGTGATAGTACATGTGATAGATAATCTATTTCATTCTTTGATTTGAGGTATTTTTTCCAGATCTTTTTCTACTCTTTAACTAGTGCTTTAATTTCCTCACTTTGTCATGCTGTCTGCTTTTCTGTATATTTATGCTTTGTCACTCCATATGCTTCAGTGGCTGCTGTTATTAGGATTTCTTTAAAGGTTTTCCAAATGTTCTTTCTGCTTTGTATCTAATTTCCCCTGACTTCTACTTCTCTTTTAATTATTTGATAATTTCTTCTGACATCCTCTACTTGTAGTTTATAGCATTTTATATTATAGAAATTCTGCTTTTTCTCATTTTGTTGGTCTCCTTTTATTTACGCTGTCCTTAGCTTCATTCCAACCAGATGATAATATCCTATTTCTGCCCGTCTTTCAACTCTGACGTCCTTTATTGTCTTTAAAAGCGTTCTCTTGGCTAGTACTTGTTTCTACTTTCCACCACTCTGGTGTACTTATGTATATCTCTATGCTCATAGAAAGTGTTAGCAACTGCTAGTTCATTGAGTGTGCAGAAATCCATCATATTCCCGTTGGTCGTCTTCATTGCTTCCCCAAATTTTCCTGCCATACCTTCGCTATTTTTCCTGTCATTACCCACTCTTCCACTTAGATTTCCTATTAATATTACATCTTCTTTTTAGCAACTTGTTCCTCTACTTCAGCTCAAAAACCTTCTTTATCTTCCTTTTTGTCATTCTCATTGGGTCTTTGTGTTATCGGTATAGTATGCAATTCTTTACTAATCTTTAATACTTTTACTGTCAAAAGTCTTTCAGAATTAATTTCATTGCTTCAGCTCTTTGACATACTTATTACAAATTATGCATGGAACTCTTGCTTCAGTCAATTTTCCGTTCTTCTCTCTCTCTCTCTCTCTCTCTCCATCTCTCTCTCCCTCTCTCTTGGTCGTACTCTCATGTATGAGAGGTTATGATTTCACATGTCGTCTTTAATGATCTCTTTCCAACGTTCTCGGCCTTCGGTGTTTTTTATGGTGGTCTGCAAAGGTTGTTCAATGATTTTTTTACTTGATACATTACATCTGGTAGGAGGATGACCTTTGTCCTTCTATCTTGCCTTGTACCATTATTTTCTCTAAGCTGTCTCCTTGTCTTCTGTTTATGTGCGCGTAGTACGGCAGGATTCGTCGTCTGCATGCTGTTGAGAGTTGTTCTTTGATTCTTATTTCTTGAGTTATTCGTCCTGTGTACTGTCCATGGGATTCTCAATAGTCTTCTCCAGCACCACATCTCAAACGAATCAATTCTTTTTCTATCGCTTTCTTTGATGGCCCAGTTTTCAACACTGTTTAATTTTTGTGTTCTTTGAAATTTGTCTGTCTGGCCAAGTTATTTGTATGCGTCTTCTAATCTCTGGTTCACTATTTCCTTGATTATTTATAATGGCTCCCAAGTATGTAAAACTATCAGTTCTATCGATGTTTAGAAAGTTGTTTGGGTGTCCCAACTTATTTCCTCTATCTACTACCATGGTCTTAGTTTTATTTAGGTATACTTCCAGTCTGAATGCCCTACTTTCTTCCGTTAGCCGTTGTAGTAGTTCTATTTCCTGCCAATCTTTTGCAAATAGTGTTGCGTTATCAGCATACCTGAGGTTGTTTATCTTCTTACCCCCTGGCCAGTTTTCTATTGTTCTTCACATTATAATTTCTCCACATGTTAAACAATTTAGGTGATATAATGCAGCCCTGTCAGACACCCTTTACACATTTGAAAGGTTTAGATAACTCATTTCCAATTTTTATGTAGTTTTCGTCTTTAAAGTTTTATGAGATGATCGGGGTGCCCATTTCTTCTAATGTTGCCATTTTACGAAATCGAATGTTTTACTGTAGTCGATGAAACATATGACCGCAGGTATGCTGAGTTCTCTCGTTCCTCTTCCTTGGACAAAATCTGCTTGTTCAAAGGGTATTTGTTTATCTAGGTAGGTCTTCAGTCCTTGGCGAATTATGTATAACGTTATTTTGCTGGCATGTGAAATAAGTGCTATGGTTCTATAGTACTCACACTTACGGGTTGTTCCTTTTTGTGTATCAGGACGATTACCGATTTTGTCCAGTCTTTGGGCCACTTTCCTGTTTTCCACACTTGATTACAAATGTTCGTGAGTATAGCAATTCCTTCTGGACCGGTTGCTTTCAGCAGTTCAGCTGTGATTTGATTAAGGCATTTTGAACTTCCGTTTCCAATATATCTGGTTCTTCCTCTTGTGCGATTTCTGCCTTGTCCACTTCGTCTTCTTCTACATTTTTCTCTGAGTATAGCTTGCCGCAGTACTATCTCCTTTTTGGTTTGAACTTCGTGCTAGTAAGTTAACTTTTTTCTTTCTCCGCCCTACTTTAAATCAGCAGGTAAGGTATAGATAGCGTCTTCCTTTATTCTTTGATTCGGTCAGCCCTAACAATGTTATTCCTGTTTCCGATTTAGTCCGCTTATGTTCCCTAATCCTATATTAATTTCCCCTTTTCAGTGGTACCTACCTGTTATAATATCTGTATTTTGTTTAGATTTTCTCTTGCTTCATTATTGCTATTTTTTATCATGTCCGTTTGCTTTGCCAGGGTCGTCATCGTCTTTCCGTCCAGCATAGAATTTTTGCTTCTTTTTCTTCAGATATCCATCTTCTTTATCGCATATCCATTCCTTTCCGTTAATGAGTAACTTCTGATGCCCTACTTTAACCTTATTACCTTTTCTCTTCTCTTCCTGTGCCCTTTACCTTATTGTCCATTGGGTTTCTCTCTCAGATTTCGTAAGATCATCATCTGTAAATACCCGTGGTCCACGCAGATTTCCTAAACTGGATTTCCTTTCACTAATACTCTTTTTTATCTCCATATTTTGTAAAGTTACCTTACACATTTTTGGACCCATTCTCACTATTTCTGTACCGTTGGTTTCAGTTTCTATATTGCTCGTAATAAACTTACTCACTTTCTGCTTCAGTTCAATGTTAATTTTTGTATTTGTATCAATTTCTTTTACAATAATCTTATATCTACTTTTATATCGACTTTGGTTACTTATTCTCCTCTCTTAAAACCTGTAGTTCCTTTCTAAACTTTCTCAGAATTTCTATGAATTCCTGCCGCTAATTCTTAAAATCATTCATCATGCCTCTTACTTCCTCAATTACAATTAGGTGTTGTATGTACTTTTGACGTAAGCATTAGATTTCTTGAAACCGCTTGTTTATTAAACCCGAACGAGAGTTCTTAAAATAGGGGCATTTAAGGGCTCCGACTGGGGTCAGGTACTTAGTTGATCTCGGGACATATGTGCGAGCGAGCAGCTTGTTTCGTGAGTGAGTAGGTGAAATGCATTTCTGGATAACTAGTAATGCAAGGATGAGAAGCTAGTCGGTAATTATGTAATTGTATTGTATTGTTGATATAGTTGTTATTTGTGTGGATAAGCCCTGAAGCTTGTTGGGGCATATTGTTGATCAGAACATGAGGCTCGTTGTTGTTTATCAGAGCATGAGACTCTGGGACCCTGTCAACCTGTAGTTATAAAGACCCTCGACCTGCCTAGTGCAGTGACTCCCGGGTTAAGCCCCCCGGGGTGGCCAGGTAGGCCTGTCTCCGCATTTCTTGTTCCGTCGGACTTCCTAGAGCGTGTAGGTCATCTAGGATGGATGGAATATTGACACGGGTGGATCTCCCATTGGTTGGCTATGTTCTGCCATAGTTGGCTTGCGGTACATTTCTGCCTGCTTTCAGATCTACAAGTAGCTGAAGATGCACCTAACATTAATCACTTTCCCGAGGGTTTTTCTACTAGATGCAACGTGTGATTCCACAGGGGGATTCTCTCCTCCCTGTAAGTAACACTAACCGAACCTATACTGCTAAATGTAGTAACACTAACACTAAAAATATGAAACTTAAATTATACTTATTAAGAAGACTGTGGTTACAAAACCTCCTTAGATTTATTTCTTTAATATATAAAGCAAAAACGTCTGATAAATATTTAAAATATGCAAGTTTTGAAATATGTTTGTAAATAACTTATCGCCAAACGAAACAAATTTAAAATACTTAAATGAAAACACGTAAAATTTAAATTTATGCATTCGAAGGTGATTGAAATATGAAACAGATTCTTAAAATAAATATTCCAACTTTTTTTTAGGCACATGCTATAATTAAACCGCATGTTTTTAAATAAACAACGAATATATAAATTGAATCGTAAATGTTTTCGTGTCAAAACTAAAACCCAATAATAAAGGCAGCTGAGTCCATTAAGTAAATGAATCACTAAAAATATGCTTCTTTTTTAAGCTTTTCCACGAAAATGCATTAATTTTAACAGATTGCTTGTTGTAAAGCATAAAGTACGAAAATATCCGAGGAAAACTTCAATTATCTAAATTACTAAAATAATTTACCTTTTCAAAGCATTCGTGTACCTTAAATTCACCCAGTTTGCAAAATCAGCAAGCGGCAAGAAAATCCAGCATTTTAAAGTAAAATAAATATTAATTTAAAATATGAAAAGTTAAATATAGAACTGGGTCAGTAAGATTCAACAAAATTAATAAACGAATATCCGGAAACAGATGCAGGTCTCCTGGTTTTGGGGTTTTCTAACTTTATTAAGTCTGAAAAATACAGATGCATCATCCAATTGATTCCCCAATCTAACCTGTGCCCACGGCTGGGATTCGCAGCTGTGTCCTGTTGGCTGCAAGGTGGACGTTCAATTCATTAACACCACCATGTAGCAAACAATAAGAAGTGTTAAAAAGGACACCCTTTATTCGTACCGCCACTGTGTGCCGAACCCACAGCACATTCGCAAATAACAACATTAAAATATGAGACGACGATCAAGCTTTAAAATCTTCCTGAAATTAAATAAATCCCAAGCATTCTAAAATTACGATCCCTCGTCATAAAAAAACCTTTCTAAAGCCATCAAGATTTCGTCTTTTAAAAATAACCATAATGACTGTGACACACTTAAGGCCCGAACTAGTTCATAAAAACATACCGCGGAGATAAATACGGAAGTTGGGAAGTTCCGTTCGGTGTATGTGCCAATGTGCGTTTATTTATGTTAGGAACATCTTTTGAGACAGGCAAACAAGATAAGTATATATTGACAGGGCGTCTTCTAATAACAGCGTTTGTTTAGTTACAGACAATACCATTTCCAGACATTTTGGTTTATCAAATCGTGCCGAATTCTGAATTATAATAGCTCATGAATAACCCTTTTCATAATTAAATTAAATTAATGGTGATATTTGGCAAGTAAAATAATGGAGAAACAGACGCAAAAGGAAAATATGCCAAGTATATATTAAAATATGTCGAAAATATGCCATCGGAAATATACTAAAATAGCTTAATTTAACAAAAAATGCATTTTAAAACAGTATAAAAATGAATATACGATAAAGGTGAATTGCTGTCACAAATACACAAAAAAGTTGGATTGTAGCTGTAAATAAGTTCCCTTCGATAATTATATTTTTTTAAATCATTAATTAGCCTAATAAGACTAAAAAAATCGAAAATGCATTTAATATGCTGTCTGAAACAAATATACAAGATATCGTGAGGGTCACCAAAGCCAATAGAATAAGATGGTTTGAACATATTAGGTACAAAGAAAGGATACAGGAGAGCTAATAAGAAGAATTACGAGTTGGAGACCAATGGAGGACAGACCAAGAGGAAGACCCAGAAAGAGATGGGAAGACCAAGTAATAGAAGACATAAAAAAGTTAGGGATAAAAGATTTGAGGAAGGAAGTGAAGGACAGGAAAGAGTGAAGGAAGATAGTAACCAAAGCCAAATCACACGAAAACATTTAGGTAGAATAGGAGCAAGGAAATACGGAGTGATTCACCGCAGAGTATCATAAAAGTTCCAAGCGGCTACCATTTCGACAGGAGTGCCAAGGCTAATAGAATACAATGCTGTTAAAAATATACCAAAATACATTCAAAAAGTGGTAAAATATGCAGAAAAAATCTGAATATGCTGTTAGCAATATATCAAACTGTCGGATATTGTTTATAATAAAATCCTATCTGAAGGTTTCCAACATAACAATAAACTTAAGAAATTGGTAATGTAATTAATTAATCTGCCCTCAGAAACTAATATGCTAAAATAGCTAGAACAAAAGAAAAATGTATTTGAAAGCTAAGCAATTTTTTCCCGCCACGAAGTAACTGCCTGGCCTTTCTTGAATAAAGAAAATCAGAAAATAGCGCGCATATTTGTAGGAAAATATGTCAATTATATGCATAAAACTACCACCTTATGCTGTATACCATAAGGAAGGATATTTTTTAAAAGAACAAAACCCTGTCTGAAAGTTCTACTTGGTGAAAGCTTGTCGTTTAATACTTAAGTGAGTAACAATAAACTTAAAAAAATGAAAATGCAGTTAATATGTTGTTAAAAACGTATATACCGAAACAAAGTAAATATGTATTTGAGAGTCTAAACAAAATTTATTTCTTCCAGGAACAAAGTAATTACTTCTTTCTTTCTAAAAATGACTTTGGAAATATGTATAATCAAACAAAAATTTGGGAACTTTTACTGTAAAAATAAATCCAGGCAGTATCGGTGTATATTTATAGCAAAATATGCTGATAATATATCGAAGCATACTGAATATACATACATGCATAGATGCATACATAATCTTTATTCAATTTGTACCAGCTGTTGACGGTGTTGGAAAGTATACTAAATATGCTGTCACAAATATACCAAATAGTCAGATATTCTCTATAATAAGAAAATCCTAGCTGCAAGTTGTTCCCTTTGGTACGAATAATCTGACCTAACGATACCTAAAACCGTCAAAATGCACTTAATATGCCACTCAGAAACAAATATACTAGAACAACAGATACATATAAATATGTATTTTTAGCAGATTGAGCAAAATTTATTGTTTGTAGCCACAAAGTAACTGACTATCTTTTCTTCCTTTGTAGCTTTTCTAATTCCTATATTACGTTAAAATTAAATTCAGAGAGTTTTGATGCATACTAGTGTCAATGAATATGTTCCAATAAGTAGATATTAAAATGCTCTTTAGAAGAATAAGTTTTCTTTGGTGAGAATAGGTTTTTAAAGCTTAACAGTTAACTGATCTAACTAAAAAATTGAAAAGGCATTTAATATGTCATGAGAAGCGAACATGCCAGAACAACTAAAAAATATGCTTAAGAGACCGAAAAAATTTATATTTTTTTGTCACTAAGAAACTGTTTTCTTTCGTATGAGACTTTTCTAATCTACATATTCAGGTAGAAATAAATGTAGAAAGATTTTCTACCGTTAATAAACGTATACCAATTGCCTTTGACTATATATATATATGACCGTGCATGTAGATTTGCACAAATGTGCGGCATATTTCGATAAACGCATGTATGTATGAGTATACTATTAAGCTGGTCTGATTCAAATGGAGTCTGTTTCCCACCATTTATATACTAAAATATAATCCTTGACTTTATTCTTTATAATTTTAGGCGGTCATATGCTGAGTAACAATCGCAGCGCCACGTATTTGCGGAAGGTAGGCATTTCCAAGATTTTAAAGGAGGTATTAGTTAACTGAAGTGTTTCCTATTTCAAGGAAGAACTGTTATATCTAAATTTATTCTACTTAATTTTACGCTAAATGACAATCGCATTACTACATATTCTCGCAAATATGCGGTATATTCGAAACATATGCTATAATAAGCAATATTAAAGGTGTTTTTAGACAAGCTCCTGCCACTTTAAGATAGAGATGTAATGTTTCAATTTATTATTCTTAATTTTAGACAGTTTTATATTGGGTAGCAGTCACCATGCCGCGTATTTGCAGGAACATGTGGGAATATAGAGATATACAAAGTATTAAAACATTTTCCATTCAACTGAAAAAATTAATATTTGGTTGTATTCTTCTTAATTTTAGCCAGATTTATGCTGATAATAATCACAATGTTGCATATTTCAGAAATATGTAAAGATCAACAATTTCCAGTCGCTTGAAACATGTTTCCTACCACTTCAAGGCAGAAATTGAATCTTTGAATTCAGTTTGCTTAGCTTTAGGTGATTTTACGCCGAGTAACAATCACAGTGTCGCATATTCGAGATATACGCAAGGTTAAGCAAATTATTGGTCAACAGAAAACCATTTCCTATTATTTTAAAACAGAAATGTCTAAAATTGATCGCAATACCGCATATTCTCGCAAAATATGTGATATATTGAAATGAAGCGATGTTCTAGCATGCATCGTGAAAATTTGCCACGTGCGTTGATATGACATGTTATCTAGGGTCACTAAACTGACAGGTAGAAAGGCATGCGAGATACACGTGTACCTGAAAGATGACTCGAGCCAGCTTACTGTGTAGTGCGTGGGAACGTTGAAATAGCATTCTTTAAAATGCATAGCTCAGTACGTTCATGGCACGTAGCACCAGCAGGGAAAGTGCATGCCTTTGTTCCAAAACACGTGTGCGTGGGAGCTGACTTCTTATACAGGGTGATTCAAATTCGCGTGTATGCATGGGGATCTTGGAAACGGTAAGAGATAGAGAGTCGGTAAAATGGGGGCAAAGTTGCGTAATCAAAGGACCAACAATGTCCATTTAAAAAATCAAGGCTAACTTATTCAGTTTTTTAAATATTTGAATAAAACTAAAATTTTTGAGAATCGTTTTTATTTAATTTTGACCTTATTTGAGGAGATATTGAAAAACGGAAAACACTTTCGCATGACCACTTTTTGTCCTCTATCGAATAGCTTAAATGGAACAAAAATTCCAGGTCTGTATTTAAGAAAATGAACTTGATGATGGCCCTGAAATACCGAAACGTTGCATCAAAAATGTATTTAAGCTATTCGATAGAGGACAAAAAGTGGCCATGAGAAAGTGTTTACCGTTTTCCAATACCTCCTCAAATAAAGTCAAAATTAAATAAAAACTATTCTCCAAAATTTTAGTTTTTTTCAAATATTTAAAAAACTGAATAAGTTAGCCTTGATTTTTTAAATGGACATTGTTGGTCCTTTGATTACGCAACTTTGCCCCCATTTAACCGACTCTCTATCTCTTACCGTTTCCAAGATCCCCATGCATACACGCGAATTTGAATCACCCTGTATAAGCAATTGCCCAACAGAGCTCTTTATGGTTGGTGTGGTTGTCGATTAACCATATCCTTAAGAAGTCAGGTCCTTCGTATTAGTGATGTTTCCTATGGTTTCACGTGAGATTATTTTGCTGTATTTATTCAATTCATAGTAGGATTTGCTAATAGTTTGGATCAAACCCTTTGTGTTTATCTTTAACTTTAATTTTAAATAATATTTTGTGAAACTAATTCAAAGTCGGACAATATACTATATTTTGTTAGTTAAATCAGAATTTTTATAGAAAGCATCTCGCAGCAAATCGCCACGTGGCGTAACTAGTTATGCATACCACCACGTTGGTAGTTAAGAATTATCAGAAATTCTACTAAATTTAACTAACTTATTTTTACTAATGGTGGAAACCACTACGTTACAATATTTCAAACATATACAGTATATGTATATTTTTTAAACGTTTTTTTAGACAAATGGGGTGGGATTTATATCATATAAAGACAGCACCTAAGATTTACAAAACATATTTATGCTTCTTAAAATTGTACGGCTTTTTCGCTGCGTAACAATCTGACACAAAAGTGAATTCTGTTTTAATTCCCCATGTTAAAACAAAGTTGTACAGAGGCATCGTTTGTCTCCGAATACAAACATATGTATCCCCTCAGGGCTACAGTGAAGCGCAAAGCAAGTTGTTTAAATGTCCTGCGAATCGAAGTTACAGAAGAGAGTTGGTATGGGACGAACACGAGGGATTTTTTTTTGTAATTATTCACAAAGATAAATCCTCTGAATGAGGGCATGTGGGATTATTTTGTTTTAATAAACCAGATTATTTTGATGGCCCTATTAAAATAAAATACGCATCAGAAACAAAAGTATTTTTGTTTATATAGAATTGTGGTTGTAATATGAATGAATGCAGAATACGGTAAGTTGCTCAAAACTTTAAGAAAGTATAAATACGAGAAAGGTATAAAAATAAAATGGGGATATAAATAACCTGAGTTTTGCAACAGGTATGAAAAGTCGGGCAAAGAGCAAATACCTTCGACCGAATATAAAAGGAAAAAAATCCTGAGATCATCCATTCACGAAGATCATTTAAAGTAATCAAAATCTAGTTGAATATTTTTCTTAAATTTTTAAAAAGTTTGATGACTATTCTTCTTCTTGCCTTGCCTTTCCAGAGTGGGTTTTTATCACAAATAAGCGTATTTTTATCATAAGCCGTATTCATTAGATACTAAAAAAAGGCTATTTTTCCCCATTTTCACTGAATCATAAATATCTACAACGCCGCAATAAATAAACCGTTTGGAAAACCACAATTTGAATTTCGTGAATGATTTGGTTTGTTTTAAAATTTAAATTCGTATGAATATTCAATATCAACAATAATACCCGAAGCTACTCGTTACGTTTACACCGGCGAATAGTAGTTAGATTACCATTTAAGAAGCAACCGCCCGCTCCGCGTCCTACACAAGGTTAAATTAAAACCCTTTGTTGGTGTGGAGGAACATATCATTGATTTTCTTTGGTTTCAGAGAAAACCTATCGATTTTGTGATATTTATAATGCTAGATTAAGGCTCTGAAGGCTTCAGAAACACAGTGGATTAAGAGTCATCCAGGTTCGAACCTCAGCGACGGCGTTGAAAATTTCCAAGAACAGTTGAGATTCGAATCATGCTAACTAGGATGGCCATTCTGAGCAGTCGGTACTTTAAACTGAATTTTATAATGTTTTAAAATACAAATTCATTTGCTAATGTAACTACAATCCCGGTGCCTTCACCATTTTTTGGTGATTTTACGGGGTTAAATTAAAGCTCCCTGTTAATTTCATTAATTTGCCGAAATTTCAGACAAAACCTATTGATTTTGTGTTACCTATTATAATGGTAGATTAAGGCTTTGGAGGCCCCGGAAGCACAGTGGATTTAAAAAAAGCTAGCTTCGCGACCGACCGACCCAGGTTCGAGCCCCAGCGGTGGCGTTGAAAATTTCCAAGAACATTGAGATTTCAATTCTGTTAATTAGGATGCCCGTTCTTAGCAGTCAGTACGTTCTAACCTGTTATAAATTAATGTAACCCGGCGCCTCCACCATTTTTATGGATTCTACGGGGTTAAATTACAACCCTTTATTAATGTGAAAGAGCATTTCAATAATTTTCTGTAGTTTTGGACAAACCGTATCAGTTTCGTGGTATTCATAATGTTTGACTAAGACTTTGGAGGCCTCAGAAGCGCAGTAGCTTACGAGTCAGTTTCGCAACCACCTGTTATAGGTTCGAATTCTAGCAGTTGCGTTGAAAATGTCCGCAGGTGTTAAGATTTGAATTCTGTTGATTAGAACGGCCGTTCCTAGCAATCATATTTGAAACTAGGTATTAAAATGCTTAAAATTTAAATTTAGTTACTAATGAAACCCAAAACTCGGCACCTCCGCCATTTTCTGTGGTTTCTACGGGGCTAAATTAAAATCCTTTGTTTTTGTGGAGCATCATTTCATTTATTTTCTGTAGTTTCAAACAAACCCTATCAATTTTTTGGTATTTATAATGGCCGATTAAAGCTTCAGAAGCTTCCGAAGCACAGTGGATTAGGAGCCAGCTTCGTGACCGCCTAGCGAACCCCAGCGGTGATGTTGGCAATTTCCAAGAACAGTTAAGATTTGAATGCTGTTATTATCCGTAAATACTTTAAACTGAATTTTAACTAAATTCGAAGACTTCCACGGTCAGTGTCAGTATTAACAAAACGTCTTCTGGATTGGGAGGAAAGGGAAAACTAAAAGAGCACGGTAACTCAACGTGTCAACCAAGCCAGAGGCGAAACCCTTCTGAAGAGAAACAGAGGGAGCAGCGACTTTATACCGGCCGTACCCGGCCAAGCGTATCCGACTGTGACGACGATTGGTCAGAGGTGGAGGGGGCGGAACCACTGTTTAAAATTCAAATTACGTTACAAAGTAGCCTCTGCCATGTTTTCGTAGATTTGGGGGGTTTAGATACATTAAAACTTTTTGCTAGTATGGAGGAACCTTTCATTAATTTTGAGGTATGTATTCATAATGGTACATTAAGGATCTGGGGGCCTCAGAAGTGCAGTGGATTAAGAGGAGGCTTGTGACCGCCTGGCGGCCTGGCCAAGGTTCGAAGGCCCAGCGGTGACGTTAAAAATTTCCAAGAATAATTGAGATTTCAATTCCGTTAATTAGTATGCCCGTTCTTAGTAGTCAGTACTGAATTTTAAAATGTTTACGATTTGTCACGGCTTTTGAAATTTTGCAACAATTAAGTGTAATACGTCCCTGTTGCTCAAAGTTTAAGCCCGCCTGAAGCTGCAGAATTCACAGGAACTAACGTCAGATCAGCACATTCCTTTTTGGTTGCGAAATAATTCAGAGAAGTCCCAAATATGATCACCGAATAGCATGATGCAATATTTTGTTCAGCGAATTTCTTTGTTAAAAAGTCCGGGGAACCACCGATTGCGTAATACGCCAAAGCGACGCCACTCAAGGTTTGTAAATTAATTATTGCCTTCTATTTGTGTTTTGTGTCTGTTGTAATAATTTTGTATAGCCTTGTGAGCCTGGATACCAGTAGCTGGATTTCTTTCAGTAAGAAAGGGTAAGTAGCTACCAGCAGTAGGGTGCAGCCACCCCAACCCCTTCGAGCCCAGAAGGAACCATCTGCAGTACGTTCCTCGAGGCCAACTTGGGTGATTTCTGCAGTGATGCCCATTTTTGCTCCCGATTATGACCTCCCATCTCAAGGGTTAGGCGTTTCGAACCCCCCTTCTTCGACTGCTTGTTAGCGCGAGCCTTCGACTTTGACGTCGCCCCCATAGGTTGTTTTAGTGCGGAATTAGCATGTGACAAATTTAAATTTAGTAGTAGTTAGTAGTAAAAGTAGACACTCGTAATCCCTGGTATTTTTTTATGGATTTGGTGGGTTTACATTGAAACTCTTTGTTAGTATGGAGGAACAAACATTTCATTGATTTTCTGTAGTTTCAGACAAAATCTATCGATTTTGTGGTATTTATAAAGATAGATTAAGGCTTTCGAGGCCTCAGAACCACAGTGGATTTGAATAGATTCCATGTTAAGAAACTGTGTTAACAAATTAATTGATGAAAATTATAGTGTATAGTTAAAAATCACTAAAACTGTCCCTAAATACGGCACTTCTGTGCGGTGGTGTTTTAATACATTATTCTTTTGCGATAATGTTACGATGGAATGGTCCGGACAAGAGAATCCGGTATTTAATGGTCCAAAACGAGGACAAATTTACTTGACAACACATCGAATGATTTTTAATGCTAAAGATGCAAAGGATGTGATACAGTCTCTTAGTTTTCCATTCACTACGCTAAGCGATGTCGAATTAGAACAATGTGTATTTGGAGCTAATTATATTAGGGGAAAGGTAGGTACGCGCTCAACCCAATGATAACTGGATTGGCGAAGCCTCCCAAAAACAATTGGTATGCAGACCCACCACCAGCTTATGGACCTTTACCTACTGGTTATTATGGTTAAATGTCTCCGACACAAATATTGCCTGATCAACCTCCTTCTAATAGTGTGTTTATGAAGGATGCCCCTCCTCCATATCCAGGCATCAACAGTGCGTAGCAACCATCACTAGGATACGGAACTCCCTAGGGTTATCCTCCCTAGCAAGGATATCCACAACAACAAGGTTATCCTTCACAGCATGGTTATCAACAACAACCAGGTTACCGTTACCCACCCCAACAAAGATACCCACCACAACAAGGATATCCACCACAATAGGAAAACCCACCACAACCGGGCTATCCTCCTCCGCAAAATGGCTATCCTCCACAAGGTGCTTCCGGTTTCTAACAAATGAGCCCAGTAGATGCCAAGGCAGCACAAACAGTCCAATCTGCTTACTATGATCCTAATAAACCACATGGGGATTAAGACCATCTGGCCTAAGTTCAAACTCCAGTGGAAGTGTTGTCAATTAGGGTACCCGTTCTTAGCAGTCAGTACTTTAAACTGAATTTTAAAATGTTTCAAATACAAATTTAGTTACTAAGTAAACCCAAAAGTAGACACCCATAGCCTCTGCCATTTTTTTTGTGAATTCGGCGAGGTTATATTAAAACTCTTTGTTAGTATGGAATAACATTTCATTTATTTTCAGGAGTTTGAGGATCAAAACTCGGTGCCTCTGCCATCTTCTGTGGTTTCTACGGGGTTAAATTACAACCCTTTGTTTTTGTGGAGCATCATTTCATTAATTTTCTGTAGCTTCAGATAAACTCCATCAATTTTATGGTATGTATAATGGTTGCTTGAAGCTTTGGAGGCTGGCAGTGCGATAGAGTGGGAGCGCATGTAATACTGCAATATAGAAAGTTAAGCAAAGACCTGCTTGGCCAGACCTTGAATTAGTGACCACTCTGCGGCCCGGTGTGTTTGGCGCCCTTGTCACGGCTTTTTGAATTGTGCGTAAATTAGTATAATACGAGTATTAATTAGAGTCTACGTGTATAGTGCCAATTTTGCACATTCTTTTTTGGGCCGCGTAATAATTCGAAGAAATCCCAAATGCATGACCAAATATGGTAATGTAGTATTTGTTCGCTTGATTTCAAGATCAAGAACTCGGGGAAGCACCGAGTCGTTCACGATTTACGGCAGTTTGGCGCCGTTCCAGGCTTCACCCGCGCTCGAAGTCGCGTTTGTACATCTCTTTCTATCATCCTTCGTTTTACGAAATAGTAGCAAAGCACTTCAGAGTATAGCTAACTGTCCATCTTAGCGGTCTTGAAATTATTGTTCCGGCGTGGTAGTGAAATCCCGTGTTCGTTGGCCTCTAATTAGTTAGTTTTGAAAAACTATGTTACGACATTTTGTCGGATAATCCCAGAGAGTGTCTTCTATCTCGTACCGGACAATATAAGTTCTGTGTTGGAAGCTCCGTTTAAGTTCGACGTTGGTGAAGTTTTCCGTTCCACACAGTTTTCACTTTTGGATTAGATCATATACCAGTTGAGGACATCTTGTTGTCTTCACATCTGCTTCCAGAAGAAGGACTCGATCCCTTCTATACTACGCCGACTGCTGTCATATCTCTCCCTGGGGTTTTAAGCTTCCATCGCTTCTGGGCCACCCCAACAAAGCCCTTCCCAGGTAAAAGTAAATACTTTAGGCTACCTTTACTGTCGGTTGTAAGTGTACCGATTCAAGCCCTAATTCAGTACCGTTTTTGGTGATCCACTTGTGGCAAATACCAGTAATTATCATGTGCAAATCTAGCACTTTAAGCATCCTTACTTTTGTTTAATTTGTTCAACGAAGTCTTCAACTAGTGCGTATTACGTTTGGTTTTAGTGTTAATAATTTAGAAACATTGCGAATTGCCGTGACTTTTACTTATTTTATGTTGCATGCGCAAAATTATTTGTTATCAGATTCTTAGTCTAAGTTTTGTAATTGCCATCATCATTATTTTGATTGCGCTTAAGGGAGTCTAGTAGTTATTATTTTTTTTCGTAATTCGAGTAAATGTGACATCTCTTAATCACCCCTTTTCGCGTAATTTAAGATAAAACTTGTAGATTCATTTTGTGTCGTATTTTTAATATTACTTGCATTCATTCAATTTTTTTATTGATAATTCATTCTCGCCTTTCATTTGTGTCTGTGTTTTGTTTTAATATCTGTGTATAGCTTGTGAGCCTACCCACCAGTGGTTTTATTTCAGTAAAGTAACGGTAAGTATCTCCAATAGTAGGGTGCAGCAACCCCCAAACCCTTTCGAGCCCAGAGGAACAATCTGCGGTACGTTCTTCATCACTTTGGGTGGCTTTCCGTAGTTGCGCCCAATTTCTATCCCGATTACGACCACTGTCACTGTTTGCTAGTAGCGAGCTTAAGGACTTCGACGTCCCCTTTAAATGTCGTAGTGCGGAATTAGCACGTGAGACCCTCAATAGGGTAAAAGGAAAAGATAGAAGAAGGAGTACAGCTTTGGAGGCCTCAGAAGCGCAATAGATTAAGAGTCAGTTTGGCAACCATCTGATATAGGTTCGAATTCTAGCGGTGGCATTAAAAATGTCCGCAGGGCATTAAGATTTGAATCCTGGTAATTAAAATGACAATTCTTAGCAATCAATACTTTAAACCCAAAAACCCGGTGCCTCCACCATATTTTTGTTATTTCAACGGGGTTAAATTAAAACTTTTTGTTAGTGTGGAAGAACACTTCATCAATTTTCTGAAGTTTCAGACAAAACCTATCGATTCTGCGGTAGTTTTCCACATTAATAATAAAATAGTTTGAAAAAACTTGTTGCCTAACATATTAACATATTTATAACTGTTTCAGAATTACCTTAAAATTTTTGTAGTGAAGTTTTAGGAAGTTTTAGTAAGCTAACAGTTCTAATTAATACTTAATTTTGAGGAAACTTAAATAATAAACTTATTAAAGGCAGCCATAAATAACATACAAAATATGTCAATATTGATATCAGATCGTCGTTATGCATTATTACTTAACCTTATTTTTAGATAGTCGATAATTCATAAATGCTTAACCTTTTAAGCATTCCTCACGAGCTTTATTTTGCCGTGTTTTAGGAATTTAATAAATGCTGCGCGCTAATTTTACTTACAATGTGCTAAACTGTTTTAAAAGCGTAGTAAATTAGTTACAAATAAATTTTCTATAGTTAAAATTGCATAATCTGAAGAACAATCAAAATACTTCCGGGTTGAAAACAGAAGACATTATATGTACAGCAAGGTGTAGAAGTAATGACTACTGCGCCTTGCAAATATGCAGCCCATCTATCACCAGTCCGGCAACAACATGTTTGAAACTGCCCAAATTCTGCCGGACTGGTGATAGATGGGCTGCATATTTGCAAGGCGCAGTAGTCATTACTTCTACACCTTGCTGTACATACGTATGTGGCGGTATTTCGGAAGTAAACCGACAGATGTCGCGATTGTGGCGGGATGCGCAGCAACAGTGCGCAGAAGTGGAAAAACTTAAACATTAAACGGCGATCTTTGTAGGTCAAAGTAGGCCATGAATTTATTACGTTGGCATTAAATTTATTTAAAATTTGAACAGCCTGTTCCTTGTTCAGATGTTTAATTTTAGGTTATGTTAGAGAATAACATGTTCTTGTTGGAAGTACTTCCTCGAGTATTTTAATTTAAATAAATTAACTTCGAATTCCCAACAAAAAATATAATTAGGAAAATGCCTGAGCATATCTGTGGTGCAACCAAAGTGCAAATTAAAAAGCGCTTCGAATACTCTGGTATTGGGAAGTGAACTGAAGGAGGAGCTTAGTTAAAATGGCCGCTGTAAGGAGGTTCAATTCTTAAAGCCTATGTATTTCCCTACTTAAATGCTGATTTTAAATCGCTTCTATACCTTTTCAACTTCAAGTTGAGACTAATCATCTTCAAATTGAGAATAAACACATTCAAATTGAGACAAAACAATCTGAAATCAATTAAGCACATTCAAATTGAGATTTAACATAATCAAATTGAGAATAAACATATTCAAATTGAGAATAAACACATTCAAATTGAGACAAAACAATCTGACTTCAGCTTGTTTTGTCTCAATTTGAATGTGTTTATTCTCAATTTGAATATGTTTATTCTCAATTTGATTGTGTTAGTTCTCAATTTGAATGTGTTTAATCGATTTCAGATTATTTTGTCTCAATTTGAACGTGTTTATTCTCAATTTGAAAATGATTAATCTCAATTTGAAGTTGAAAAGGTATAGTATCTGTTTAAATAATTTTAGGGACATAATATTGGGATATTTTAACTCTTCATGGCATGCACTTTAAATAAAGATGTTTAAATGGGACTTTAATAAAGCTGTTTTGATAGAAATAAATAATTTCACCAGCCGTGAGTAACGTCATGTTGCATTATTTACAAAGTTTCTATTTCTAGTAGGTATTTGTTACGCATAGCAACTGTTGGGGAATTTTAAGTCTTCATTATATGGAATGTAGTTAAAGATGTTCTAATGATACTTTAATAGTAACGTATTAGTACAACAATAGTACAAATAAATAATTTCGTCACACGCGCGTAAGACAGTCAAACGGTTGGTTGTAAAGTTTCGTGATAAAGTGATAATGGCAGATAAATTAACTATGCTCAATATTTGCAATTATGCACAAGCAACATTTTCTTCTAGAAAGTACATTGAAGGGGAACAATTAATAAATTCTGGACATGTTATTTATTGTGGGTGCAAAAGTCAAGAAAATGTTAAAACAAGTATCGTTGCTCTTTGCCTACAAACTTCGGCGTTAAAAGAAGCACCACACGAAATCAACGGATGTTTGATTTTTGCAAATGAACAATGGAAAATTGAAAATATGATGTGCTCGTGTAAAGCTGGAGCAAGTCGTAGATGTAAGCACATTGTAGCAACATTAATGTATCTAAACAGGTAAGACACGTTTAAAAAAACAAAATTGTAGTTTAATATAAAATTATTTGTGTTTTAGAAATAATATTACTGAGCTGGAACTCACTTCCCAAACAGATCTCAAATGTTTGTGGAATCAAACAAAAGATAAAAGTTTACAACAGTATATTCCAAAACCACTGATGGAGCATTCAGGAATTTTTCCTAAGCCCCAAAAAGAAATTTTTAATATTTCGGCAGAGGTTGAAGAGAAATTATTATTAAATATTAATATCGACACCGAGCGACAAAATGCATTACGTTTACACAGGTAAATAGTGTAGTTTATAGTAATATCTATTAAATTTACGATACAATCATTAATTATTATTGTACAAATATTAGTTTTTAATTCGTTTCAATAATTTTTTATTTAAATGTAGGCATGTACTAACGTATTACAGCTGAGCTCGAAAATAAACTGTCATTAGTGGGGTAATTGTAGATCGAGTCTAAATTTCGACCTCCTACAGACAGTTCAAAATTCTACCGCATAGCGGCGTAGCGCTTGGATTCAGTTGCCAATAGCAAATATAACGTTAAGGAATTGTATAGAACTGGCAACTTGGGCATAACCTTAACAATTGGTATCACTTCTACTAACAGGGCGAACGTTTTATTTATACCCGACTCTGATCTGCAAACGTCGAAAATGACTTAGACTACTTCCAAGGTTAATAATATTGTATACAAAACATTTAAATTAAATAAATGAGGCAACAATGGTACGCCAAAAGCAAAATTAAAATTAGCATAAAAAGGCCCACTAGGATAAAATTAAACAACAACGTCGATTAAATAAACATTAGAAAACGCAGAGGTCAACTGAAATTTTAATCAAATTTTCAGCAACCCAGGAAACAATTTGCATAAAGTTGTCTACCAGCAAAATATTAATATTAGGTAAATTAATTAAAATACCTAAACCCATTTTAGTTTCCTGTATGAAAAGCTTTTACTGAACTCCATAATTGTGTATGAAAATCAAGTGGATGAATTGTGGGGTTTGGAAATGCAATAAAATAAGTCGTAAGTTTACCGTTCTTGTTTCTAATAATTCCTGATATTCCTTTCCAAAGCTAATTATAGTTTCAGCAATTCCAAGTTTATAACACACCTGTTTACTGAAACGCTTCATAAATGTCCGTGAATATTGGATAAAATAACATAGTTTGAAAATAAACAACTTATGAATTTCGGGTTTAAATTTAATCTGGATTTTGTTTGATTATTTAGTTTGGGCTGTTGTGGCTTCAAATGTTACTCTTTGAAGCACTTTTTCTTTATTATTGTCTCATTTAATTTGATATAACCCTCTGATTTAGAAGCTAAAGAAATTTGGGGCTATTTCGAATGTTTTAGAAAATTATTCAAGACAACAACTCAGCATTAAAAAATTACCACAAAGTTTTATTTTAAACTGAGCATAATGGAATTCGCCATTCGAAACTGCTCGTAAACTTGTGGACTGACTGTCCTCGCCGGACCCACCTTCTATTTTATTCTCATTTATGCCGGAGTCTTCCAGAGACTTCTAGAATGTTTTCGCTATTCCCTATTCACAACATGTTTCTTGATGATGTATCTCGCCTGAATTATTCGTGATATTTCTTTCAAAATTAATTGGAACTTAAGGAAACTACAATGGTTGCTTCAACAATCATCATCGGATTCATAGTTCGTTTCTACAATAATCAAGGAAGACAATAACTGAACATTAAAAATTTACCACGAAAATCCTTTCGGTGACGTAGGCCAATTTTGCATCCTACATAAAAACTTCCGAGTTTGATTGACAATAATTATAAACTATAAAAAGGGCGGAGTCGATGGGAACAAACCCGTTGCTTTTTAATAAAACATAACCTTAAATGCTACCCTTCTGCGTTTAATGAGCTTATTTTATGTGATTGATTGATTGATTACCTGTATATTTTCGGGCCAAGGAAGATCATTTAAATCAGTGCAACAATGGAGATTTTGAGACTAATTTATACTTGCTTACACGCTATTGTTCTCTCTAAAATTAACTAAAAAAAATTCTTGTCAAATATTTCGATTTATCCCAAATTTATTTTCAAAAATCGCACCTTACTTTTTTCCCACACAAACCATCAATCAAGTTCCAAAGCAAGACTGTTATAGTAAAATAATTTAAACAATAATCCCCAATCGATGAGCTACAACCCTTTATTGACCTTTAATTGAACTTTCACAACCCAAACTGTAGTAGTTAATTTTAGATAAACGTGGGTCTAATATAAACTGACACTTCCTAGTAAAACGTTGAAATCTCCACGAAACCTTCGTTTCTGGGGTTGACTTTATCAACAAGTACAGACGAAACCCTTTTAAAAGTAAACAAAAACAAATCGAGTTACTCGAAAACCTTATCCTTACAACAGCCTGGTTTCGCATTAAAAAGCTTAATTGGTTATGAAAACTGGAACTGCTGCAATAAATTTTCGAAGTAATTAGGTTAGAGGTTTCAAGTTGGATGAGCTGCTACATCAGTGTCATTTTTATAAGAGAATTTAATAACATAATTTTATGGAACAAGGAAATGTTTTAAAAGTTCTGTTGGGGTTGTTGATGGAGCTTTTAAAGCTTGCAACACACACAACTTGCATTCTTCCTAGCATCATAATACTCGGTAATCTAATAAGCTTAAGGTAGGGTAATAGTTTAGTAAGCCACAAAACAAGTCCCCAACAAAACCCAAACTTTGGGAGAATTTTAACTATTTGTCTAAAAGCAAATTATGATCACTTCCGGGAAAACAGGAAGTGGTTATAAGCGTGCCTTTTCTATAAAAACCCAATTTGCTTACCAGTTTTGCTCAAAAAATTTTTGCAATTTTTGTAATTTTTTTAGTAAGAGACTGAATTAGCGCATTGCTCGTAAAGCTTGAAACATAAACGCTAATGTTATACAAGGTACTCCAAAACGTTTGGGACATCATAATTATTCATCGAACTACAACAAAGTCTAAAAAATAAATAGGCAAGATAGAGTTTTGAAGATAAACGGCAAGGAAATTCCAGCTGTGTCAAAAACATTTAATCCCATTTCCGGTAAAGTCGGAAGTGGCTATAACTTTATCATTTCTTCATGAACTAAATTTACTATCAATATTTTCCTTCAAAATAATTTAGAAGCTTTGTTGCTGATATTTCTTAGACATAGTTCTGATTTTTGAACGTTTCGTAGATTCGTAACACAGAAGCTGACCGTTTCCAGTTAAAATCCTACATTCTTTCCCAAACCATTTGGGGCAGCATACTAACTCAGCAGGTTACAAACAAAGTAAATAAACAAGACGGAGTATTAAATAAAGTCCAAATTTCAAAGGAAATCCTGCACGAGTATTTCGAAAAATTTAAAATTCGCTTCCGTTAAAGACGGAAGTGCTCATAATTTCATTTCTGCAGGAACAAAATTTCCATACGAACTACATTTGCTTTTAAAATTCTTCGGCCTTTGTTGCTTGTATTTTATTAAGATAATTTTCATTCTAAACTGTTTGTAGAGTTCGTAATATAAAGGATGCTCTTTTTCTCTTTAATATTATTATGAGTAGTGCTCTAAAACATCTGAATAACTCAGAAAGCTATAATAGAGGTCTGAAGTAAAGCATAATATAGGTAAGACTAAAATCTTACAAAGAATTAAATAGCAAAATTCAACAATGTGTCGAAAACAACACTCATTTCCGGTAAAGCCGGAAGTCGCCAAAATCTTATCATTTCTACATGCACAAAACTCGCTACCGTGATTTTGCTTATACAAATTCCTTTAAAATAATCTACAGCCTTTGTTTCTTGTATTTTATAAACGTAATTTTGATTATTGAACTGTCCGTAGAATTCTTAATAATATAGGTTGTCCATTTGCCACTTAAAGTTATTATGACTGGTGCTTTAACACATCTGAATAACTCAGGAAGCTACAAAAATATTTGAAACACAGCATTTTTAAGTGGCCATAAACTTATAATTCATACAGGAATACAATTTGCTGTGCTTTTTACCTGAAAAATCATTCATAACAATTTAATGACTTTGAGTATTGAATCTTTGTAGAGTCCTTAACACAGGAGATGCCTTATTTCAGTTAATATGCTACATGGTTGTCTAAGTCTAAAGTATTTAAAGAAGCATAGGAACTCAGCGAGCTACTACAATATCTTAAACTAAACTACTCATAAATGAATAGGGATATTTTATGTATTGTTGTTTATGTAAAAATTATCCCTATTCATTTTTGAGTAGTATATATTGGAAGGATAGAGTCTTAAATAAAATTGAAACGGTAAGGAAATTTCTATGTATCGGAAAACTTCACTTCTGGTAAAGCCAAAAGCATTTCTACACGAGCAAAATTTACTAACCCGAATTGGCTTGTAAAATTGTATGAAAATTATAGCAGATGATCGATATTCAGGTGGGGGTTCGGGTGGGCATCGGAGGAAGCAGCAGTAGGAAGTCGGGGGAAAAAGGTTTGTTTTCAAAAATATTAAGATATAAATGTTATTTAATTAAAATAAAGAAGTTGCACAAAGGCTCTGTTTAGCTTTCCTAGAATCCCACAGAATAATTCGACAAAATACAGTCTTAAGTAAGGTTGAAACGTTGAGAAAATTTCTGTGTCGAAAAATTCTAGTCTCACTTCTGGTACAACCGGAAGCGGTCGTAAACTTATCATTAATACAGTAACAAAATTTGCTAACATGATGATGATTTCGTTTACAAAAATTGCTTCTAAGTAATTTACAATTTTTTTTTGTATTTTTGAAACCTACAAGATTTCGCATAGTTTGTAACACACAGAGTGAACTTTCCTAAGTAAATATCATAATAGCATTTCAAAATACTTGGGGTAGCAGTATAACTCTGCGAGCTACAACAACATGTGAAGGTAAAAGGTAAGAAAAATTTTGAATAAAATTTAAACAGCTAGGAAGTTCCAGCTATACCAAAAAGATTTAATCTGACTTCCGGTAAAGCCGGAAGTGACCGTAACCGTACTTTTTACAAAACAAAAATTGCCAATGCGATTTTATTTATAAAGATTGCCACGAAATTATTTACAAGCTTTTTTTATATTGTCAAGCCTAATTTTAAATTTTAAACATTTCACAAAGTTCGTAACATAGCCTTTTTTCCAATTAATAACGTGGATGGTACCAACATATTTGGGGTCGCATAATAATTAACCGAGTCTTGAAGTAAATAAGCGAGACAGATTCTTAAATAAAGTTTAAACGTTAAGGAAATTCTGTATTTCAAAAATGTAAAATTTACTTCCGGTAAAGCCGGAAGTGGTCGATAAGTTACCTAACGAATTTTTGCTTATAAAAATTCCTTCAAACGTCTTTTTTTTATTTTTTAAGCTTAATTTTAATTCTTAAATGTTTCACAAAGTTTGTAACAGAGAGGGTGCTCTTTTTTCAATCAATATTGTACATGGTACAACAAAATATTTGGAGCAGCATAATAATCTCAGCAGGCTATAACAACGCGCTAAATTAAATAGTCGAAACAGAGTCTTCAATAAAGGTTAAACTTTGTGAAGTTTCATTTTTAATCGTTTCGTAAAGTTTGTAACATAGAAGGTGCCCTTTTTTCAGTTAACATTATCACACATGGCACTCCAAAATATTTCGAGCGGTGTAATAAGTCAGCGGTTATTGTAACTTCTTAAAATAAATAAACAAGACAATATAGTAAATAAAATGCAAACCAACTGTGCCCAAAAGTTTTAATCTCACTTCCGGTAAAGCCGGAAGTGACCATAACCTTATCATTTCTACAGGAACAGGATTTATTAACATCATTCTGCTTATAAAGGTTCCTTCAAAATAATTTACAGCCTTTGTTCTTAAAATTTTCTTCTTCTTCTACCTCTTATGGCCGAAGACTAGGCCAATGGCATGTTAATAACTCATATGTACTATGAGTACTGTGCGCCCTCTTCGCACGTATGCTGGGCAAGAGGATAACCTTACCTATCGATAGAGACGAAGAAGATCGCCCGCAGTGCTGCAAGGTTAACGGTTATCAAAGGCGTTATGATGATAACCAGGCCCGCCGGCTTAACGTACCCGCCGAAGCACAGAGAAGCGTACGACCTTCTAAAATTCCGGGGGGGAATATCGCCTGTCGCGGGAATCGAGCTTCAGTTGACTACGCAAGAGACCCAGGCCTTTTACACATGGCTATCCGCCCCTCGTTAACATTTTTTAAACTTAATTAAATTAAATTAAATTAATTTTTAAACTTAATTTTGATTTTTGAACCGTTCGTAATACAGAGGATGGGTCTTTCCCTTTAACATTATACATATATACAATACATATCCTATAAAATATTTGGGGCAGCATAATAAATCAGCGAGCTATAACGTCTTAAAGTAAATGGGTAAGATAGGGTCTTGAATAAAATTTAAACGACACTGAAATTACTATGTGTCGAAATAATTTCCGGTGATACCGGAAGTGATAAAAACCTTATTATTTCTAAACCAACAAAACTTATTAAGGTGAATTTTCATATGAAAATGTACAGCTTTTTTATGTTTTTTAATGCTTCGTCGAGTTGGTAATATAGAGAATGCCCCTTCTTCCGCTTAATATAATTATAAAAGATATTCTGAAACATCTGAAGAACTCATAAAGCTACAAAAAACCTCTGAAATGAAGCATGCAGGTAAGACGAAATTAAAAAGAATACACAAACAACAAGGTAATTCCAACTTTGCGTCAGAAAATTTTAATCTCACTTCCGGAAAAGCAGGAAGTGACAGCAACGGTATCATTTTTAGAGGAACAATAGTTATTTTCCCGCACTCATTTTGCGTGCGGGAAAGTGACATTCCTAAACGTTTGTCGGAAAAATTTATTAACGTGAATGTACTTATAAAAATTGTTTCAAGATTATTCAATAATATAGAGTTTTCAATAAAATTGAAAGGGTGAGGTATTCTATGTGTTTAAAACTTTTAGTTTAAATTCCGGTAAAACCGGAATTTAAACCGTTTTTTTGTACTTTATAAACCTAATTTTGATTCCCGAACCTTTCGTAGAGTTCGTGACGTAGAGGGTGCCTTTTTCCAGTTTAAATGGTACTCTAAAACGTCTCAATAACTCAGAAAGCTAAAAACAAATCTTAAACGAAGTATATGTACCTACGTATATGTAAGACGAAAATTTCAAACAAAATTCTAAATATGTGTCAAAAACCAATTTAAACTTACTTCCGGTAAATCCGGAAGAAACAAACAGTTTGGCCTTTTTAAATGGGAACTTGGTTGTTATCTAACCTAACTGTTTTTTTTCTAATTTTCTACCTTTCAGGTTGCTGAAGAATTGTTTCAGGCACTTTCTTACAGCTAAAATGCTTTACACGCCCGACTCCGGGCTTAGTAAACATACAAACAAACGCAGTTATTGCATGGTCGTAGGACACCCTGTACATTCTACTTTATTCCATTTAAATCCTTTGCGAAAACAATTTCTTTGTATATTCCAGAATACTTCGACTAAAGTATATGGCAAATTCTTTCAGCAGAATTTCAATAACAAATTTCGCGTTTCAGAATTTATTTACCTGTCGCGTATTTGAAATAATATTCTGAAATACTGAACGTTTCTCCCTTTCTAAACAAAAAGATTCAAATCAAAACGTGATACATTCACCCTACATTGATAAAATCTACTAATGAATAAATATCAGAGGTTTTCTGTTCCGGTGTCCTAGAATTCTTTAGGAGTTCTGTTAGTTTAACAGCTACGATACGTGGCAGTAAAACTCCTGCAAATAACTATTATGTCGTACTTAAGAACGTCACTGCTTTGTAATTCCATAATTCTTGTTTATGTCGTATTTATAGCAAGCCTGTTGTTTGAGAAGCCTTTATGTTAAAGCTTAAGGAAGACAATATGTTTTGGACTAAAACGAAGCTTAAAATTAAGGTTCTTAAATTTACTCTTAAATCGGTGCTTTGAAGAACCGAACTTGTAATAAATTTTCGGTTCTTGCTTGATACTTTAGTGTTTTGGGGATTAAGTAAGGAAGGTTTGCTGGGTTGTTTTGGTTATTATTTTTTTATAGAAAGTTCAAGGTTTTTTTTTAATAAACTGGAAGAATTGTTCAGTGCAAAAAAGATAGGTTAATCCATCAAATTAGCTTGAAGTATTTAAGTTTAAAGCCATCAGTAATAATCTAATAATAATAAAAAAACATCACTAAGTAGTTAATACTTACTAATAAAAACATCTTGCTAAGCAGAACTTCTGAGATTCATGAATAATCAATCGCCATCAGGCTTTATGAATATTTAATCAAAGTAACCTGCAAATTTTTCTAGTGGGGGTTAGCATATCAAAGCTTATTTGAAAGTACAATAAATCCGACGAATCTTAAGTTCAATAAGTTAATTAACACCTTCGTGTTCTACTACAAACAAGATGACAGTTTTTCTGATAAGGAAAGTGACTTTTCGTTGCACTTTTAATCAAAAACCTGTGTTTTAAAAGAATGACCGTGTAGACAGGCCGATTGTTGTTTAGTGCCCAAAATGCCCAAAATCAAACACAAATAGGGAGTACTAGAAAAACACAGCAAGGATAGAGTACTACGGCAATAGAATGACTGGTTTCTGCATGCAAAATGATTTAGTATTTGGAAACAGCTTCTTCGATGACAAGTTAATAGACAAAATAACATTCACGGCAGAGAAGAGAGACGCTAAAGGCAGTGTAGATTATTTTACCTACACAAGAGGATCAAAATATGCCCTACTGGACGTGAAAGTCGGAAGAGGTTCAGAAATCCACTTTAATCGCAAATTAGTAATAGCGGACACAAGGTTCTATACAAGAAACGTGACACCAACAAAGAACCATGAAAAAATAAAGATAACTGGATTGCAAAACCCCCAACGAAGGGCCAGAGTACGAGAATAAAGTAGAACTAAGACTACAGCAATACGAAGAATAAGAATAACAACAGAAAAACAATGGGCAGCAACATCAGCCTGAGGGTAAAGCAAATCGAAACAAACAAAATAGTGGAATGATAATGTAAAATCATAGCAAAGAAAGTAGCATACCTGCAAACAAAAAGAGAAGAAAACAGACAGGATTATATCGTGAAAAGAAATCAAACGAAAGAGATGGTGAAACGAGCTAAGGAAGAAATATGGGAGGAATTCAGAAGAGAGATAGAACAGAAATTTAGGAATAACAAAAACAATAAAAGGTCCGTGGATGACTGTCAAGAGTTTGAAGGGTAAATATGGTAAACAAACATAAAGTATAAAAAATAACAAAGGAGAGACAGTATCAGAAATATAGAATATACTGGAGAAATGAAGGACAAATTTTAGTAAGAAATTCGAGGCAACAAGAAACAGAATAACCAAAATAATTCCACCGAAGATTAACAAATAGGTGAAGGAGAAGATGGTGTAATAACAGCAAATAAGGTAAAGAAGGCAACACACATGAAAGTAGGAAAATCGGCTGAAGAGATAGAACAAGTCTGGAACTCTGGAAAATATGCCAACAAGTACAACATAAGGGAGAAAATATTCCAAAAGATTGGGAAGAGAACAGATTTTTAAAAAAGGAGACACAAATGAAAATTACCCTGCCATTTTGAGTACAAAAGGTATATTCTAAAGTATTAGAAAAGAAGATCAGATATCATTTAGTAGACGGATTACAAGATGAACAAGCGGCTTACAGGAAAAATACACAAGTACAAGACCACATCTTCTCGTTAAGAACAGCAATACAAAGGAAAATAGAGGACGGAAAAGCGTGCACTAACGAAGTAGTAATAATATTGTAATGAAGTAATGTTATGAAATGTATCGCCATGCATGAGGTGTTATCTAAGGTCATTATACTAGACGGGAATGAAGGCACCAAAATATGCGAGATACACGTGGATGACCGGTGTGAACCAGAAAGATGATACTCGGGCAAGCTGTGGAGTCCGTGGGAACGACGGAACAGCATTATTTAAAATGCACGACGGAACCGGATTGCACAGCTCAGCACGTTCACGGCAGAGTGAATACACATAGCATCAGCACGGCAAAGATACATGTGCATGGAAGCTGACTTCTTATATAAGGAATTGCTCAGTAAGAGCTCTTTATGGCTGATGTGGTCGTGTCCTTAAGAAGTCAGGTCCTTCGTACTAGTGATGTTTCCGACGATTTTGATGTAAGATTATTTTTCTGCATTTAATTTAATTTAATTCAATTCATAGTAAGACTTGCTAATAATTCTAATTAAATCCTTTGTTTCATTTTATTTACTTTGGTGTTTTGGAACTTATACACCTAACCTTGTTTAAGTGTTTATGTTTAACTTTAATTCTAAATAATATTTTGTGAAACTTAATCGTATAAGTTTGACAATATCTTATGTTATGTTAGTTGTCTCAGAATTTTAATATAAAACTGGTTAAATACAGCAACTTATTTTTACTACATTACTTTTTGTGATAACCACTACGCTATGCAGAAATAAAACTTAGTGATTTTATTAATTTACTAACCCTGCTCTACAATATCCATTTAAATTCAAAACTTGTGTTTGTGATGGTCATTACATAATAAACATCATCTGCAACTCCTCGAAAATTTTCAGGAATTAAATTTTGGGAGATTGTTCATTTGTCAGTTTCTCGCAATACTCTTTTTTTACAAATTTTATCCATTAAAAAACCCAGTATTTACTTAAAAGCTAAATATGGTAGATTTTAAAATTGTTAAAAACGCACTGAAATTACGTGCGAAAACTCTTATTAGATAAATTTTAAATTAGAAAATAAATCAAAAGGAAAAATTATACCAGACCTCGCCGTGAAATTGAAACCACGAACTCACTTTATCATTTCATCTCATCTGCGTGATTCATCTACAAAGGCAACCGAAACGTTACTGGGCATATCTGATTAAATTAAATTAATTAAAAATTTCATTCTGCTGAAAATTAAACTCCGCTACAGTATAAATTTTAAAAAATTACTACGGCGTCTTCGCAGATAATCAAAATTTACAGAAAAAAAATCAACAAAAATTATGGCTTCAAAGGTTCGTCAGCAAGGCACAGCCTACTTAGTTTATACAAAAGCAAGACGTTAACAAATAAACATTTGTATATTCTTCTGATTTTGCCTTAGTTCTTAATAAACAACAAGGCTTTTGTATTCTACCAAAAATTTTCCAACATGCGTTCATGTTAAGATCTGTGAAACATGGCGTACAGAGAACCTATGATACTTGTTCATTATGTTATTCGCATGAATGGAAAATTTGTGTTCATTCATGAAAATAAATAACATTCAGACTGACGTACTTTGCGTGGGCATCAAATATACAATCATCTACATTATATGCATACCTACCTTATTATAATATAACGTAACAATCTAGGAGGCTTTGAATTGCTAAACACAACGATAAGTTAATAATTTTTAAAGAGAACGTTTCGCCAAATTTATATATTAAAGTCAGGAGCGTAATTTATGTTTTTTCCGTTATTTACTCAGGCTAAATTTATAAGTAAATTAAATTAAAAAATAGCATAAGACAAGGAAAAACACAAAGAGTGTTTTTAATCTTTAAAAATACCAGTTGCGCTTGTGACATTTATAAGGGAAATTATGAGGTCAGAATAAGAAATTCATAGAGCGATAAAAATTTCATAACCATTAAGTCCAATGCAGATCAATTTCCTTCATAAAATTAGAATTTATGATATTTAGCTGTGGATTGTGGCTTGTCCTTTTTATTAAATTTCTACTAAAGGATAATTCCCTTGGGAAATTACAAAAACTGGAACATTCCGCGTGTTTTCAACGTTTTTTCTAAATTATACAAAAATTCCATGGCCTTATTTGTTATTTTTTCTGTAATTAACGCATCGGTTTCAGGATGTTTCTTAATCTAAGTTGCCAAATCTATGTTATTAACCAATAAACCTTCGTTGCCGAAATCAATAAAAATGTTTGAAAAAATGGTGAAATTCATATGCAATGCGAGTTGTGAATAGGTACAATTTCGACGAATTGAACTTTGTACTTTAAAAAAATACAAAGTTTAGATGTTATGTAGATGCTAATGCATTATTCAAGAGATGACGATCAATAGTCTATGACAGTTATTTTTATTCTATTTGTAGGAAACATCGGTTTGACCACGCCTTAAAAACCGAATATTGTCTTTAAATAAATCAAACTTTTATCAACCAGTCATAACTATTCCATTCAATTAATTTTTCAGCTTTGTTACGTAAGAAAAACGTATGAGGCTTCACTTCTACTCGATTCACCTGGCTTAAATTAATTTACTTTTTCAGACGGTTGTGTTATTAATTTACGTAGTGTAAACTAATTTGTATGATTTCAGTTTCCAAACGTCTACCTGTAATTTGCAATTAATATGTCATGTTAAACAGAATTTAGGTTCTTAAAAGGGTGCGTTAAATCTACAGAATATTTGCAAAAAATTTAGGTTAGGTAATAAGTTACGTTACACATTGTTAGGTTAAATTATACGTTACGCTATTTAAGGTTAAGTTATACGTTACGTCTCTTAATTTCAGGTTAAATAGGCTGAACGTTACGTCATTTTACATACAATAGGTTACGTGAAATGTTATCTTATTTAATTTAATGTGCGTTTTGTTTAACATAAATACAGTGTTAGCTACACGTTATATGCTGTTTTTTCTCCGGTTTGGTTCGAGTCCTATGCATCGCATCCAACAAGGACTATTATACTCCCCGAGTGGCAGCCTTGTTTCTTCAAAGAATGCCAAGATGCTATTTATACAAATACGTTTCAGCATTTCAGGCTCAATTTCAGTTTCCCCAAAATGTTTTTGCCTGAGGCCTGTTAGGCCCTCGCAATAGCATAAACAGTGAATGGGAGTTTCGTCTTCATCCTTACAGAACCTGCACAGTGGTGTTTCTGAGTGCACCAGTCTGTGTAAGTGTTTAGTCATACAACATAGTCCAGTCAAGTTTCTTGTTAAATGTATAATTTTTTTCCTACTGAAACTTACAAGTTTTTAGGTGTGAGTCTCTGATGGCTCTCCTAAGAAGGCCTTAGAGTGTCCTGCTTTGGGGTATCCTTCCCACATGCGTCGATGGCTTCTTCTCGGCCATCTATTGTTTTCATTTTTAGCAGTAGTGTATGCTAAACTGCAAGTATGTAGGTTCTGGTCCTATCATTTGTTTGGCGGGAGGAGAGTGTTCATTCTAGAGAGAGGAAACCGATTTGAACATACGCCGGAGTGGGGGAAGTTTGGCTTAATGTCAACTGTTTAGTTGTAAATTACAAGTTTCAACAAGAGGAGGCCACAGTTCATGCTGTAATAAAATCGCTCGGAGTGCTGGGACAGCTGTTCACAGTCACAGGGCTTGATTTATTTATGTGGCGACATCTCCCGGCCAGCGCGATTACCAGACCTCAGCCCCTGCGATTCTTTCCTATGGGGGTACCTCAAGGCTGAGGCTTACAAACATCTACCAAAGACGCTGTCGAATGCGAATGCGATACGTGAAGAAATCCGGAAATGTTGGTAAGAGTGATAGAAATATTTCCAAACTTGCCTTCAGCAGTGCATTGACAACGAAGGAGACCACCTGAGCGATTTTCAAAACCAGTTAAAATGTAAATTTCAATTATGTAGATTTACACCGTAGGAATAAATTTTCTTTACTTTCTATTATCTGTTTTTTATTGAACCTTCAAATTACATAGGAAGTTTTACCGCACGCTGTATTGTGTCATTTAACTTAATTTGCGTTATGTTTTACGTCAATTGTTGGGTTAGGTTATACGTAATGTTACGTAATATTAGGTTATTTTATACATTACGGTATGTCTTTCAACCTAGCAGTTACCAGTCACACAACGTAACACCGTAAGGCTCGATAGACAATCCGTAGTTTTAAGAAAAAAAATCATGTACGCAGTTTAAGCTATTAAAATAGTGTTGCTGGATTTTCTAAATCATATGTACAATGTGTCTACGGATAGGTGATACAAGAGGAAAAACTTTTTATTATTGATTTCTCAGAAAATTTTATTCTTGATAATAATTTTTGCTGTGTTTAATAGTCTTATTTCTCATGTTACTTTTCCTGCAGGTAATCATTTAAGACTTAAATTCACAATTTTCCTCAGTTTTGGACTTTAAGTCTTAAATGATTACCTGCAGGAAAAGTAACATGATAAATAAGACTATTAAACACAGCAAAAATTATTATCAAGAATAAAATTTTCTGAGAAATCAATAATAAAAAAGTTTTTCCTCTTGTATCACCTATCCGTAGACACATTGTATATGTAAATTTTGATTTTTAAGTTAGGTATCGTAAGTTTTATTTACACAAATATTTCCGATTAATATATCGTGTTTAAACCCGATTCTGTTAAAATGCTTTCTAATCTATAGAATGTCTGAAATAAACTCATTCAGACATTTTCGTGCAATCTAAGAGAAACTGTCTATGTTATTCTTTAAGTCAACTGTTGTAGCTGTTATATTAGGTTATATGTTATGTAACTTAATGTTAGGTTGGTTATAAGCTACTTCACCTGTTGTTGATTTAGGTAATACGTTAATTCTGTTAATCTTAAGTTAAGCTATAGGTACGTTACGTCGCTAACATTTGGTTAAGTAATACGTTGCGTTTGATTATCATTAAGTTAAGTTATACGTTACGTTACTTAATGTTAGGTTATACGTTGTCACTAAAAATTATGTTAAGTTATACGTTACGTTACCTGTCAACTGCCAACAATAGCATAACGCATAACGTAAGGCTAGATAGACTGCAGCCTATTAAAAATAATTCTGTATGTTCTCAAAAGAAAAAAAAACGTTTTAAAGGATCAACTCAGCTAAAACCATGCGTTTTTCGAAATTATGAAAACTACAAAGATTTTATATTTTTCGTGTGTGATTTCTATGTTAACCAATACAAATTCGAACTGTCAATGCTGACGTAATAGGTAATACATAACCTCACATTCGATACAGAGTTTTATAAAGAGGGTTTTAGAATTTGTTAAAACTACTGAAAAGGTTTTAAGTATTCGTTTGTAATTTTTATATAAATTTGATATGGTGTGCTGTATTATTAACTAACCTAAATTTATCGATTTTAGTTTGAACTGAATTTTGACGTGATACATAACCTCACAATTGATATAGAGCTCGATACAGACGGTTACAACTTTGTAAAGACCACTGGTAAGCATTTGTATATTAATTTATTTAGCTATTTTGTCTTTACAATAAAATTGTTTAATTATCTCTTGTATTACATACTAACATAACGTTATGAATTTTGATATGAAACGTCAATGCCAATGTAATACATAACGTTACATTTGATGTAGAGCTTGATAAAGCGGTTTTAAGTTTTTTTAAAGTTATTAGGGCGATTTTAAGTATTCGTTTGTTTAAGTATAAATGAACTTGTCATAATTTTAATATCGTTCAACAGCTTCTTTGAGTGCTTCATCAGATGCAAAACGCTTTCCCCTGAGATGCCTTTTAAAGTTTTTGAATAGAAAGAAACCTGGCGGAGCTAGGCCAGACTATAAGGTGGATGCCTTAACATTATGAACCTACAGTCATTAATTGGTCGTATGAACAATGTTCCACCTTAATTTCACTCATTTTATCAAGAAGTAAACCTTCCGAAATCTGTATAAATCGCACAAATTAAACAGAAGATAGTACTGCTAAATGTCACAGCTATTTTTTAATCATTGGTTTGACATCGTCGCTTTTTTGTTTCATGGCTAGGTAGATAACATACAAATACGCCCTCGTAGAACTCATACTGAGGTATGATGGATTATTAAAAACAATCCTACAAGGTACGACAGAGGGAAAAACCCACACTGAATACCTAGAATTAAATTCATCAACCATGTTGTAAAAGACATGGAACGCAAATCATATTGAAAGTTAAAGCGAACAACAAACCAATCGAAGAGATTGGTAACCCGAGAGGGAGATTGACGTAATAAATAACCTCACATTTGGTAAAAGGCTTGCCACAAATGGTTTAAATTTTTTTAACGCTACTGAGAAGTCCTTATTTACCTATTTGTTGATTTAACGATTTAAGTAGTCCAAGTAATTGTCATGCCAAATACGATTTTGCATGTTTTACTTAATCTAACTTTACGAAATCAAGTGCGGACTGACGTTTGACGTAATACATAACCTCACATGTAGTAAAAAGCTTGACTCAGATGGTTTCAAATTTGGTTAAAGCTACTGAAAAGCTTTTATTTACTAATTGATTTAACTATTTAAGTAGTCCAAGTAATTGTCATACCAAATACGATTTTGCATGTTTTACTTAATGGAACTTTACGAAATCAAGTGCGGACTGACGTTTGACGTAATACATAACCTCACATATAGTAAAAAGCTTGACACAGATGGTTTTAAATTTGGTTAAAGCTACTGAAAAGCTTTTATTTACTAATTGATTTAACTATTTAAGTAGCCCAAGTAATTCTCAAACCACATGCGATTTTGCATGTTTGATGTTAACTTTAAGAAATCAAGCGTGAGCTGTCAATACGGATGGACTATTATAAAGTTGGATACAGACGAAGCTACGAGAAATTTTTTCTCTGTTTATATATTTATGGTTTATCTTGCAATCTATTTCCCGAATTATTTATTTTTAGAATTACGCCCATCACCAGTGTTACAAAAAGTCGCATCTATTTTTGTTTAGGCCAAAACTGATTTTCGTGCAGTGAACCCACAATGGAAAGAAATTAATTGGTTGAAATAACTTTTCGAAATTAAAAGAATTCTCCAAATCAATTCAAGTAGAATGCGAAATATCAAAAGCTAAAAATATATTTAATTCCATCACATGTAATTTACTAAGGTAATTACTATAAAGGGCACAAATTAATGAAAACATACACAAGTATTTATAATTTCCGCACACTAACCGATGAGATTAGCCGAATCGATGCTGTTGCATTAGGGTTGATTGCGAATTTTTCCCGTTAAATGTAATTGCAATCGCGTCACAATTAATTATCGACTCTTAATTATAAAACTCGCCCCTATTTTTTTTTAATAATTCATGCAGTTGCATTTAATTTCAATAATCACCCTCATAATCGTACAAAAACCTTCATTATTATTATCCGAACAACTAAAACGTAATTCCAACAGGACATGAATTAATTAAAACAATAAAATTATAGCTTGGAAGAGCGAATCGTGGTATTAAAGCTTTTATTTTCGACCGGCGATTTCCTGAGTTTTGTAAACTTATTTATTTACAGCAGAACGTACTCGTAAATATTTAAGGGAGGTCTGCCAAAATTCGCTTAATGGGTGTACTTTTGTTCGTTTTTTACATTTTTCAAAATGTTTTCGAACGAATTTCTGTTATAAAACTGCATTTATTTGAGAAACGATCCGTGGTAGTCCAACATTATTCCGTAGAGACGTAGAAAACGCAGAGGTAATTAACACGTTGATCTAATTAACCAATCCTGAAATTTTCAACAAAACAAACAAGAAAATCGTTTGGTTAGGTCAGTAAAAGCTCAGAAAAACCATTTGTAAGTTCAATGTAAACGTTTTAAGAGTAAGCTAATTTTGTTACTTGGGAGGCAAAGGAAACTGCAACAAAGGAGGTTTGCTTGCTGACCTGTTTTCGTTAATATTCACCTATTTTGCTGTAAAAAAATCAGAATATTTGTTTATACGTAAAACTATATGTAATAATCTCTATTGCTTACATAAAACAGGTAAATTTTCATTCAGTTAATATTAGCATAAGTGAGATTAGATAAAACATGTCAAGATCAATATCAGCAGGAATAACACCACGTTTTTAGTAGGAAATTCGTTCTGTTGATTTAAAATGGGGGAATTCGCCTACCTTATAAAGAGAAAAACAATTTAATCCAGGATTTTACAGTTCGCCTCCACTTTCAGTTCGAGAGTTGTACTTCCTGGTTTACTTGCTAAAATTTACTGTATTTTTAAACCGATCACTTTCGAATCTGTAAACAAATGTTAAAAACAACACTTTCGTTTATTTATGGAAGAAGAACCCGTATATCATTTTTTAAAACTAAAACACGTCCGAAGCAAACATAAAAAGGCATGTTTGTTTCGCTTATTTCCCAAATATCCGGTCGATTATATATTTATATATTTATAATTTTAGATATATTTGAAATTTGGCCAAGTTCAACATTTCATATTAAAATTTTTAGAGATGCATACGTAAGCAAATTACTTATAATTATTCATTTATGACACTGACGCATTTATATCCAGTCTTCGGACTTTCAAGTCGAAATTTTCGCACCAATGTTTTCGGTCCACCACGGTTCCAAAAATGACCAAAAAAAAAGGGAATGATAAGGTCCACCGGCACAACTTTTCCGATAGGTTTTTGATAAGTCTAATCACACACAAATCGAACTTTTGAGTTTATCAGTTCGCAAGAATCGAATGTTGTACTCAAAGATGTCCAATTAAAATTAGAAAACGCGACACGCGGACCAATCATATTAGACTGATCATGTATGATAGGAATAAGAGCGCACAGTAGAAATCAGTCATTTGAGCGTCCCGATGCTGTTTCGACGCGTACGACGCGCGTCTTCACGAGCAAAATCGGCCAGGTTCGTATACAGATCGACCCCGACAGCTGCGTCCGGGAGTCAGCTACCCCTAAAAAGCACCCACGACCACCCCCAACAACTGTCCCCCTTTACCGCATCCTTGCTACCTCCGGCCACTCCGGAAACACATGATGTGTCACCAGGTTTCATGCTCATAAAAGTGTTATTCATTCCGTTTGTATACGTTTTACAGGATCGCTTGCGCATGTTGAGGGCTTATTTATTTTTGTTCGAATCGCGAAATGATTACGTTTTATGGTGCTTTTAATCCTGAGGCTTTACAGCTAAAGGGCTGAACATGCTTTTATTATTCATTTATCGTTGATGGTGGGATGCTTTTTGTTCGAATGCAAATTTTCTACGCTGACCTAACTTATATAGTTTTTCAAAAACAAAATCAAACAACGAAAACCAACAGCAGGTCAACAACAGGGTATTACCACAGACTACAATGGGATACAGAGACTCAACCTTATTATTATTACGACCCATCAACCCGTGGATAAACATGCAGCGGCTGGCGACGCTGTGAAACTCAATGCTTGTTTACTTTACGCTTCAAAAAGCTAGTGGAATTTTCTGTTGCTTTCTTTCTTTCAGCTACCAAAATTTAAAATATTCAAAGGTCCTTCAAACACCTTATTATGCAACCCAACGTACAGGACATTCATGTAATTACACTGACTTTGCATCTCTGATTTTTTTTAATATTGATTTAATTAGCAATTAAAATACCAAGTATTCTATAAGCTAATCTGTTAACCTAAAAATCTAAGTATTAAGTATTTCGATCGATAAAAACGTGATGAGATGTCCTCCGGCGATGAGATCTCCTAGTCCAGTTTTCTGCTTATGTAACCCAAAATACAGCAAATGAACGCCAAATACACGAACGTTGAATATCTGTAATTTTTGCAGTCTTTAGTTTTAACTCTTTTAATTTAATTTAATTTAAAATTGTGTAAAGCTTTCCTTTGTATTGGCCACTTAAATCCTCAAAGTTATTTTTAGTTATGTAACCCGACGTACAACACACAAAAATGTGCGTGCATTGTGTTTCTATGAAATGTATACTCTTTGGTTTTAATTTTTTTAATTTCATCTACAAAGCTTTTTGCTTCATGTCCACCACTTCCATGTAAACTATTCATAATTCTTATAATTGTTTGTTTATGCCTCCTCCTCCTGCGGTCTTCAACCTGTTGGTTGGTGTGTCAGAGCTCTCGACTGTTCTCTGTTTGGGCATTTTCTTTTCATTTCCACGTATGCTGTGCACCCAACGTCTTCTATTATTTGCTTGGTGTAGGTACCCTAATCTGGGTCTTCCTCTTGCACTTTTACTTTCTTAATGTGTGACCAATTAACCTCATTCTTCTTCTTTGTATTTTCTTGTGAAGTTGCTTTTCTTATCTCATTATTTCTAGTATCCCTTCAATACTATTTCTTTGAGTTCAGCTTACTTTTAGCATTCTTCTGTAAAACCATTGTTATTTTCTTGCTTGCTATTGTCCACGTTTCCGCCTGGTAAAGTAGTATACTTCAGATATATGTTTTCATAAGGTCTTTTCGATTTATTAAGGATATTGCGTTGCTAGTCAGCAAATTGTTTCTTTTGATAGAATGCTTTTTTTGCCATTGCAATTCTCTTTATCACATCTGCTGTCTTTGGTTATAGTGCGGCCCAAATAGGGAAACTCTTCTACCTCCTGTATTTCTGTTCCATTGAGACTTATATTTGTTGTTCCTGTATATCCTCTTCCACATACTAAGATTTTCAGTACCTATTCTCTTATTTATTTTCATCCCATATCTTCCGTTCAAAGTATCTTCAATTTCATGTAATTGTAAACTAAGTTCTTCTTTGCTCACTGCTATCAGAGCTGTGTTATCGGCATACGTTATCATATCCACCCTTACCCCCTGTATTTTTATCCCTGTGACTATTTTGTCTCGTAGTTCTTTCATCGCATGTTATATATGTATATAAATTGAATAATAAAGGCGAGAGAGCACCCCTGACCTAACTCCTTTTTCTATGCAATCCAACATACAGAAAATAAAAGCTTAAATATAAGGATGTTGGTTCTCTATAAATAGTTTTTGATTTTTAATTTAGTTTAATTTAAAATTCGCTTATATATTTTCTGGTTATCTTGCTTATTCCTTTTTATCCGCCACTTAATTTGACTATGCAACCGAACATAGAGTAAATGAAAGCTTAAATACACGGAAGCTACATCTCTGCAAATTATATAGTCTTTGAATAAACTTTAAATTTAATGTAATTCTGCAATGCTCTTCGATGTAAAACATTCAAAGTTCCTTCACCTTACTGGTTATGGAACCTTAATGCAGAAAGGCTTAAATACGTGAACTATGCATTTCTTAAAATTATAGAGTCTTTGGTTTTAATTTTAAATTAATGTAAAGTCCTTTTCATTATTTTCTCCAATTCGAGGTATAATACTCAAATTTTCTAGATATTTCTGCGTATGCGACCCAACATGTAGCAAATGGACGGCGTGTGTTTATAAATTGTATAGTTGTCACGAAATTTAAATGGAGATGTTGTTACCCCTTTGGCGAGCGGCTAGACTAAACAGTGAAGATGGGTGGTTCGAAACGTTAAAACCCTTGAATTAAGGGTTGATCGTAAAAGGGATGGAGATTGTTGAGCGTTACTATGATAATTAAGTCACCCAAAGATCTAAAGAGAGGAAACCCATCATAGAAGATTCCCAAGGGCTCGGAGAAAGAGGTCGTCGTAGCAAGATATGACTTATCTTGCTACTGAAAATAACTTTACTTAACTGCAAAACCCCAAAATCTTGTAGGCAGGCTTAACACTTTACACATAAATCTTTAACAGAACATTGAAACACAAATATGAACGGGAAGGACCGAACACAGAAACAAGACCAGGCTAAATTGACAATGAAATATGTAATGAATCAAAAGAGCAAACATGAATACAAAAACATTACACAAAAGACAGTCAAAAATATTACGTTATAAACAAATCATAAAAATTACACTTACTTTACGGGAAGATAGAATTGAGGGCACTATATTTACGTTACTTACTGCAAAAATATTCACAAACTTAGTCCCTCAATTCCATACAAAGAATTAGGGCTGTTGATCCGAGCCGGATAAAACGGATATCCGGATAATTTTCACGAAGATATCCGGATAATTAGTATTTAAAAATATCCGAAATGGAAGAAATCAGATATCCGTGAGAGACAGAATATCCGGATAAACTGTATAACTCGGATAAAAAAATTATCCGAATAAAGAATTATCCGGATAAAAGAATTTATCGCTGAATACGCAATACTAAATTTATAAATTGCAATGAGATTGTTTATTTTATTAAGAGTTTTTAGTTGGCGACTGCTGACTAAACACTAACACAGCAGTCAAAACATAACAGAAATAAATAACGAGAATTCACATCAAATATATGATGTAATTTAATGCGGTATGTGATAAGAATACTAAGAATAGAATTAATGATTTCTAAAGATTTCTTTTAAACTGCTTACAGAATATTTTGTAGGCAAGTTATGTAGGAGATTAGTTTCTACAAGCTATATTTTAATATTTTAAAAAGTTTGCATAATACATTTTTAGAGCAGCAACAAACCTTTTTTAGTATTTTCAATATTTTCATATCATTTTCAGCTTTCTAGTTAATTGATAATAGATTTAAAAGTAATCTGATACTTCAAAACATCCGGATACTTTAAATTTGTCGGATACTGTAAATTATCCGGATATTATAACTATTCGGATATTTCTAATTATCCGGATAAAAAATTAGTTTGTTAACCGAATTCGGAAATTTCGGATGACTTGGATAAAAGTTGATATCCGGATAGCCGGATACATTTTTTTCTTTTCAACAGCCTTACAAAGAATATAGGAAAACACAAATAATAATACATAGACAAATTCAATTAGCACCACTAAAAAGACCTGCCAGCAAGAGGCAGTCGTCGGAAAGCAAACTGACGTTAAAAACACAAACGAAGAAAGCAGGAGCAGCATATAGGGGAATAGTTTTTACCTGGCGAGTTGATCTTACTTGCTAGACACAGGGAGTGACGTGACGGACGTTACTGGAAGAGGTATACATATGTTCCTTCTTCCAAGACGGGTGCAATACGACGAAAAATAATCCTTAGGTTAGGGTTTTCTGAATCCCTCATACGAGGAAACTGTGTAGAACGGCACTTGACAACTATCACGAAAACTTCACACACAGGACTACCTCTTTTGGCGAATCCGACCAAATCGTAAATTGTAATCCTCCCCAAGGGTTACCGATAATATAGCTCTTTCCGGTGATTATAAGGACCCCAGCTGGATACGATAAACTCGCACTACGTCTTAAAAGACGTCCGATATGGTTGACTAATTGTCACGCGCTAAAGAGGAGAACGGAAAAATAATCGAAAGGACGCCACAGAACGGCTAATTCGGCTCAATGTACAGGGGGATTCCCCCGCATCGTATCACGGGACGTCGCAACAACGGAAGCAAGATTAGATCATGCTTTGGTGACATACGCGTGAAAGTTAGGTCACCTTGTGATTTAAACAAAGGAACCTTTTGCAAAAATGAAACACACTTTAAGAATTCGTAGAACTACAAGGAAAGAACGTGCCAAAAAGCTTGAACTTTCGTGCCCTTCACACTGAAACGGAATTAACTGTAGCAAGAATAACATAACAAAGCACGAAATTAAAATTACGAAGTACGGGACCGTACTAAAGAATTTACCACTAATTTAAAATGACTTTAAAAATTCCAAAATAACACGGGATGGCAAAATCACGTGACATAGTCTTTCATTTTTAATTCTTTAATGTAATTTAATTTAAAATCTATATACCTAATGTTCTTTCTTTCCTCCACTTCGATGTAAAATACTCAAATCATCGTTCATTTTTCTACTTATGCAACCCATCATACAGTAACTGAAGGTTTACATACGCGGAAGTTGTGTCTCTGTAATTTATATACTCTTTGGTTAAATTTTAAAATTGATTTAATTTAAAATCTGCTAAATTTTTCTTTCTTACTACACCACTTTGATTTAAAAAACCCAAAGATTCTACATCTTTTTTGTTTATACAACCCAACATATCGATATACGCGATATACCCTATAACCTACACCAGCTAATCTTCTACGGTTACAAAGAAAAGCGCATACCACTTACAGGCATTCGAGATAAAGGTACTAAGGAGCAGTGAAGGAGTTACGAGAAGGGATCGAACACCCAATACCGAAATCAGAAGTCGACTTGGAGTCCAGGCATTACAACACCAGGTATAGTCAAACCACTTAAGATGGTGGGGACGTGTGGAAAGGATAAAGGAGGAAAAAATTACCAAAAGAGTCTGGAAGTGTAAAAGTGCCATGGGAAGATCCTACAGAGTAGAGGGCTCAATTGGCAACAAGCTAGGCAACTGGCTAAAAACCGAGCGGAATGGAAGAGCTTCCACAAGAACAGGTAGAACCAACACCCCGACACCTCTAAAGGTATAAGGGAAAGGATTAAGTAAGTAAACAACCCAACATACAACAAATAAAGGCTTGAATTTACAATAGTCTTTTTTTTTAATTTTTGTTTATAATATTTTTGGTTATTTCCTCCACATCGCTGTAAAATACTCAAATCTCCTATATTTTCCTGCTTCACCCTACATACAGTAAATGGAGCCTTAAATACAAAGACGTTGCGTCTCTATAAATTATGTAATCTTTGGTTAAGTTTTAAAATTGATTTAATTTAAAATATGCTGTTTTTCTTCATTGCTGCAACTTCAATATAAAATATTCAAAACTCCTATATTTTTGATTATGCAACTCAACATACCGCAAATGAAGGCTTAAATATACAGAAGTTACGTTTCTGTATAATCTTTGGTTTTATCTATTTTTTAATTTTGATTTATTATACAATATGCATCTCTACAAATCATCTAATGAATTCGAAGACTTACACGGTCAGTGTCAATATTAACAGAACGTATTCCGATTTGGGACCGTGTCAATGTTGAGACAGAAAAACTCTTTTTAAGGGGCTTTATCAGGAGGAAAAAGGGGACACTAAAAGAGTACGGTAACTCAACGTATCAACCACGCCAGAGGCGAAACTCTTTTAGCAAGAGAAGAAGGGCATGGTAATTCAAATTGTCAACCAAGCCGGAGGCGAAACCCTTTTGAAGAAAAACAGAAAAGGCAGCGACTTTATATCTGTATACCGGTTATAACCGGTCAAACGTATCAGATGAAGACGACGATTGGATAGAAGTGGAGGGGGCGGAGTCAGCAGTGATAGCAGTCTTCCATATGTTCGAGAGATAATAAACAATGTCACGATTCAAGTTGTTAGGGGTCTTGATGATTTCAATAGCATCACGGATGTTCCTGTTGAAGAAATAAGGGGCATTGTGTGGCCGAAGCATATGCCAATGCCCTGTTAATAAGCTTATCTGCGGGAGAGGTTGGGTAAGATTATTAATGAGGAAAAAGCCTGTAGTTTTACTTTAATTGATTTTCCAGTACGATATTTGTCGATTGTACGGTAGTCGGATGGTGCCAATAACCATAGCGGTCAACGCAAGATGAAATCCCCGAAACCGCAAGCCTAGATTTCCTCCAATAGTAAATCAAATAAAAACATTATAAATCTCCAGGCAACCATTAGAAATGTCAAATTTAAATAAATAGGTTAGTTTTAATTTTACACATAAAGGCAAGAATTTTTTTTGCTCTTTTTTCTTTAATGGGACCGTGAGAATCCATAACGGCATTTTAAGTGTGAAATCTACAGTAAAGGAATAAAGTGAAGATGCGGTTTCCTCATGTCATAAGTACCAACACAAAAGAGGCCTACACCCCTTCAGATGTATCGCGTGAGCTTTTGCGTGAAGTAGATAAAAAGCTTTTCCCTGAACATCTCGAGTGGGGTAATAATGATTGTCCTTCGTTGGTTACATTTTGCGTTCGAGCTATTTCTAACAAATTCCAGGAAAAACCCAGTCTCGATCAATTGTCCTGTGCTGAAAGGGATTTACTTTTGGAAATATTACCCACAGATTTACCTTTAGAACTCGTTGTGCCTTTAATTGATGTAAGTTTATTTTGTTAATTTACATATTCATAATGACAATAAGTATTTAAGAAAATACACACATAATCAAAACATATCTACATTTAAAAGCTCCTTCAATTCTGAATAAAACTTAAACATTCTAAATAAAATAAATCAGCCTTGAAGTTGAAAAGATCTGTAAAATTATTGCTGTTAAGTCATTTTAACTTAATCGTTTAAAGAATACAAAAGTGCTTTTTCGGTCATCTTCTATGCGAAAATTAATGATTAATTTACTAATGTGCGGCTATCATTGGGTAAGTGTAAAGTGAGAGGCGTATCAAGTTAAATAATAGGAACATAAAACAGATTTTAATACCAAACAGCAGGTAAGCGACGGTACAGAAGGGTTTTGTGTAGTTACATACAAGTGGAAACAAAACCTGAAAGGAAATATAGCGCAACGATCACAACGATCACATAAAGGCGAAGTGGAATTGAACATCAAGTGCCAGGCCATACTTATTTACAGTAACGCAAGGTGCATTCCAAAACACAGTTTACAAAGAAGGTTGGCTTGATGCGAGAACATGATGGAATGAAAAGAGCCAACGCTTACGGATGCTATGAACAAATTGATACAAATAGACAAAAAGAAAATGGACAATACGAACGTCAATATTAAACAACAAAGGAATCAAATAAATAAACTAGATTAAATCCTAAAACAACAAGAAATAAGAATACAGATGTTGGAAAATGGAGTAAGGAAATTTAATAATTTTCAAAATTCCAGACGAAGAAAAAATCAAGAACGAAATAGACTTTATAAACAGAGTAGGAATCCGAAAGAAAAAATAGCGAAAACAGTCTTAGAACTTTTGAAAGGAGCAGAAGTATGGCCAAAAGAAAATTTGGAAAATAAAACAAGAAACATCAAGCAAAACTTACTACCTCATATAACATGGTAGAAGCCAGGAAAAAAGGATCAAAAGCAATTATTATTAAAGATAGACTAATCATAAATGAAGACGAATGAATGGAAGGAGGAAGGATTGGTGAAACAAACCGAAAGGGGAAGCGAAGACGTAGATGCTCAGAAGCATCACAAACACGGGATGCCATCTACAAAATTCAAAGAACTAGAACAGAAGGAAGGACAACAAAACGCAACGAAATGGGACAAAGAAGAAGATAAATCAGGAGGAAATGAAGATAGCACAGAGGACAGGAAGATTAGATATCAGAAAAGTAAAATGCATGTTCACAGTGGACAGTAATGGATTCTGGATTCTGGATTTGGGTGGAAAGTCCTCACCTTAGGCGCATCACTCAAGCCATCCTAACCTTTGAATGAACCTGAGGATACTTGCCAGATGGATGCTGCTGATACTGGCCATACTAGGTCAGAAGTCCCCTAGCATGGATCCTCTGATTGGAGCGAATGCAGGGCATTCGCACAAAATGTGCTCTGTTGTCTCGTCTTCTAAACTGCAACCACGACTAGTTCCATCCTGTGCATGTGCTTATTTAGTTTACAGTGTCCTGACAATATTCCTGCAATAAGTTGTCTTCAATGAAGGTCTTTTGATCGCCATCCTTGCATGATGGCATGTGTTCATGTTAACCAATCTTTCGCGATGGCGATTGCGGGTTTCCTGTTCGATTAAGGTATTGAGCGTAGTTGGCGATAGTGGGAGTGCTGGCTCGAGATCAAAAACTTGCCTCGCCAAACCATCCGCCCGCTCGTTACCGTATAGTCCAGAATGTCCTTTGACCCACACGAGTTCTAGGACATTGTCAATAGCGACTTGTTCCCGAGTGCTGCGATATTGGAGTATTATCCCTGATACAACTTTACAGTTGTTCAGTGCCAACAGAACAGCTCTGCTGTCGCTTGCAATTCTAATAGTTTCCGTTTAAAAGACTGTGGCAAAAGTGCCTAATGATGTGCTTTCTTGGAGGTCTAGATCGTCTCAAAAGAAGCCTGCCCCTGTACCTTCTGACGTTTTGGATCTATCAGTGAAGATAGATATATCTGGCTGCATCTTCAGAATTCAGATAGATTCTGAAGTGCTTCCTAAATGTGTAGGTGGGTGGAAGAGACTCAATTTTCGCTCACAGAAGGGGCACCCGAAGGACTGCCTGTTTCAGGATCTGATGGTGTCCTCCCCCAACATCTATATCTTTCCACAGTCCCTTCACCCGCAGTCTAACAGCAAACTTTAGTGCCACCTCTTCCTAGTGGACAGGAATATCAGACAGAATTATAATAGCCAGGTTTAAAGCCAGCTTTTACAATATAATAATGTATCTTTGCTCCTTCCTTAAGCTTTAATATCGTCCACCTTTGGACATACATAAGTCTCTCCCAACTTCTCATATTTCTCGATTTTGAGTTCTTCTCATTAAATAGAACCCGCCTCTGCCTCTCTAACTAGATCATCTTTCAACCTCATTTCTGGTCTACCTCTCTGTTGCTTGCCTAGCCATGGTCTCCATCGCTGTAAGGCTTCGTTCCACCTTCCATCCTTTTGTCTGGCGTTATAACCGGTGAAGTAAAGAGAGAAAAAGGCAAAACCAGAATGGAAGAAACGAAAAAACAAAGATAATAAAAGTTTGAAGAAAATATTGAAAAATATAAAATAAGTAGAGTACAAAACAGTAAAACAAAAAAAGTTGAATGTCAAACGAGACATGGCAGAAACTCGAAGAAAGAAGAAAAGACAGAAAATACTGGAAAGTAAAAACGAAAATGTTAAGGAACTACAAAACAAGAAATATGAAAGAAATGGCAGATAAGTCAAAAAAAGTACGAGGAATAACAAAAGGAACAGTAGAGAGGAAAAATTCAGAAAAACAGAGGAAGCAGCAAGAAAAAATCCTTATATGGAATCATAAAAGAACTAACAAGAAAGAACACAACAGTAAAGACAAGTGAAAACCCCATAAAACAAATAGAGAAATTGAACAAAGATGAGTTGGATATTTCGAGGAAATCTACAAGAAAACTGCAATACATGGAACAGTACAGTAAGAAGCAGTAGAAGTAGAAAACGCGACTAGAGGAGAAACGAGTATGAATGAAAGGGAAATCACGAGCTAAATAAAAAATTCCTTAACAATGCTAAAAAGTCATAAGGCGGCAGATATAGATGACATACCAACAGAACTTATTAAAGAAGGACATGAAACAACAGAAGTTATGATTCATAAAACATTGAATACTAAGTATAATGAAGAAAAAATTCCGGAAGAATGAAATAATAATCCGAATACCAAAAAAAGGAGACAAAACGGAATGTGTGAATTGCGGAGAACTAAAGCTATTATGCACAACCAGTGCTGACAAAAGTAATCCTAAACAGAATTAAAGAGGGAATAAAACGAAGACCAAGGAAGAACCAGATACGACTCAGACGAAGAAAACCATGCATAGATAATATATCGTAACAAAGATGAATGTAAAAATATTAAGCGAAGTTTGAAGTGCATTCAAGTTATTAAATTCACTAGCACGCGTGGTTGATATGACGTCATTCGATAAGGGTATTCACTGGTAAGCAATAACAAGTGCAATAAACGGTGAAATCTGACACTTCGTACGTGCTTCTATGCAATTCTGTAATACCCTCGCGACTAAGATAAGATACTGAATATTGCAAGAAGGGGGTCAAGTTTCTGTATAAATGCTAAGCGAAATCACATTAAAGATATGGTTTATATCCAGCCATCACAGTAGCAGCAGGTACGACAGAAGTGACACCCTTCAAGACGATGTTCTAGTAAATTACATGTAAGATTGTTTTATGTTAATTTAACTTTAATTCTGGACTTGTAAAATATTTGTGTAAATTATTTAAATTCGTTTTATGGACTTAGTCATTTTAAATGTAATCAGAACTTAGAGTAATTTATATTTGTTCATTTTGAATGAGGACTTGTAATAATTTATATTATCTTGTAACACTAAAGTACAGCTATGAAATACATGAATGTTAGTTGAATTTGACTTTGAATGAAAACCTCTTGTAAAAAGCCGAGCAATATTCATGCGGCGATGTTGGTCAAAGACTCTACGTAAATTATTAAAGTAACTTATTTATAGCTATTAATTCCCAACATTAAAGGCAAAACGACTACGCCACAATATCTACTATGTACGTAGAGAAAGTAAAACAAGCAAAAGAACTTCAAATAGACTTTGACAAAGCCTTTGACAAGGTGGATAGATAGGATATATATTTTTAAAAGATATATCATACCAAGTAAACTTATAAATATGATCAGACTAATTACTTTTTGAAAATTATACAGCACAAATAGATTAACAAGGAATATAAAAATTGAAAGTAGAGTAAGACAAGGATGCATCCTATATCCGATACTGTTCTTGACCATAAAACACTGGGCAATGCAAAAAAGAGGACAAGGCGAAGGGCATTAAGTGGAGGCTTAATGAAAGCTAGAAGATATCGAATTTGCAGATGACGCGGAAAGAAGAGGAAGCCAAGATTGAATTTAGGGCAAACAAAAAGAAGACAAAAACTATTAGAATAATTAGAAAAAAAAGATGACCAAAGCAGAGAAACAAATAGTAGTCAACATGAAAGGAATCGACAAGAACAAGTGGAAGAAATGAAATGAAATACTTAGGAAGCATGATAGATAAGAACGGAGGAACTGAGTTGGATATAAAAGCAAGAATATACAAGGCACAAGAGACACTATAGAAAATATGGCAATCTAAAGAAATTCATATAAAAACAAAAATTAGAATATTCAGTACCAATGTAAAAACTATACGTGAACAATCCATGAGACACAAGAAGAAGTTGCAGACATTCACAAACAGGTGCCTAAGAAGAATGCTGGGAACTACTGGCCAGAAGTAATCAGTAATAAAGAACTGTGAAAAAACACAACAAGAACCAATAGGAATGACCATCAAGAAAATTAAATGGAAATGGATTGTCCACACAGTGAGGAAGCTCAATACTGACATAACGAGACAAGCACTACAATACGAGTATGTCATAGGTAAAAGAAAAAGGGAATATCAAGGAATCTATGGAAAAATAAGGACCAAAGTGAAATTAATAAAAAAGGACTATCCTAGAATACTATAAAACAAAAGGCAACAGTAAAGACAGAGTGAAGGAAATGTGTGAAGTGATGTGTGTAGGGAAACAGAATCAGTGATAGTGCAACTTATAAAGCAAAAACAATAATAAAAAAAAAAAATAGTGAAAGGGGCGGGGATGGCAACTCCACTAACCAAAAGTAGAAACCATGCTGAGGAATCGCTTCCTGGAGGAGCGTGAAATGACTGATAATGATGACGATGGACCTTGCTTATCCTCCAAATTTCTAAAAATTGCAGAAATACTCGAATGTCTTCGGAGTCTCCTGAATGTTTCCGGGGTGTTCCGAAAAGAGCCGGACGGCCCCGATAAACCCCAAAATAGAAAATCCATTAAAATTGGGCACGCATTATTAAGAAACCTAGAAAATAGTGTTAATATCTGTACAGAAAGACCATGAAAATGCCAAATCCTCCAATTAAAAGTATATTTTCTGATTTTCTAGCTACTTATCGTAAAATCGCGAATTCAACAGGTTTTAAAACTATGCCCAGCTACAATTAGTGATTCGGTTAATACAATGAAAATAAGGCCGAAATTACAGATCAAGGATTCTAGAATTATTTGTAGGTTCCTGAAAATTATTTTAAAGTGAAAACGCAACGCTTATTCCATAAATTTAGTTTGTGAACACAGACACCAGGGACGAAAGCAATACAAAGCTGTATAAATTCAACGTCAGGAGGGTTTTATGCTTAATTAAATCGTGAAGTTTACCTTCGTATTTTGTACCAGTCTTGTAAAGGCCTTGCATAACATTTAATGTTTGTGAAACCATTGCTTTCGGTTTATGACAGTCTTAAAAGTACGACAATTTTGATTTTTGTGGAGATTTATGGACGATTAAATCCTTAAGTACGTTTCTGTGGCATTTTTAGGGTGACATTTTTAAAGTTTTAATATTTCGATTTGTTATTCTTTTTTAAATTTATTATACTTGGATTGTTGGTTGGTCCAATAGAGTGATCACGAGAGCAAGGCAGAAAGCCACTTACCCAGTAACAGTTTTGTGATTAATCCGCATTCATAAAAACTTTTAGGTGGAAAGGATTGCTGATTTCCTAAACAAAGCGTGGTCATTCCATCGGTTTGATAATCCAGTTGTTCTTAACCATGACCTAATTATCGTTAGGAAAGTAAATTACGAGATACATTCCTACCTAAAAGTAGTAAATTCACATGAAATGCAAGATTCAGGAAAGCAAGAACCATAAATCCGCAATATCCTCGAAAAATGAATAGTAAATCAAGCAATTCGATTTTAAAGCCTTCATCATTTTTTCAGATAAGTTTAAAATTTGATATACTGGTATCTCCGCAGCTCTAATGTAATTTTAGAACATTTTATGCATGAAATCTAATCCGTGCCTAGAATTTTAGGTTGTATGTGACTAACCAAAGTCGCTGTAGAGCTTTTTGGTGTGTTCTTTTATTAGTACTATAATTTGAATTATAAATTTACAACTGCGTTGGCATTGGAATCTTGATAAAAAAGAAATGGTTAAGAACAATACAAAACTGAGAAGCAGTTAATGAGAGAATTCTAAGAATAAATATGGAGTATGTGGCCGACAGATGGTGATTGTTGGGGTTTATGCACCAAACGAAGATAGAAAAACAATAGCTTAAATGAATCCTACAACAAGAGCTAGAAAATGTAAAGAAACGCCGGATTCTGAATGGAAGAGTGGGCAGAAAAGATAATGACAGTACCGTACGAACTAACCAACCCCCGCATTACAAATGGATTTTACAAACATCCAAATATTTATACGTATACATGGGTACAACCTACGAGAAATTTAAGATCCATTATTGACTACTTCATTGTGAAAAAGGAAACAACCTTATTGATAAAGGATGTAAGAATAAAACGAGCAGCGGAATGTGGTTACTGACCACAGACTTTCAGTGGCGAAGATAGGTTTCCCATGGATTAAAACAACAACAACAAAGACTGAAATAAGGACTGGAAAGGAAACAGAAGAAGATAAATTTAAATTACATCTACTCCAAGATGAATCCATAAAAGAACTATATCAAAGAAGGCTCGACTGATCTAAATAAATCCAACTTGAAATCTTGGAAGAAACATGCATACACATAAAAAACAGCGCAAAGGAAGCTTTGGGGAAGATAGAACAGAGAAACAAAGATTATTTGGGACAATATAAATGAAGACATTAAGACTTGTACATCAGAAAAAACAAAAGTGCTATACAGACAAAAAACAGAGTTAAGAGACTTATTACTAAAAGGCAGAGCGAAATGTGGGAGGCGACATGTCGAAATATAGAACAAAATGTAGTAGGAACTAGGAGCAAGGAAGCTTGGCGAATAAAGAACGGACGCAAATAAACTATATCCCAGAAAATATTTGGCAAGGTTACCATAAAAGATTGCCCACGGAAGATCGCCCCAGGTCGCCTCCTGGTCCAGGAGATCTGGACCAGGAGGTGTAGCACCTTACCTTACCTTACTCCTTGACACTATAGTCCTTGGAGGACCCTGGTCTCCTTAATGACTTTAGCCCATTCTGTTCTACCCCGCGCTTTCAGCCTTCATCCCTTGAATTCCATCTTTCTCAGATCGTCCAACCATCGCATTCTGGGCCTGCCCCTCCTTCTTCTTCCTCCCGGCCGTCCTGCGAAGTCTTTCCTTACTGCTCTATCAGGTCCCATCCTTTCTAAGTGTCCAAGTCATTTTGTTCGTTTTTTCTTGATTTCTGTTACAATATCTGCTTTTCCATATAACTATGTCTTTTATATCTGTATTTGTGCGGATTCGCCATTCTCTGTTCTCTTGCACTGCACCGAAAATCCGTCTCAGTATCTTTCTTTCCCAGGTATTTAGGATTCTTTCATCTGCCTTTCTTAGGCACCAACTTTCGGCCCCGTACATCGGTCGTATCACTGTTCTATAAATGATAATTTTTAGGTTTTTGAAGATTAGGGTAGACAGTGAGGAGTCTGTTCAATGCATAGTAACATCTATTTGCGGCTGTTATTTTTGGCTTTATTTCCATTTGGGTTTCTTTTTTATTTGTAACTACTGTCCCTAGATACTTAAACTTTGATACCTCCTCAAACTGGTATCCGTCTATTGACATTCCCCAGCTTTCTGGCTGTCTGTCCCTAGTCATTACCATGTTTTATCTTGATTAATATCCAAACCTATGGTTTTACCTGCTTGTTACATTTGCTGAAAAACTTCACTTAATGCATTTGTAGTTCTGCTGATTAAATCTATGTCGTCAGCATAGGCGAGGCACTGTATTTGTTCTATTTGAAATTGTGCCTCCTGGGTTGATGTCTATGTGCTTTATTACAAATCCTAGACTGATGTTAAAGAGGATTGTTGGTAATGAGTCTCTCTGTCTCAGCCCTTTTCTGACACTAAATTCCCTTGAGCACTCGGCCTATATCTTTACTTTGCTTTTATTGTTGTTTAGCGTTAATTTGGTGGAAATGCCTAGATGTTTCATTACCGTGAACATCTTATTTCTATATATGCTGTCATATGCTTGTTTGTAATCAATGAACAGCTGGTGCAGTTCGATATTATGTTCATAGCATTTCTCTAGTAGGCATCTAATTGTAAATATTTGATCTGATGTGGACCTATTTTGTCGGAAACCACATTGATAGTCTCCTATAATCTCTTCGGTGTAGATCTCCAGTCTGTTGGCTACTAATTTTGCGAAAACTTTACAAGTGGTGTTAAGCAGCGAGATCCCGCTATAGTTTGCACAATCCAATTTATCGCCCTTCTTGTGTATTGGGCAGATCACGGCTGTGTTCCACTCGGGTGGCATTTTCTCTTTTTCCCACACTTTATGTAAACTTTCTCCCCCATATTTCAGCATTTCCAGGCTTATGTTATCCGTGCCTGGGGACTTAATGTTTTTCCTACTTCCTACTGATTTCTGTCACTTCGTTAATATCTGGAGGGGGGATTTCTATTTCTGAGCCGTAGGTACATGGTTTCTTCCTGTACCACCGTCTCTTCCAGTTATTCCTTGTTCAGCATCTCTTCGAGGTACTCTGTCCATATTTCCATTATACCCTCTTGGTCTCCTATCAGCTGTCCTTCTTTGCTCCTACAGAAAGAGGTTCTGGGCTGGTGGTCATATTTTCCTTCTCTGATTCGTCTGTACACTTCCCTTGTCTCTTTATTCTCAGACAGTTCTTCTATCCTTTGGATCTTGGCTTTCATGTATTCTCTCTTTTTACTTCTTACTTCTTTCTTTGCTTCCGCTATTTTATTTTTAAATTCTTCGATACTTGCTCTTGTTTTCTTTTGAAACATCTTCATTCTTGCTTCATTTCGTGCCGCTACTAATCTTCTACATTCCTCATCATACCAATGATTTCTTTTCTCTTGTTTCTCATGTCCAACAATTTATGCCATTGCCTCTACTAACACCTGCTTCATTCTTTGCCATATATCTTCTACTGACAGACGTTCAGAATTTATTTATGCTGTGATTAGCTTTTCTGCTACTTTGTTCTGATATTTCCCACGTGTTTCTTCGTCTGCTCCCAATCTTTGTTTTTCTCAGTTTTTCATTTTAACAGTTGAGATTGTAACGGTTCATTTTCCGTTATATTATTTTGCTCCTTTCAATTGCTTATTTACGGTGAATGCATTTATTGAACCTCTATTTATTATATATTCACTGGTAAAAGATAACGTAGTTAGTGACTTTTTGGTTTTGAGTAGGTTTTCTGATTTGGGGAGAGAGCGTCATGCGCGTTTGGGGATTGGCGTTGCGTTCTAGAACTCTTGGCTTTTTCCGTTTGGGTTGTCTGCGAAGCAGTTGAGTTTGGTAAAATTTATCCCGAAGTTACTTATTTAATTCTGATGGAATTTTCGTAATTATAACTTCCGAGATTTTCGGTTTTGTTTCACGTTGTGAAATTATTTTTTAGAAGCACCAAGATCTGGTGGTAAGTGGAGATTTTTGTCTTATCATTGAACGCACGTGTTAATGGCGACTTTGTTACAGCTTCTTTCTTTTCTTTCTTTTCGTTTGGTTTTATTTTCCATTACTTTACCGTACTCCGGCTCTTTTGGTTATTGCCTTTTTGCGGCTGCATTATTTATGGAGTTGAAGGATGCGGTATTATTGAAAAATTATTTATCATTGCTGGTTATTCGCCACTCGATCGCTTGGAGGATTCAAGGTCGGTGTTTATTGAATTGTAAAGTGTCGTCGAATTTACCTGGTTTTAGTCCATTTATTAAATTTCTTATCATTAAACTTGTGTGTTACCTTCGAGGTGATTGTTAATTTTGCTTTATTAAAATATATATATACAATTGAATTTTAACGCCTTCAGCGAATTTAACTTGCATTAATAGGTACTAATTATTTCATATTAATTCTTTTTTTTCGCTTCACGAAATAAATTTATATTTTTGATTGTAATATAATGTAACGCTTTAGGTTGGTTTTTCCATTTTATTTTATTAACATAACGAATTTGCGTGTTTTTTTCAAGGTAATAAGCTTGAGTTTAAACAAGGCTATTGCTATATATTTTTGATCGTTCATTTTTTTTTATTAGACTTGTTTTCACTCAGGTAATAAAGGTAAGCGCTTATTTATTTTTTATTTATCCACCTTGATCGTTTTTTTTCATTCATATATATTTTTCTTTAATTCAACTAACGTTGATACTTAGTTTTTGGTTCAGTTTATTCATTTTGAAAGTAACCTAAGCGATTTGTTTTTGTAAGTTTGTTTGCATATTTTTGGCTTTTATTTTTTCATTTAATTTGTCTATTGTTAAATATTTTGAATTTATTAAAATTACTTATCTGTATTTCTATATTTTTTTGAAAACTGAAAAGTTTTCTGGCGCCCAATTTTTTTCCATTTTTTATTAGTATTCACTTTCTGAGTTTTAACTTTGATAAGGCAATCCTCGGCGATCTACGGCCCTCGCAAACAACTAAGTTAGTCGGCGAATTCTTTTGAGTTTTTTGTAAGTATACAGGTAGGTGATTATTTTTCTTTGTTTCGCTTTTACCTGTTATAAGATTCTTTGCCGATATTTCATACACAGGAGGAAGTGATCGGAGTCAATATCAGTACCCCGGTAGCTTCTTATATCCATTATATTTGTGCCATGCCGTCTGTCGATAGCCACGTGATCAATTTGGTTGTATGTCTTTCCATCTGGTGCGCACCATGTCTGCTTGTGGGGGAAGTCGGTACTGCTAATGGTCATCCCTTTGCTTGTTGCAAAACTTATTAGACTTATGCCATTATCCTTACTCTCCTCATGTAGACTATGCATACCGATGGTTGGTCTGAAGGCCTGTTCTTTTCCTATCTTAGAGTTCATATCGCCCAGCAAAATTTTAACATCTTGTTGTGGGGCTTTATCATATATCTGTTCCATTTTTTCATGGAATTAATCTTTTTGTTCTTCTTTGACATCTTCTAATGGTGAGTGTGCACATAACATAGTTATGTTGAAAAACTTGGATTTAACTCTTAGGCTGCATAACATTTCATTTATTGCATTGAAGCTCAGAACTGTGTGTTTGGCTACTATGAATCCCGTTCCAAAAGTGCTGTTTTTTCCACCACTGCAGAAGATTGTGTGGTTTTCAGGATCTATTATGTGCTTACCATCCCATCTTACTTCTTGTACCGCACATAATATATATGTATCTATTTTATATTTCGTTGTTCTTTTAATCTTGTCAGGGCACCTGATCTGCTTAACGATAGTACATTCCATGTCGCAAACCTTAAATCTCTGTCCTTATTCTTTCGCATAGGTCTTCGTCGTTTATCCATCCAGCTGTCATCATTTTTTGGTTTCGTTACTATAGGTTTCTGCGTGAGAAGGGTTGCCCGAACCTCCTTTTCGGAGGGCCATTTGCTAGGGTACCTCGGGGTTGCAAGTCCCGTACTAACATTGGGAATGTTAGCCCCCTGAGGGCGAGGTGTAGCACCGGAAATTGTAAAATACGGATCCTAGAAGCTATTACGTATGTTTAAGAGGGCTATTAATGGGGAAAAGCTACCACAAGAATGGACAAAAGCCTACATAATATCAATATTTATAAAAGGTAATAGAAAAATATGTGAAAACTACCGAGGCATCAGTGTTGGATTAAAAATTCGAAGAGAGAATAACGAATAAAATAGGAGAAGATCAGACGAGGTTTACGGCGGGAGGATTTCGCTGATGATCAGGTGGCCATAGTACAGGACGAAAAGGACCTTAGCTACGTGGTTCGCAAATTTACTGAAGAATGTTCAAAAAACGGATTGGAAATTAATTTTAATCAGACAGAATACCTGGTAATAGGAATGAATGATGCCACTGAGTTGGAAATCACAGACGACATTAAAATAAAAAGAAAAAGGAGTTTTAAGTATCTACGATTTACTATTTAAAATGAAGGGACAACCACAGAGAACATGAAGAACAAGCTAGGGCAAACTAGATCGTGCATTAGATAATTAAATGGAATTCTATGGGATACGCACATCACAAAGAACACGAAAAGGACGATCTTTAACACCATAATTAAAAGTATAATGACATTATAAAAAAAAGAGGCCAGGTAAAATTACTGCCACGGAGATGGAATACTGGAGAAGATGTAGCAGGGTAACAAGACGGGCAAGTATTTCTAATGAAGAAATGCAGGGAAGGATGTCAGTGAAGGAAGACATACTTACCTAAATCGAAGAAAAATGCCTACAATGGTACGGTCACGTTAGAAGAGCAGCATATCGGCGATGGATAGCAAAGGTGACGAAATGGAGCCCAGTAGGAAGAGGAAAAGGGGAAGACCCATAAGATTCTTTAGAGATGAGGTAGATGAAGCCATGGAAAGGAGAAGCCTAAATGAAGCAGACTGGAACAACAAGGAATGGAGAAAGCGGTTGAGAGATGGTAGACATCGACAGCTGTAAACACCCTATGGACTATATACAGGGTTTGTCAAAAAGTCCGGATCATATGGGACTTCTTTTTATTAAAGTATTTATTAAAAAAATCAATACGGCGTTGGTTTGTGCTTGTCTAAGGACTAAAAAAAGTGCACATAGATTTGGTCAAATGACATTCTGTACCTGTCAAATTTGACACTTTTTGAAAAAAATCTTCAGAAGTGGCCCCATTTATGATTTTTTCGAAAGATTTCATTTGGAAAAGTTGTTCATAATGGTATTTTACGTCGGCTTGCAAATTTTCAGATAAAAATTCGGACTTATTATTTTTTACTAATATTTTGAATCCCAAAATTTCGAATTTTTGGGATCTCTAAATACAGGACGTTTATGCATAAATTAACCTAATATTTCAGATATAAAATTTCAATCTGTTGAAGTTGGAATCGTAAAATGTAATCCTTTAAGTCCGAATTAAGGGCTAAAATTGTTGAATACAAATCCGTGCCCTTAAATCCGGCTTCAAGGATTTAAATCGTTCACCTTAAACTTCTAACTTTCAAGCTTGATGGTTAAGTTTTGAAGACTCGATCTTAAAATTCTAGCACCTACACATAAAATTCTGCACATTATTTCAATCCCAAACATTTGAATTTTCAGTGGTTTCCATCATTTAGATTCCACCATTTTGAATAAATTATTTAAATGTAGGGCTAACGTTCAGTAATCCTTTAATGAAATCCTAGTTTAACCCGGTTTAAGTCAATTTTTATGATAAACTTCAAAGCTCCAGACATAAATCTGTAGATTTAGATAAAAAATTTGAGAAACCAAGGTAAATTTTTATCCCCGATTCTTTACAACCTAATTTAAATCTCTACTGAGCTCCACATCTAAGATTCAATCGTATTCTGTTTTACAAACTTCAATCTCCTCTCTAACTCCTTTTCCAATGGTTCTCTTACTCAAATCTTGGTTTTGTTTTCAAGTTTATGTAAATTCTGAACGTTGATAAAAGCTAAAATCAAGCGTCTTTTATCTATTTTAAAGACAGATAATTACTTCAAAAAGCGGGGCCCAAATTCTAGATTCGAATTTCAGATTTTAATTTGGGGCAATTTGGATTCAAGAAGAAAATTTCATTGTCATTTTTTCAATACTGAAAACTCAAGTTTTGATTTAGGTTTAGTATTAATAACCGTTTGAACTGATTTGAGATTCAAATATTCAGTCTGAAACAAAGATTTGAAACTCGAATCTAAATTTTAGATTCGAAAATCCTTTATAATTTAAAGGATGCCCTGTTTCAGTACGAGTTTAAGTTTAAACTTCGCTCAAGGCAGCTAAATTAGGACTGAAATGCAAATGTTTTAATTAAGCCTTAGTTTAAGCCGATTCCAGTCAATCTTCAGCTTAAACCCACACTTAGAATTTCGTATAGTTTATTACTGTATGAGATTCCAATCTTATTTGGATTTTATATTTTGATTTGAACTGCTTAGGATTGAAAGTTCAGTTCAAAATAAGGGTTTGAAACTCAGATCTAAATTTGGATTCAAAAATTTATGATTTAAAGGAGACTTTCGATACGAGTTTAAGCAAACGTTTAGCTTCAGACAGCCAAATTAGGGCTTAAGTGCAATAATGCTTTAATTTAAGTTCTTGTTTAAGCAGATTTAAGTGAATCTTGAGCTTAAACCCACACTGAAATACCCCAACTTACAGCTAGATACAGATTATCACGGCATGAAATTCCAACCCTATCTGGAAATTAGTCTTTTGATTGGAATTGCTTAGGATTGAAAGCGTAAAATATCAGTTAGAATACAATCCGAAGAAAGATTTAAAATTCAAATCGCAATACTGAATTTAAAAATCGTCGAGTTGGAGACTATATAGATTTGAAAATGGATTCAATATTCGAAGCCTAAAACGGATCGAAACTTTGATAACGATAAAAACGAGGATAAAACTGAAAGTTCGAACATTTAGAATGTAGATTTGACTGACATCTAAAGCTTAAGCTTATTCGAATAGAATAAGAAAGATTGATACGCTTTTTAATGAAAAATAGTAATGAAAATGGTTCAAAGTTGCAAATACGTAAAGATTTTGGCAGAATTCGTACTTACAATTCGACACTCCAAAAACAGGCAGTTCCTCTTTACAACTCAACATTTTAAGGATTTCATTCTTTGAATTTGATTTTATTACTTTCAAAACTGATCAAAATTCGAAAAGAAAAATTAAGAAAATTTACAGAAACCAAAAAGTATTTAAATGTTTCTTCGGAAAACAGAAATCAGAAATTTCTGGAAGGCTTTTAAAATGATTTTTATTTCGATTGGTATTCGATTTAAGCACAAACTTTGACGTTGTGTATTAATCTTGCACGAGATTAATGTTGGAGGGTCACGTCCATAGTTTTAAAAACGGTGCTTTTGAATGTTGGTCATGTACGACAGCAATCGGCAAAACAGGGATACGAAAGTAGAAAAAATCCATCAATTTACTTAAAAACACGCCTGGAAAATTTAGAACTTTACAATATATTTATCCCAAATTCTACACATGTGAAACGCCAACAGTTCACTCGTAAACTCTTTAAAAGCGAGTTTACCAAATAAATTTCCAAAAGCCCTATTTTTTAGAGTTAAAGATAAACACTTTAGAGATAAGTTTCAAGTATATACAAACATCAAAGTTAATAAAATGCAACACAGTCTTACTATTAATTGAATTAAATTAAATTAAATACAGTAAACTAGTTTTACATCACTAGTACGAAGGAGTTGACTTCTTAAGGGCATGATTCTTTAACGACCACATCAGCCATAAAGAGCTCTTATTGGGCAATTCCTTATATAAGAAGTCAGCTCCCACGTACACGTGTTTTGGAACGAAGCTGATCCGAGTGTCATCTTTCTGGTTTACGGCGGTCATTCACGTCCGTCTTGCATGCTTGGAGGCCTTTATCCCTGTCTTGTATAATGACCCTAAATAATACGTCATATCAAAGCACGTGACAGCTTCGCATTATTACAATACCTATCTATCGTCAGAGTAGGAAATCTTTAAACCAGATTTTAGATTTTTAATAGAGCTTTTCCTGGCGAGGCTTTGAAGAAGCACAATTCGAATCGATAAATACACATTTTAACGGATTTTTTGAAAAATTATTTATTTCTGTTCAGAAATTAAACCAGAATTGTTAAGACTTAAATATTACCAGGATTCAAATTTTGTTTACTCGAATCTTTAAATTAAAGATTGGAATCTTGAAAATTCGTATCTCTCCGAGTGCTAACTTAAAATTCTTCGAATTCAGATATAAATTGTTCATTCAATTAGCTCGAATTTAAAAATTGAATTTCGTTCAAATTTATACTCGACATAATGTGGATTAAATGTTTGTTGAATTTGGACTTGAAAGTAGGAAATCCAACCCAAACTTAAGTTTCTCTTTGCGCCTGAAACTCAAACATTCGAATTTAGGTTGAATTCATTCTTGAAACTATTAAAATCAACTCAAATTTTAGCATTTTTAAAACCAGAAACCCCAAAAATTCGAATTTTGGTTAAGTTTAGGCTTGAAGATAGGAGATTCAACCCAAATTCTCTTCGAACCTGAAACTCAAAAATTCGAATTTAGGTTGGAGGAAATCCAATCCAAATTTGAGCTTCTCTCCCCGTGTGAAATTCCCTAAATCTCAGAAAATGCAAATTTTGTTTGAGTTTGGACTTGAAACTAGGGAATCTAAGCTTCTCTTCGAGCTTGGAACTCAAAAATTTGAGTTTAGGTTGAATTCATATAATTTAAGCTTCTGTTCGACCTTCAAAGTCGAAAATTTGAGTTTAGGTTGAGTTCGGACTTAAAAATAAAACATCGAACCCAATGTTTAAGCTTCTGTTCGAGCTTGAAACTCAACAATCCGGGTTTAAATTGAGTTTATGCTCGCAAGTAAGAAATTCAACCAACATTTTGTTTGAAACTTAAAAATCCGAATTTTAATTGAGTTCTGACTCCCAAGAAGAAAATCAAACTCAAAATTTAAACTTTTCTTCGTATCTGAAATTCAAATTTTGATTGAGATCAAACTCGAAACTACGAAATTAAGCTTCACATTTAGTATTCTTTTCGAGTCTGAAACGCAAACATCTGAATTTAGGTTGAATTCAAGCTTAAAAGTAAGAAATCCAATCCAAAGTTATTAATTTAATTTGAGTTTAAGTTCGAAACTTTCAAGCTAAAATTAATCTTCTATTCGTCTCTGCAGCTCAAACATTCGAATTAGATTGAGTTAATGCTCAAAAGTAGGAAACTAAACCCAAAATTTAAACTTCTCAAGCCCTAAACTTAAAAATTCAAATTTTGGTTGAGTTCAGGCTCAAAAGTTAAGTTTATTTTCGCGTCTGAAACTTAAAAATTCGGATTTCAACTGATTTCTAACTGGAAAGTAGCTTGATACTCAGAAGTCTAAAGTTTAAGCTTCTCTTCGCTTTTGAAACTTACAAATCCGAACATTGATTGAGTTGGTACTTCAAAGTAGAAAATCAAGTACACGCTTAAAACTCAAAAATTCGATATTAGTTCGAGTTCAGGCTCGAACACGAGGAATTAAACCCAAATTTAGGCTTTTATGCGAACTTAAAACTCAATAATTCTATAGAAATAGGCACGAAAGCTTAAAACTGTAAAATTCGAATTTAAGTTGAATGTAGGCTTTGATTGAGTTCGTACTTCAAAGCAGAAAATCAAGTACAGTACGTTTTTCTTCACGCTTAAAACTCAAAAATTCGATATTAGATCGAGTCCAGAGCAACAAAACCCAAATTTAAGCTTCTATTCGAACTTAAAACTTAAAAATTCTATAGGTATAGGTATGAAAGTGCATTTAAGCTTCTTTTTGAACCCAATTTTGGTCAAATTCGAACTCGAAAGTTTATATTATCTTCGAGTCTGAAACTCTAATGAACGATTTTGGATTCGAATCAAGTTCGAAAGTAATAAGTCAAGCCCAAATTTCAGCTTCTATTCCAATATGAAACTCAAAATTCGAATGTTGGTTGAGTTTAGGCTTGAAAGTAGAAAATCTAATTCAAAGTTAATCTTCTCTTCGCAACATATTCAAAATTCAAGCCTTTGTTCGATATTCATATTCAAAAAGCCAAACTTTTAATAAATTCAGGCTTAAAAGTAGGAAATCAAGTCCAAAATTTAAGCTTCTCTTTGCGTATGAAAACTTAAAAATCCGAATTTTGATTGAGTTCAGACTTGAAATTAGGAAACCTCAAATTTAGTATTCGTTTCGAGTCTGAAACTCTATCATCTAATCTAATCTATACCTTTTCAACTTCAAATTGAGACTAATCATTTTCAAATTGAGAATAAACACGTTCAAATTGAGACAAAATAATCTGAAATCGATTAAACACATTCAAATTGAGAACTAACACAATCAAATTGAGAATAAACATATTCAAATTGAGAATAAACACATTCAAATTGAGACAAAACAAGCTGTGATTTCAGATTGTTTTGTCTCAATTTGAATGCGTTTATTCTCAATTTGAATATGTTTATTCTCAATTTGATTATGTTAAATCTCAATTTGAATGTGTTTAATTGATTTCAGATTATTTTGTCTCAATTTGAATGTGTTTATTCTCAATTTGAAGGTGATTAGTCTCAACTTGAAGTTGAAAAGGTATAATCGAAAGTCTGAATTTAGGTTGAGTTTAGGTTCGAGAGTCCAAATTTAGGGATCTAATCGCATCTAAAGCTCAACAATCCGTATTTTAGTTGAATTCGTGATCGAGTTCTTTCCAATCCCAAAACTTAAAAATCCGAATTTGGCCGAGTTGAGACTCAAAAATTGAAAATCAAATCTAAAATTTAATGTTCTATTGGAGCCTGAAACTCGAACATCTGAATTTTATTCCAGTCCAAGTACGAAAGTGAAACATAAAACCCAAAATGGAAGCTTACATTGGAATCTTAAAGTCAAAAATTCGAATTTTAGTAAGTTTAGGTTCGAAAACAGGAAGTTAAACTCAAATTTGCGCTTCCCTGTCCTCTAACTGAAGCTCAAAACTTCGAATTTTGAATTCAATATATAATGTTCGAATTCGAATTTAAGATAAGCAACCAGTTCGAACCATTTTCCGTCGTTTGATTTCTGTTCAGTTCGAAGTGTATCCGGAAACATTTGAATTTTACATTCGAATTCAGATTTCATCAACTACTCTAAAAAGTAAATCTATCATGAAGAATATTTCAGCTAATTTTTATTATACTTATTTCTTTAATTTATTTTACTCCCTTTAGGATGAAATTTATTGGCAACGAAGATACACAGATAAATTCGGAGCGGTGATGCAAAGATTGTACAGAAACTGGACATGGAAACGTCTTTTCATAGAAAGGTACATACAAGAAGTAATAGAAGAAGCACAGCCCCAATACGACGATGAAAATAACATGGACGATATAACGAAATTATGTTGCCCTTATGTAATTTACCTTAAAATAAGTCAATTACAAGCCTGGAAACCGCCACTAACATGGGAAAAAGACGAAATTCCCGAAGTCTACCCAATCGATCACATAAATTTCGAACCAATATTCAAAAGGCTACATAAAATCGAACAGCTCGATATAATATTCGGGATGAAAAACGTAGCGGAGGATTTTAATTGGAACATGTTTAAATTTTCCGTATTGGACTGTAAACGATTAATAAAGGCGGTTCTGATGATGAAGGACATAAGAATTTTAAGGTTGCATCGTAGCAGACTGGAAGATCAGCACGTTCGTGAGCTAATGCACGGCTTAATTAACAACAAAACTTTACTAGAACTGGACTTATCGCACTGTTTAATAGGGGAACAAGGCGCCTTGTGCATAGCGAAAGTAATGATGGCGCATCCAACTCTGGAATCGATCAAATTATGCAACAACAAAATTGGTCCCTTGGGGGGTACAGGATTCGGTTTTGCGATATTAGAGGAGACATGCTGTCCTCTCAACCATTTGGATTTAAGACTTAATCCTTTAGGGCACGAAGGCACCATGGGCCTTTTACGAGCCCTCGTTAGGGGGAATAAACCGAAAGAATTGATCCTCGCCGGATGTCAATTCGAAGACGAAACGACAATTCGTATAGCACAAATGCTGAATCTTAATAGGTCGCTGGAAGTATTCGACGTTAGTAGTAATTGGTTTGGTGACGAAGGCGGAGAGGTATGTATGAATTAATAAAGCATTCTCGCTAAACCTCGAGATTTTCCTGTACAAGTTTTCTATTTTTTGTTTACATCAACTAATCAATTAATTAAGTGGATTTATACTTTCATTTAGGGTAAATCGTCAACATTTCTATTTAAAACGAAGTAATTTTCGACTAGGTCTCAACCTTGTCTTGCTAATAGCTTCTGTTTAATCATTTTAGTGACAGATTTATTATGTTTGGATAGCCGAATTAATGGGGTGATCACGTGCTGTTGACGACACTGAACATATGCGAGAGGGATGCAAAAGGACGAAATACGACGTTGTAGCACATATATGGATACAGATTCTTAGTTACATTTATATATATGGATACAGATGCTTTAGTAGTGTATTTAGATACCGATATCTAGGCAGTGTGAGTAATCAGAAACAGCACGTGCTCAATCCATTGATTCTATAATCTGGGTGTAGGTCGTATATAACACATTCACGATCTTTTCAGATCAGAGCGTTATTTTAAGTAAACAGTTTCGTTGCACCTCGAACAAGTCTGTCTTATCACATGAAACTGAACTAATTTTAAGGTTAATTTTAAACTTGATTTGTTTACTCAAAATAATCACATTTAGCAGCAGTATATCCTCTATCCTCTGTCCAAATTTATTTAACGTCTGGCTAAACAACATGTTAACTTTATTATAGCTTACAAAAGAAATCGTGATTACTTCCTCTTAATTTAAGCTTTAGCAATAAAAACCAGATAAGCTTAGCAAGTTATAATGCTAAACTAATAAACTGTACTTAATATTTCGTTAAAGTTGAGATTTACGTGCATGAAGTGTACGATAAAGTTTACGATGTGGCCCTTTACGCCTAGATAGAATGCTACCTAGAGAATTACTGTCAGATTATAATTGGGGCAAGGATTATAAGGACCTGTTAACCTTTTCTGAACTGCTGAACATTAATAATGAGCTTTCAGTTACTTAAGGTAAAACTTCCCGGCTAACTTAAACAAAGTTAAAACAGTTGCAGTTTTTGCGAAGGACAAAAACGTTAATTTATCAGTTTTATTTATGCTTATATGAGGTGCCAAAATCTTTTGTTTATAGATGATTTCTTGTTTTATTCCAACATTATTCTTGGTCACAGGGTCTATGAGATAGCTTTTGTCTTTCTTGGGATTGTGCTAAACTATATATGGAATGGAACGCTGATAACCCTGAAAACCTAAATAGGTATTAAAAACCTACAATGTGCCAACGTTTTTTCATTGGTCGGGAACTTCTTTTTAAATCGATTTTTTTCATTCCTGGGGGGTTATTCTTGAACCGGTGATATTTTTCCGCAGGTGAAATATTTCTCACCCTCAAATTTCACTCGAAATGCAAAACTGGTATTCCCGAATCTCGGGTGATAATAAGAGGCTTGCAAGTGGAAATTCCGTTAGTCGAGGATTACTCCGTCCGTCGAAGGTCGTTCTTGACCAATCAGGGTTGCTTTCACAGCATACTTCATAAATACAGCGACTAATTGAAAGTTGACTTATGGCTGATCTCAGCGAGCGTTCTTAAAATTTAAGAAAGACTTAAGTAGCTTAAGACATACTTATGCGGTCTCACCGTCAATTTAAGTCTTACTTATGTGTCTAAAAACAACCTAAATATAAGTTACCAATTTCGGTGACTTAAAACGCTACTTAACCTATAAGTTGACGCGTTCTGTCAGTAAACAGTAGGGGAACTTCAAAAAATGTACTTGGACAACGATTTATTATTTCTGCATCAGACGATAATATTCTATTTCATCAAGTAATTATTGAGATTATTTTTAATGGAATTCCACGACAAGTATATGTCAGGAGTGACCATTTTAATGCAATGAACGATCGGGAGGTTATTCTTGATCCGATGATATTTTATTTCGCATGCGTAATGCGGAAAAATTTCGCATTTCGCCTGTTTTGGTATTCTTGAACTGCGAGTTCGTAAATTTCGCACGAAAAATGGTCAAATATCAGGCGATATTTTTCCGCCTGGGTCAGGGCAAGCGTAATTTGAAATATCGCCATCATGACGCGCACAGTTTTAAGTAGGTACCTACTCTTTTATCACATAAAAGTTATATTTACACTCAAAAAAATGTATATGGTAAATATTACTGTAATTTATATATTAAATTCAGAAAACAATGAAAATTTCCATTAATTTGCCCTAAAAAATTAATTACGCCATTAAGTGATAAGTTTGGTATTTTTAATTTTGAAAGTTGTAGTGTTTTGACCAAATTGTTATGGGGGCTGTACATAATATTGCAGAAGAAGCAGCTGTAGCACCACGTTTACGCAACAGAGAAGATGCATTCGAAGTATTAGACCAACAACTTTTAAAGTACTAATTTGATACATGTTATAAAAATAAATTATATTAGACCAAAATTATGGAAATAGGAAAAGACGGAAATAGAGCAAATGTAGACAAGAAACAAACCGATAAGGACCACATAAAAAAAAGAATAGGAAGTATTATGGATAGAGAATGAGGAAGCGAAAGGGACATAAAAGAAAAAATACATAAAGCTCAAGGTGCCTTTAATACCCTCAAAAAAATCTGGCAATCGAAAGAAATACATATCAAAACCAAAATCAGATTATTTAACACAAATGTAAAGACAATATTACTATACGGGGCAGAATCCTGGACGGTAAACGAAAAACATATAAAGGAACTTCAAGTATTCATAAACAAATGCCTCTGAAGAATTCCAGGTATATACTGGCCAGAAAAAAATCACAAATGAAGAACTATGGAAAAAAATGAGACAAGAACCGATATAGGCAACCATAAAAAGAAGAAAATGGAATTGGATAGGACATACGCTCTGGAAAACGAATAACGATATAACAAAATAACCATTATAATACAATATTAGAGGGAAAAGAAGGAGGGGAAGGCCAAAAGCCACTTGGAGGAAGAGGACACAGCAAGACATCACCGATAAATGGAATGAAGTGAAAGAAAAAGCAAAGGATAAAACCGAATAGAAAAAACTGTGTGTAGTGTAGTGAATCAGCAAAAGTTAAATAAATAGTGACGAACAATGAGAAAAGAAATTAAAGAGAATTGGTACAGAGCTGGCAACTCTGATACTATATAGGTGGAAACACTAACGCCGAAGAATCGTCGAAAGACGCCCTACGCTTCTACAGGAGCAAAAGGAATGATGATGTTAAAAATAAATTAATTTTAAGTTTAGTGGATTCTTTAGAATATTTCGTTTAACAAAGCCATAGGTTAGAGAACATCCAACAATGCTTGAGCCACATATTATGCCCGCTTATATAAAATCTGCTAACTAACTATGTTGTATCAATATAATAAATAAAACAGCACTTAATCAAACCAAAATAACCGTAGGTTTTAGCAAGTTCGCGATTTTTTGGAAAATTGCATTGTATTAAAATAGTCACTTGTCGTGGAATTCCATTAAAAATAATATCAATAATTACTTGATAAATAGAATATTAGCGTCTGGATGTAGAAATAATAAATCGTCGACCAAGTCCATTTTTGAAGTTTCCCTTCTTTTTACTGACAGAACGCGGCAACTTATAGGTTAAGTAGCGTTTTAAGTCACCGAAATTGAAACAGATTATGCCGTGAAAGCAACCCTGATTGGTCAAGAACGACCTTCGACGGACGGAGTAATCCTCGACTAACGGAATTTCCACTTGCTAGCCTATAATTATCACCCGAGTTTCGGGAATACCAGTTTTGCATTTCGAGTGAAATTTGAGGGTGAGAAATATTTCACCTGCGTAAAAATATCACCAAACAGTCTGTGTTAATGTTGTTAGAAATTATCAAGGGCCAGTTGGAGTATATTCATAACTTGTAAGTGAGGTTATTATCATAATAATAATAATAATAACGTGAAGTTACATTAGTTCTTCAGTCATATCCCCATTTATATGAAGCGGTACTTCCGTTTATCGATTTCGAACATGCTAACCAATGTAAAAGACCCTTGCCGCTTTAGTGGCAGAAATCGAACTAGACTTTGTCTAAGTCGCGACTTAACTCGCTTGATGAGACAAAACACAAATTTAAGAACAACTTTATTTTAGGGACTACTTATCTAAGCTTTAGTGATAAGTATTGTCGGTGAAATCGGTCATAGGGTGGGTTAGAGTAAAAATATTTTTAGTTTTTAAGTATTTTGGGTTGCCTGACTTAAAAATAGCCAAGAAAGGATTGGATCTTCTAGCATTGCTTCTACCTAACAAAATTTCAAAATTCAGTACAAGTAGGTATTTGCGAATACCGATTTTTAATCTCTTAAACCTCTTTGTAAACATTGGAAGTGATGAACAGAGTCGGTGAGTGTTGGGTTGCCTATCTTTAATCAGTTTAAAAAAAATATGAGCAATTTTTTCTAGAGTCAAATAAAGATTACGCCAAAATTATACAAATTTGCAAAAGGGTCGATACATGCATAGCAAGATAATATTGAAACCCACCTCGCGACATGCAAAAATCAATACATTGTTGATGGATGTCTTGTGTAAGTCCCTTTTTGTAAGTTTTACATAATAGACCATAATTTAATTACTATATTATTAAAATTGGTCGTTCTGGCCGTGTTGCGTATGAAGGAAAGGTCTAAAAAGTTTAATACATTCCCGTCCTTCTTTTTAACTGTCATTATTTAACCGTACCGTTATTTTAAAATTACACAATTTTCAGCGCGTAAAGATGCTACTAAAACCCACCCTTAATGCTAAATTATAATTACTTCCTATATGTTAACTGGTAACTACAGCTTCCAAAAAATTGTAAAGCTGTTAAAACCTGCGGTTATTTTGGTTTGATTAAGTGCTGTTTTATTTACTATATTGATACAACATACCTTAGTTAGCAATAAGCGGGCATAATATGTGGCTCAAGCATTGTTGTAAGTTCTCTAACCAATGGCTTTGTTAAACGAAATATCCTAAAGATGCCACTAAACTTAAAATTAATTTATTTTTATAACATGTATCAAATTACTTTAAAAATTGTTGCTCTGATAGTTCGAACGCATCTTGTCTGTTGCGTAAACGTGGTGCTACAGCTGCTTCTTCTGCAATATTATGTACAGCCCCCATAACAATTTGGTCAAAACACTACAATTTTCAAAATTAAAATGCCAAACTTATTACTTAAAGACGTAATTAATTTTTTAGGGCAAATTAATGAGAATTTTATTAAATGTTTTCTGAATTTAAAATGTAAATTACAGTAATCTGTACCAAATACACTTTTTTGTGTACAAATATAACATTTATGTGATAAAAGAGTACTTAAAACTGTGCGCGTCATGATAGCGATATTTCAAATTACGTCTGCCCTGACCCAAGCGGAAAAATATCACCCGATATTTGACCATTTTTCGTTCAAGAATACCAAAGCAGGCGGAATGCGAAATTTTTCCGCATTACGCATGCGAAATAAAATATCACCGGTTCAAGAATAACCCCCCTGGTGTTTAAACTCTTCTTTTACTTTATTAGGCATTTCTTTCATGCAACCTCTGTTAATACAAATGATTCCATAGTAAACATCTCAAAGTCAGGTTTATTAAAAGATGGAAAAGTTAACGCTTAGTAGGTCACCAGAGCCTCGTTTGTTGCAACAGGGTTCACCACGTGAAGGTGAGGTTGGTGTTTAGGACGGAGAGGCTATGTTTGATGTATCACGCTCATTTCAATCCCTTTATTAATTTGCTGCTACCATTTATTTAGAAGCCATAGAATGTACAAGTATTAAATTATACAATTCTTTTATTGGTTATTTTAAGCCTTGCAACAGGTAGGTCTTATACTTCGGCATGGGTTTAAATAAAAACTCAGCTTAAACTAGCTTAAATCAGCTTAACACGTTGACTGTCGCAATATACATACAAAGAATTTTTCTTTTATGTATACATATTCCCTATGTATGGTTTAAAAAAAATGTGTCAAAAGTCCTATATGTAGGCAACCAACTATACACTAAACGTCACTGTGACTGTGAATTTAGGGACATTAGTTTTTATTTTTGTGGTGTGTATAGGCTATGTTTGTATATAAATCAAAATTAGTAGAATATCAAAATAATTTTAATTCAACAATTACTTTCAAACATATAATATCAACAACACAACACATAAATGAAAATAAAAACGGGAACATAAAAACGAAAAACTTAGTAAATATAACTCCTTTTACTATAAATTACAATAAAAAAGTTCGTCGAAACTTTCTTCGGCTTACTTTACAAAATTATGGGCTGCTTTACTCTACCAACTTCATAGTTGTTCACTTGAAACGCCTACTTTCATGTAGCCATGCAACCCATTTAAATTAATTACGTTATTAAGTCTTTACCTTCCTTTTAGTTTTATGATTTTGCTTCCTTTTTAATGGAGGAAAATTTAATACTAAAAGCAAAATTTCCGCCTTTAATTCTTTTTTTCTACTTTCTTTTTATTATTTCATTTTTTTTTCGTTATTCTTTCTAACCTTGTTTGCTTCTACAACATAGTAATTAATCCCGCGTAATTCCGAAACCTTGGCCTTATTTACTGCTTTGATGCATTAATTAACTACTATTTCACTCCTCGTTAATTAACTTTACAATAGTAAATCAAGTTAAACTTACAAGAGGCCTAATAAGGCGTGAAATAGTAAATAACTTACGAAAACGTAAAAACTTTCCAGGATAAATTTTCAAAAGCTGAAATAAACTTTAATAACGAAACGAAGAGTTTCGCTTAGTATTTTTGTTTCTTTTTTCTAAAAATAAATGAATAATTCGGTAACAAGGGCATTTACTTAGAAACGTTTCGTGAACTGGCATATCGGTTAAAACACCAAGGGAAGTTGTAACAAACTTCTTCTAGAAAAGCTACTAAACCTCTGTTGGGATTTACATCTCATCTTAACTTCGAATCTAACACACTACATAATCAACAAAAGGAGGAATTTGTAAAGTTTTGGAGAAATGTTTGTAGGAATATATCACAAAGAGAATGGAAACTTCATATTGACATAAAGAGAGCTATAATCAAGCAAAAATAACCGAAAAGTATTTTTTGTTTTAATTTTTTTTTATAATGCTAAGTAAAAATTGATAAAAAAAACATTGTGCTTTGATATTTATTAAGGCAGTATATACTCTATGGTTTAACCAATGAGTATAGAACTTACGAAGAAGCATTGGGTTGCATAAGCACTGAACTAGCCAGTTATATAACTTAGAAGGTATCGATTAATAATCAAATTGAAACATTCTGTTCATAAAAGCAACTTAGTAGCCTCTTCATGTTAACAGTCACACACCCTCGCACTCAGTGCTGTATTCCGGGGTATACGCGGGTATACGCCGTATACCCAAAAAAAATAAATTTTAAATTCGTATACCTTAAAAAAATAGCAGGGTATACGCGTATACATACCTTCTTAAACAGAAAAAAAATCCAGTCATTTAACGTATTTGGGTATTTCAGGTATTTATACTTATACTCAAAATTTGCGCAGCTCACTAACTATACAAAACATTTCAAATTTAATGTTTATCAAAATAAATGGTCCGCCGTTGGCAGTTTGGCAACCCAACACATAGGTACGTTAAAAGTTGGTTACTAAAACATCGTGCGGCAGATGACAATCAATCAAGGGAAAAACACAATACAGAGCAGTTTGACAATAACAGTTTGTGGAAGCTGTTATAAAAACGTATATATTTCCTTAGAACTGTTTTCTAAATATAATTAATATGATAGGTATCTAAGTACTTTAGTCTTAAGTTATAATTGTAGCTTTTAGGTTAATAAACCATTCTGAATGTTCTTGTTATTTGTCGTTTTTTCTATATCATCAACCTTGTCATTTTCTGGACTATAATATAAACTATAATGCCGTATGCGCAAAAAAATTAGGTACCGAGCCGTATACCCAAAAAATTTTGTAGGAATACAGCACTGCTCGCACTGTATTATCACCAATGCCTTAAAGCATATAAAAATTATTGCAAATTTAAGATAAAATAAGTTTTCTATTTACAGGCAGTTGTCCGTGGCTTAATGAACAACAAAGTAATGAAATGGCTCGACGTAAGAGAAACCGACATGTCACTTGCTAGCACGAGAATGATACAAAAAATCCTAAGAAGAAATCGTCTTGCTGAAGAGGAAATCGAGGAAGAAGACGAAGAGGAAGAAATGATCATAGAAAACATATATCCAACAGAAGAAGGCCAGTCTGCTCAGGAAGGAAAAGGTGGAAACGAACAAGCATCGACTAGCGAAGGAAGCACGATTACTGGAACATAAATACATCATCAAATTATGATATCTCGATTAAAGTCTATAAATCGATTACCTATGTTTAATTTGCAATAGTTAAAACTGGTAAAGCTCAATTTTATTAATTATGAAGCAGATCAATACTCGAAAACTCAATAATTCGTTGGTAAACTGTTTAAAAGCATGTATATAGCGAGTATTTTACAGTTTTCTCACAACTCTTTTTCCATCTATGGCGTTCTTGCCAATCACCTTCCTTTTTTCATTTTTCATAGATTAGTTTTGACCAGGCTTTCGGGGGTTTACCTCTTTTCCTTCTCTCTCTTGGCACCTATTTCTCCTCCCAGCATTTTGTTATTGCCTTTTTTACTTCATGTTTAGCTTCATCTCTTTTTTGTTTGTAATCCCTTTTATCCTCCATTTTTCCCGTTGAAATAAACTTCTTCCGTGCTTTCTTCTTTTATTTTGGCTTTCACTTCTTCATTCAACCATCTACTACTTTTCCTTTGGCCATTTATTTTTCTCGTGCCACAAACTGTTTTTGCAGTTTTAGTTACTATTTCTTTGAAGCTTTTCCATAGTGTTTCGATGTCATATCCTTCCGCTTCTCCTGATTTTTCTTCGAGTCTCATTTCTAATTGCTCCTTGTATCTTTTCCTAGTTTCCACGTCATTTAGCTTATCTACTTTTATTTTTATATAATGTTTTGTTATTTACTCTTTAGATAGGTAGGTATCTCTTCTCTTATTTCCATTAATACTAGTTTGTGATTTGCACTCAGTTCTGCTTGTTTTTCCGCCCAGATATCATATAATATGTGTTTCTAGATTTTTTGTATACGTCACGTAATCTATAATGCTCCTGTGTGTTCCATCTTGATTCGTATGTGTATTGCGGGTCTTTTCCATGGTCGCAGAATGTGTTCCCTATCAACAGATCATTTGCTATGCAAAATGCCAACATTCTCTTCCCATTTTGATTAATAGTCGCTTTTGTTCCAAATCTCCCCATACATCCTATTGCTTTACTATTATCAGAACTTCCCTGTCTCTTTCCCGTGCTTCGTCTAACTGTTCTTGTAATGTTTCATAAAATTCCTCTATTTTTTGTACCTCGGAAACCTTCTCTCGGTACTTAAATTTGCATTATTGTTAACTTTATTTCTAGGTTAATATCAATGATTATAATTCTGGGGTTTACTGCTTTCCAATCTACAACTCTCCTTTCCATTTCTTCCTCTGTGATAAAAGCTACTCTTTCCACTGCCCATTCTGTTATTTCTGAATATCTTATTGTGTACCCTTTGGTCAACGCTTTTTCTTAGCTTCGCTGACTCCCATGATCTGTATATTCTGTATGCCTCTTTCATCCAGTTCTTCTTCTTTCCTACTTAGTGTTGTTACATTCCAAGTTCCTTATTTAATTTTTTGTTTAGCATTTACTTTGTTTACCAATTTAATCTTGATTTATTATTATTTTCATTTACCAAGTTTGCTTTTATCCTTATTTCTTCTGCTCTCTTTTGTTTTGAATCATTACCGTTTTCTCTTTGTCCTATTACATTGCGTTCCGATGTCTTAATTTCCGTCCGGTTTTCAATATTCACTAGTTTTTTGAACTTCATTGGTGACAATGTTGACGTCTTGGGTTTCTGATACTTCTGAAAGTTGTATTTAGTGCACTTTCGTCTATCATTGTCTTATCATTTATGTTATCTGTTATGTCTCTTTCCTTCAATTTTCCTGTTTTTCTGTGCGGTGCTAATATAGTCTACGACCAATATTTTTTTTTTTTTTTGTATTGCTCCTTTGTGTGTTGTCTCTCTAGGTGATTTTTCGTCCTCTTGATCAGTAGATCTTTGTCTTTTTTCCCTTGTTTTCTTCTCTATTTCTTATTTCTTCATTTTTGTACGCTCCACTATTTTTTTCTTCCAATGTTTCTATCTTCCTTTCCTCACCATTTATTATTAGCCTGTCTTTTATAATATTCGCCTTCTTTTTTTTTAGCATCCTTCATATTGTTGCGAAGGGCTTTTCGGGGGTTCTGTTAATAATTAATATAAATAATGAAGTCTTGACCGCATACGTCACTTTGGGTTTGCTTGGCTTTATTGCGAGAGGTGTTTGAATAAGAAGTCTCAATCAACTAACATTCGTTTATTTTAACTACGTGCTTTAGTTTTTACAAGATAATATATGAATTGGTCTAAGTCCTGAATTAACGTCAAATTATATAAATTATTACAAGGTCTGAGTGACACAATGTACTCTAAGTCCAGAGTCCAAATAAGCTGATACAAATTATTACAAGTCCTGATTCGACGTGAACAAATATAACTTATTCTAAGATTAAATCAAAGTAAACTAATATGGAATATTCTTCTAAGTCCAGAATTACATTCAAACGACCAAGTCCGTAAAACGGATTTACTTCATTTACTTGAATGTTTTCCAAGTGTTCAAATAACAATTAAAACGGCTAAGTCCCCAAAAAGAACTTAGATGATTCATACAAAAGTTTTAAATTAATAAATAAAATAAATAATCTTACGTGTATTCACTAGTACGGCATCTTAAAGGGTATCAATTTTCTCGTAGTAACTGCTTCTGTGATGGCCGGATACAGACTATAGCTTTACTCTAATTTGGCCAGTTATATACGGAAAATTGATCCCCTTCTCTTAATATGAGCGTGTGAAATACCTGCAAGCCTGCTGCTGTCCGTATTTCTCACGCTTGTGGAATTTATACAAACTGTATTTGGTGTCAGATTTCATCGTTAAATGTAGCTACTCTCACACACGAGCCTTAAATGATGCAACCTTGACGCCACGCGTGCGACTTATCTAGTGAATAACCTGCTTGAATGACGTCACATCAACTATCGTAATTGAATTTAATGAATTTAAATTCATTTTAAACTTTACTTAATATTTTGTACATTTGCCTTTATTACAATATAGGGAATTATTTTTCTTCTTGTGTCTCTTGTTTTTTGGCCCATGTCTTCATTTATCCACACTGCTCCACTTCTGTCCAGGCCAGAAGGGCCTTTTGAGCTGTCAAATATACATTAAAAATAAAACACAAAAACGATGGCAGTAAAAAATTTATTCAAATACAAAAATTCATGAAAATTATTCTAATTAATTGAGAAATAACAATCTCTCAAAAAATTTCACAATCCTTTAAAAAATATATTCTTATCTAATTAATACTACTTGACTAATAAACTCACATCACATTATTTATATAAAAAATTATAGCCATATTTTAAGCTACTTCCAAATAACGCTACTTCAGAGCAAAATCACAAACAATAGCCAAGCCAACCGTTCCAATTATCACCTCAAAAACATATTTAAAAATTTAAAATCAACGCCAATTATTAACACAATGTGATGTAAGCACAAAAGCTGTTCTGTCAGCAAAAATTACAATTGTCGATTCGTTTCTTACAATGACGATTAATGCGAGGGGACTCAGATTAACTAAATAAAATATACATTTAAAAGCTCCTCGTATAATCGCCAATCTTGGATTTTCTAGTAAATGTTTGTACGACTAGTAAGTAAAGCTGACAATTTATATCTGTAAAAAAGGGTCAAATATACATAACATACCATGAATATGCGTGCATATTTTAATTAACAAAGTCTTCAAAATTATTCTAATTTTTTTTTAGGCTTATCCAATTTCATCCAATTTCAAATACAATACAGTTACAAAATGCTACCCCCAAAGAATGTAGTGTTATATAAAATCCGTTATATACAACACTAAAACCAAGCCTAAAACTACAATACGAAAAATACTAAAACAGTGATATAATGAAACATCGAATATCACTTATTGCAATTGTAATTATTGCGTATGTTTTCTACCACAAATCGGGGAAAACATTTCATTGAGCGTTAGTCATAACAAATTCTTTGTAAAAAAATTGTTTTTACAATATACTAAATAACAAAAGTACATATTAGATAAACATAAATAAAAATATTTATAATCAAAAGCATGCTATAAATACATAATTCATTACGAATAAAAATGGACCTTAATCAGAGTAGCTGTTTAAAATAATGTACAAAATAAGAAAATGAGGATTTTACGGTATGGCAGTTGTGGTGGATATGATTAAAAAACCTTCAGACTTTATAAAACGTGTCATGGTTAAGTGTTAAACTGAGAATAATAGGACATCTTTATCTAAACTCCTACAACAAACTTTTCGAAAATAATATTACGTAACTGCTTATTAAAATTAAATTTTAATAGCCGAATATCGTCTATTTTTTTTTTAACGAATTTTGACAAATGAGATCAACAACACACCCTTTGGAACATGACTAATTCTCAAATATTCACAATATTTTTTTTGGGCCCTTTTTAAATCCACTAAGTATTTCCACTAAAAACTAATAATAACTAACATGCCGAAATCATTTTCCTAAAAATTTCCTCATAAAATAACAAAAAAAAAATGGAAGGATATTTCAATACTTTTATAAAGATAAGAATTAATAACAACACAAATAAAAGTAATATAAATACAAAAAACTATAAACTATAAGACAACTTCGATTAGGATTACATATTAAAAAAATATTCGTGAGCTAAAATTTCAGTTAAGAAACATATTTACTACTACTATAAAGTAAAACGAATAATTAGTATTAATTAATCACAAAATCAATGTGATTTCTATCAGTCATGTAATTGCAATAATTGCACAATACGGTTTGTTTTTACCTCGTATGATTACTTTATTTTAACATTTCCATTATGTATACGTAACCATTTGTATCAATAGTAAAAAACGAGGTAAAATCGTGAGAGGCCGATATGTACGTGGAATATAATCCACGCACCTTAATCACTGATAAAAGGTGAGGCTTATCGGGATGACCTTCCTTATCGTTCCACATTCCTATATTTAAATTGGACATCTGGGCCGTTACATCGATTACTAAATTCTTTTTCTTTGCCGAATTCGAACGCCTATGAAAACGATCTCTGTAAAACAATAATTTTCTTTTAATAAAATTTTTTGTGCAGCCGGACGCGAAGTGGTCATTTCGCGTACGCAATACAGAACGCGAGATCCGATTTCGCGGCCTGTATTGCGTTACTAAGGGTAACGGCCACGAAACGCGTATTATTTATGTTGTTTCCATAGAAACATTGTTTCGTGAAAGCTGACTCTATTTACATTCATTTATGATAAAAATTTGTAATTATGTATTTTTTACAGCTGCACAAAAAATGCTGTGTATACTTCGTCCGCGAAATTCTTTAGTGCCCTCGAGATTGTCCTGCCTCGGCCGCAAGTGGCCTCGGCGACAATTTTTCTCTCGGTACGCTAAAATGGAATTTCGCGGGCTTAGTATACAAATAATTATTTTTGGTGTAACAAACATAATATTTTAATTATAGCTTCAATTTTTTTGGTTGCTCGGTCTACTTAAACTTAATTAAAGGATTAACAGAACTCGTAAAAACTTTTCATGTCAATATTAATTGAGACTTGAACCATGTGTAAATTGGTTGCAAAGCAGACTTTCAATCTGCTGTTTCATTAAATTTCCTAATACAGTTGTGAATTATTGTCAAACCCCTACAGTTTGTCTCATGTTAAAAATGAGTTCCGACATGGATTGAAGTTACGTTAGTGAAGTCGCAGTAATTTGGCTAGCGGCATCCATTGTTCTAAAAAAAGGACGACACTAGCTATTGAACTTGATGCCATTTTAATAATAAGAATGCTAAAAAAAAATTGTAGATCATTTAAAATGTTTAACAATAATAAATTTTGGGGGCTTCATGGAGCAGATTAGCGGTTTACTTTGCAATTGATCAGCACAAAATTTAAATCTCTCCTGTGAGCTTGGGACAGAATAAGTCCACAGTATCCCTCCAAATCCAACAGCGTTTGTTCTCCAGTGGAGGGGCTAAGATTATATTGGTGGCATCAAAGAGGGGTGGCATCTTAGTTATTGATGCCCCAAAAAGTGGTTGAAAGTTGGGCGAAGTATTTTAGGGAACTGATCAAACATCAGCACAAAAAAACGAGCGGAGACTTGAAGACCACGAAAAGGAGACCATAGAATCAGACCTATGTTCATAAACATTTTTTGGTTAGAATAGCACCACCTTTCGTTTTCCAAAGTTTGTCATAATAAGTTAATAAATCACCCTGTATATTACTCTCTACTTTTAAGAAGCAGTTCCCTAATTTTAGATATCCCTTGTTATGCATAAAGAGTATTTATTAATCTAAGTCGTTGATTTCCAGTTTAACTTTCATATCAAATGTTAATAGATATGAAACCTCTTCAGTAAAAATGTGGTACAACATAAGTTAATTTCAAAAACTGTTAGCAATCAGTCAAGCAAATAAATAGAAACATTTCTTTGTACCTTAATTAACAAAAAAATTTTCTTTCGTTATGTCAATATTTATTAACCTTTTAAATACAATTACTGTTAAGTATTTGTATAAAAAAAACTAATTATATTAAATTTAAAACATTGCAATTATTTACAGTCAATATCATTTAAAAAAAACGAATTTCTGCCTTCGAGAAAAGGTCAAAGCTGTTTATGGCTTTCATTCTCAAATGGGTGTACATTCTTACCGAGTAACTGTTAAATAATAATGACAGTGAAATAAAAAAGAGGGATGACCGGAATTCAATAAATTCGTCAAAATATATTTGTCGTTTTTAACCCTCTTGTGGATCTAAAAAAAAATTCCTAACTTAACTTTTGGGTACCCATTATTTAAAAACCGTAAATATGTCAAAATAAAACTACATATATGTTTTTTAATTATTATTTTCTAATATATTCTACAGACAGATCAATAAAAAAACCAATTAGGGTAGGCTGTGAAATTGAATTATGTTGAATTGGTACTTTAGCCACATCCACAGAATGACATTTTAGAACGTTTGAAATTTGACATTTTTCTCGTAAACAAAGTTTATAACCTTAAATTCATGTCAGAAATGACATTCTGTGGATGTGGCTAAAGTATCAATTCAAAATAATTCAATTTCACAGCCTACCCTAATTGGTTTTTTTATTGATCTGTCTGTATAAGTATACGTTTACATCACTTTTTCACCAAAACATAAAACCATATAATATAATTTTATGCACGATCGCATTATAATGTGTCAATTATGTCTGAATTTGTTTGACATAAACGTCTATTTATAGCCCGTGGGTGTCTTTATAGGCCGCTAGTCTATAATGAAACGTCAAAAATTGATAAACATTTTAACAGTCTTATAAAGATTTTTTTAAAATTAAAATCGAATGTATGCTCTTTATTAGAACTCTATTTAGGGTAATTTGTATTAACAACACAGTTAACACAATTATTTATGTGAATATTCCTAGGCGTAAATGCTTCAACCATTTGACAGTAGTCAGTAAAAAATTAAAATAATTGAGCAACTAACTACTCGATGTGGGTAGAAAATTAATTTATTTTTTATTTCAGTTTTAAAATCTTCGATCGTGCATAAAATTATGTATGTACCACTGGCGTAACTTGCTTTTATGGCCTTCGACGTGTCTTTAGCCCTCGACTAGCGTCTCGGGCTCAAAATCACGTCTCAGGCCATAAAAGCATCTTTACGCCCTTGGTACATAAATAACTATTAGTAATTAGGCAAGAGAAAGAGAAATAGAAAGTTATTATTTTATAAAGTTTCTATGTTAATAATTGAAAAAATAACAACTAATATAACTATTAGAATTTATGTAAACACTCATATTTATTAATATTGTTTAATAATTAGATTTTGGGGTTCTTTTTTATTTAATTTCTTTCCTTCTGTTGATTTTATTGTAGTTTATTATGGCGTGTCTTCCTTGTTCTCTTAACTGATTCATCAATGATATTAGTTCTTTACGTTCTTCCATCATTTCTTTTGTGTAATCTTCTTCTATAAATATGTTTTGTCCTTTCAGTAATCTTTTTTGTTGCAGAGCGATGTATTTCATTCTTATGTTGACAAATCTCACTACTATTGGTCCATAATTTATTGTTGGGCTAATTTTCTTTATGTTTTCAATATCTCTTAGCTCGCATTCCATTTGAAGATATTCGCGAAGAAGTTGAATCACTATCTCTTCTAGATCGAAAAAGTTTCTTTTGTCTGTTGTTATGCCTGTTATGCATTTTCTTCCTCTTTTTCTCTGTTGCTTTCCTCTAGGTCCTTCTTACTTTTGTTTTTTTTTTTTGAATAGCAGAATTATTCGTTTGCGGGGATCTTGATATTTTCTTACTTCTTTGAAAGGCTGTTTGTTGTATTTCCCACTTTTCGAAATCTTCAGGGGATTCTTCCCCTCTTTTCCTTTTTATAATGTCTTCACTCGTTGGTAAACTATTTGCTTTTTGAAAGTTTATTCATTTGAGTTTTTTGTTTCTACTTTTACGTAACTTCCGATTTTAAAAACGATACCTATTTTTAGTCTGCGAACGTGTTACTTTATTGTCCCGTACGGATCTTTAATGCCTTGCACAGTTGCACGCACTCACCTTTACGTCTGCTGCCCGCGCGCTCTTATCGCGTATTGTACAGACGGTGTACTGCGGCGACCTTGCTTATTTAAAATGTCGTAATTTTCCCAACAAACTTTTACACTAAAAATTCTTATTTCTTGTTTGTTCTGCCTTTCCACTTTTGTTTTATTTGCGAAACACTAATTAACACTTTTTATTACATCAATAATCACTAAATTTTCCACACTGGTAAACGGGGCTGCTATAGCGGTTATCACGTCGTACACGTATCTCTATTTCATGAAAGTACAATGTAAAAAGAAAAGAGCCGCTTTTCCTAAATATTTCATAAGTATAATGTCTTAGTTTAATTGAAAGTCCTGGCGTTACGGCAACAGTCGTTTTTTGTTTTGGGATTTAAAAATTTGATTAAATATTTTTCTTGAAAAGTATGCCATTATTAGCACAAAATACCAATTTCTACAAAAAAAATTGCTAAATGACCATAGCAACTAACGTAAAATATCAACCAAGTAATAAAAAAAAATTGAACCCATAACAAAAAAAAGAAAAAAATAAATAACAAAAACCAAACAAAACAATGAATAAACAAGTAACACAAAAATACAACTTACTGATTGCGAAGTTCACATGGCAGTTTAGTCAAATCCCACCAAGCTATTTGCTCTCCGACGCTAATAAGAATCAAACCCGGTGACGGTGAAAACAGCAAGTATCGCACCCATGATTTGTGTAAATGTAAAATACCTAAAGTAACTTTTGATTCAATACTCCATATCTGCAACATTAAGGTTTGTTTCATCCCAGTATTTTATTTAAAGAAATATATTTACCACAATGTCGCCACTATCTTGACCCACAGCCAGAATTTTTCCATTATGTGAAAAACGACAACTCCTTAAAGGGTTATTTAAATCATTTGAAGGGTTATTTAAATCACTTAGAGACTTCCCTTGGTTATAAGTCAAAGTGATCACAGTATTTTTCACACTTATAGAATAAACTTCGAAGCAACCATCGGCCATTGTTATTGCTAATAAAGACTGATCCTTAGAAAGCGTAGCCATTGTAACGGCACTGTCGAAAACCTCATTTTGTTGAATTTTATCGCCGAATAAAATTTTGTAAGAGCCATCCTTCACGTTCCAGATTTTTATTGTCCGATTTTCGGACACAGATAAAAGCTGCTCCGCTGACCTAATATAAAAGCACTGAACTATCGGAATAACAGGTACTTGTTTTATTGTATTTGAAAGTTGCAAAGGTTGTACTAAACATAAAGCTCTGCCGTTGTTATAAATGGTTACCCAACCGTTTATCGCAGTAGCAACCAATATAACCGAATCGGACGTCAAATCCGTTTTACTACAAGTCTGGCACTCTTTCGAAGTATTGAAATATTTCAAAAGCACCACAGAATCATGTAGTCTCATCAGCATTTCATAATGACGACTTTTATAGTCAAATTCCATAACATCTCCGTTCTCCAAGCCCAACGCAATTTTATTACCGCAAAGCGAAAATCTCACGGCTTTGATACGAGGACGAATCCCATCGGATTCTATAATTATATTATGTCCGTTCATTACTTGGACTTTGTTTGATGAATTAACTACAGCTATTCGAGGAACTCCAGATATATTAGTATTCCAAAAGCAGTCAAAAATTGGAAGTAATTTGGCAGTTTCTTTGTTGTCTACTGCCGGTTGAATGTGCCATTGTTTAACGGTTTTATCATCCGAACCTGACAATAGTATATGGACGGCATTCGTTGTATCATCAAAGAACGTATCTAAGCAGACCACTAACCTAGAATATAAAAACATATAAACACTAAATACATAATTCGAAAATCAAATATCAGGTGTGTTCAATGCTTGCACGAGATATAAACTTAACCTCAAACCTAGGTTAGGTTTCCTGAACTTCGCTGAACTTCACTGCCACTGCTTGCATTGACCGCACCTGCTGTATACAACAAACAAATTTACCCCTTATTATTTAGAATTTCTTGAACGATTACAGCGGTTCGTATATGCCATATTCGAATATAATAATCAGTCGATCCAGCAACCAAATACATTCCGTCTGCCGTAACGGCACCACATAAAAAGTTAGTCGAATGTCCACGATTATCTAATTCAGTGACGGCAGGTTCCGTTATCTTCAACCCCACTTGATTCCACGTCCACATCGTAATTGTATTATTATTAATCGCTATCAGAGTAGTATCCAATTCGGGTACAATTAAAATCGAATTAATGTAAGTCCTATTGCAAAATTGCGATAAAAACTCTCCATCTTGGGCACTATACAAAAATATATTGGTATCGGATGTAAATATGATTAAAGTATCATCGCCGGAGAAAGTAACACAATTAGCGGGTTGTCCTCGTCCTTCGATATTTATTACAACTTGAGGTTCTTCGTTTATAATGTTCCAAACTAATACACGACCGGTAAATGAACCGGTTACTATCAGACTTTCTGTTTCATTGGCGTAAGATGCGGATATTAATCGATCTTTGTCGAAGTCGGTGTTAAGTCTACAGGTTTTACTCCGATCTATTCTTCCGTTATTGCCGTAGAAATTCGTCCAGTTGGATTGCTTTACACGGGGTGATGGGATATTTTTATTAAATCCTATAAAAAAAAAAGATTTATAGAAACAATGACCTATTTAAGGGTAAGAGGAAAGTTTAGAAACATAAGTCTAATCTCTAATGAAATTTGTTGTGCAATTAAAGATACAGATGAGGAACAGAAACAAAAATTTTATGAGAAAATGAGAGAGCTTAATGACAGTTTTCCAAAATATGAAGTAAAGGTGATTGTAACGTGAAAGTGGGACAAAAAAAGGATTAGTTTCCAGTGACAGAAATGCATAGTTTATATAATGTTACTAATAAGAATGGGAAACTGCTGATAGAATTCGCGGCAGGGAATAAATTGCATACGATCAACCTTTCAAGAATATACAAATGTACATAAACAAACAGATAAGCCCAGATGGAAATACCAAAAATCAGATAGACCATACACTCGTAGAAGAGAAGCATGCTTGCATACTAGAGAATGGTTACTTAAGCAACTTGGTCCGATGCAACGAATATATGGCCATTGAAAGTAAAACTAAGATCTATAAAACTATAGTTCATCCAATTATAACCTACACTGCAGAAACCAAAAAGGTTATTAACAACAGAAATGAATATCCTCAAAGCTATTGCAGGCAAAACGCACCGAGATAAGATAAGAACTGTGGATTTTTGAAACCAATGTGGAATATGTGATGTAAATAAGTTTGTAAAGACACAAAAGAATGTAAAATCCACCTGGCAAAAGAAATCCAGGCAGACCGCTCAAATGATGGAGGGATAGTTGGCTAACATCATTGTTTGAAGTAGAGTAAACAAGCATAAAGAAAAACAGGCATGTACCTAATATGAAAGAAGAAGAAGGAAAATGATAAACTTGTGAAACCCATATGGGAACCAACAACAGACAGGAAAAGAAGAAGGGGTAGGCCAAGAAAAATGTGGAATGCTGAAATAGGAAGTATCCTACAGAAGAGAAGATGTACGCAGAGTAGGGTTAAGGAACAGGCTCTCAACAGAAACTAATGGAAGAGATTTTGCAAGAATTAATTCGTTACTCTCTCGACACCAAATGGTAGAATGAGGCTATGGATAAGCAAGCGCAAGCGTCGTTACTCTCGACACCAAATGGTACAATGAGGCTATGGATAAGCAAGCAAGCATATTAAGAAATGGAAATGAACTACATATTAAATAAACAAAGAAGTAAGATGGAACTCAACCCTGGTGCTTAGGAGTAGGCAGATTGAAACTTAAGGATTCAGGCTCGTCTTGGTATTTAGGAGTAGGCAGATTGAGGCCTAAATACCAATTCCCTACGAGGCACGCCGGTTACGTCCGTCATACCTGTCGCTGTCACGCTTAACGCCCGTCAGCGTAACTTCTGCCAAGAACCCGTGTGCAGCTCCTGTATATCTTTACCCATTGTATATATTGTGTATATAATTGAATATACATATAACTTCGTATTAATCCTGTGTGGAAACATCGTCTGCACGCTGTTCCCTTGTGCCACCCGCAACGCCGGAGGTAACAATTGGCGCCCAAAGGTATTATCCCTGATCACATAACAATCAGATTCGCCAAGTTAATGTAAAATTTGGCAGGCAGTTTTATGCTTAGTTTGCCTTCGGTTACCAGGTGTCGCCAGCATAACACGAGTAAACGCGACTCTAAAGTGCTTAGAATCAGCTGATTTGTATGATTCCAAGCACTTCAGGGTCGCTTCTGCTCTTGCAATGCTGGCGCCATCTGGTAACCGAAGGCAAAGTAATCATAAAACTGCCTGCCAAATTTTACATTAACTTGGCGAATCTGATTGTTATGTGATCAGGGGTATTATGTAGAAAAATGATGAAAGAACACTTGAATAATAATGAAATTAGGAAGGTCTGAAGAAGGCAAAGCAAGGTTACAGGAATAGAATAGAATTGATAAAGAATGATCAAGGCAATATAATAGGAAGTGACAAAAATATGATGGAGATCTGGAAACAATATTAAAGAAAGGTGATATATAAGGATGAAGAAAGTACAGAAGAAAAATATGAGGTATTGATAGGGAAAGAAACAGAAGAACAATTACCAACATTGGATGAGATAAGAAATATATTGAAACAAATGGCAAATAACAAACGCCCAGAAACTGATGAACTGAAAGCAGTGTTTTAAATATGGTGGGGAAAAATGTCAAAGGAATCAATATTGTTGTTGCATTTACAACTACAAAACTGGCCATCACAGAACAAGAAATGGAAAGACACAAGGTATTGATTAATATTTGGTTTGCCTGAAAGACACTGGAAAGGCAGTGGACACTTTGCGACTAGTAGTGGAAATTACATGTACTTGGCAAGAAAGTTTGTATGTTACAAACTTTTACTGGAGTGGTATTATGTAACAGTTTCATTAGAAATCGATAAACACGTAATAGCATTTGAAGCAATGCGATAGAATAGTAAGCATAAAACTGAAAGCAAAACTCCAGAAACTAAACTTAATACAGGTATATGTCCCGAAGTCCAAGTCTTCAGATGTAATAATAGTTATTTATTATACAAGATGATAAAATTGCATTTTATCTTCGAGAGCGTTTATTAGCGTCGAGGCGTCAGTCGAGACGCTAATTACACCGAGAAGATAATTAAATTTTATCGTCGTGTATAACATTCCGACCAATGTTATTGGATATACGCAGCAAGAGAGGGGGCATATGTTCGGAGTTTTGGTGGCAGAGCTAAATATTAATTATGAAAACAAGAGAAGCAACTACACCCGTACAAAAGGAAGAGGTACGACTTTAAAAAATTAGAGAATGATAACATCCAAACCGAATTTACCTGTACCTTAAAAAATGAAACCAGCAAGATTAATTATAATAATCCAATTGAGAAAGTGTGGAACGAATGTAAAAAAATCATTTACCAAAACAAGCTGCGGCACACTTGGTCTTATTAGACCTGCCCAAAAACTATGGATCAGTAGGGATACCTGGGAAAAAATTGAAGAAAGAATATAAAACTGAAGAGCCTAAATCTGATAGGACAAGAAAATCTTATTATTATTATTACTAAACAGAGTAAGTACTGGAAATAGAGGAATCGCTTGGGGTATAACAGAATCATTAGAAGTTCGTGATTTTGCATTTTGTGGACAACATATGTTTGCTCGCTCATTGTAGAAATCATATCAAGGAAAAAACAATCGATTTTTGCAGAGCAGCAGGTAAAGCAGGAATGTAAATAAAAGTAAAATCAAATCAATACATATAAATGCTATGCCTGCACAAATATGTATTGATAAGGAAATTATCCAACAAGTGAGTTTACATATCTAGGAAGTGTGATAACCCATGAAGATGGTGTACTAAAAGATGTGTGTGCAAGGATAAACCATAACTAACATTATTAAGCAAAAGTTGAGAATGTTTTTAAACAGATTTGATGCTTTTGATTTATATTTAAAATATGGTGACCGGAAGTTGTGAGTAATGTAGAGCTATGGAGGAGAGTAGAGCACGAGGATATAGTGATAGAAATTAGAAAAAGAAAAATGGGCTGGCTGGGACACACTTTAACATGTTCGCTGTCAGTCAATCATGCCTAGTGGTGTAGTCGACAACGTAGTGTTACATGTTGACCACGCCGTGAGGCGTAATACACACATTCGCTATTATTTATCTGTTACTGTTTGTCTGCCATTGGCAGCTAGGCTATCTGCTTGTGTCAGCATTGTTGTGAAGGCCTGAATTTGCCAAATGGCGACACAAGCAGATAGTCTAGTCAACAATTCCAGACAAACAATAACAAATAAATGGCAATTGTGTGTGGTCGGCCGACTACGCCGCTAGGGGTGATTGGCAACGAACGTGTTAAGAAAAGACCCAAAAAAGGTAAGCAGGAAAGTTTTGCAATGGAACCCCCAGGGCACGAGGAAGCAAGGACACCCCAGGGAGACGTGGAGAAGAACATAAAGAAACTAACAAGTCCACCACACAGCTTAGTTCCCTAGCAAAAAATAGAACTGCATGGAAAAATTTAATCAACACCCTATGTCCTACGAGGGACTAATGGAACATACTACTACTACTATCTTTACATACAGTGCAAATTTTGTTACTACGAACATAGCAGACGATATATTTTGGGGTTGAAATTAAGAGAGATGGGAATAATGAGGAGGAAACGAACAGGTCACTTTTATTAGGAATCAGATTGTACGGAATGTACAAAAACATACTTGGAAACACAGATGTTACATGAAAGATGGAGCTAAGGATTTATGAAGTTTTAAAACGTAAGTGAAATATGGGTTTTGTACCAGCAGGATATCAAGAAATTACAGGTAGCTAAAAGAACGGTGTTACAGAAAATTTATGGTGGGGTGAGAGATGGAGATCAGTGCAAAAGGAGAACAACTGAAGACCAACCTTATAGAAAATCAAGTTTGGTAGTGCTTAGAACATGCGGTACAAATGGGTCAGGACGGCGCTATTTAGTGAACTATCAGGAGGTAACATGTGGCAAACCTAAACAAATAATGTGTGGAGGAGCATTTCAAGTGTCTGAAAGGATGGTAATAGTAAGAGACAGATAAAAATGAAAGCAAATACTCACCATTTTCATCGTACACATCACCATTGCTGTTACGCACAACCACTCCTTGTAGACTCCAAATTTTCACGCAACCATCTTCCGATACTGAAAGAAAACCTTCGCCATCAGGACCAAGTTGAAGGAAAGTAATAGAATCGGTGTGTCCGGAAAATACATATAATTTCTGATGGTAGGCTTGTTCCCATAACTGAAATTCAATCATTAGTATTTCACCAAATTAATAAACGGCCAACTTTACGTTTATGTCTCCAGTTTGCATGCCGACGAGAATCTGATTTACATCCATAGTAAAACAAGCAGCAGATACATCATGCCTTAAATCGAGCGTGTGGGTGAAATAAATGTTTTCCTGCGGTGCCCTAATGGATTACCAAAAGTTAAAAATGATAAATCGCATACAACAAGTTACTTACTGCAACTGCCAATATAGCGATTTAGGGTTCTCCTTAGCAATAGCCAAAGCAGCTTTATAAATGGAACTGTCTTTGTTTTGTCCTAATCCGCCTTGTATTATATCAGTTTCATGGTACTTATATAAGTCGTGTCCTTTAGCTTTAACGAAATTAATATATTCGTCTAGCTTCTTAATCAAGGTATCATCCTAAGAAATTAATTTGTGTTAAGTCTGCAAGTCACAACAAACCCTAATACTTACATTACGTGTGATATACGCTTTGTAAAGATGAAAGTCCCTCAGTAAATCAGCTGTTCCGATCGCTCTAATCTTAGCGCCAATGAAATTCAGGTCAAAGTAAACCGAAAATTCATCGTAAAGCCGAGCTTCTCGTAAATGGTAACCGATGTACTGATAAATATAATTGTCATTCGGTAAGTTCGCAAAATTTTTATTAGAGATATGTTTGTACGCAGAGATCAGTTTCCTGTGTTGTTCGATTAACTCGACAGGTTTAAGTCGTTCCTTAAGATAGGCCAGAAAGAGATCGTGTATTCCATAAACGTAAGTTTTAAGCTCCGTGTTGTAATACATTACAATTAGGGATTTGTTACGTAATTCTGTCATTTTTTCTTGGACCATTAATTTGTTGTCCAGTTCCCAAAGCGTTTGCATAACCTGGGGTGTTATATTTACGTCCTCTACAAAAACCGCAAAATACTCATACAAATTACGTAATTCTGGGCTTAATCTTTCTATACAAATGCTTATGGCACCGAAAAGTTGAGCTTTTAGGCTGAAAGAAAATTTTTAATTACATTAATTGAATATACACAACCTAGTTATATTATTTAAAAAAAAAATAAAGAACAAAATACAAGCCATACAACATGAGAAAGAAAATGTGCTAAAAGTATAAGAAAATACTACAAAATAAGTAGAAAAGACCACAGAAGAAACAACGGAATTAAGAAAACAGTTGCGTAAAAGAGATGAAGAAAGGAAAAAAGAAATAATTTGAAAAGAAAATTAGAAAAACTAGTAAATAAGGTTAAAAATCAAGAGCGTCTTACAAGGAAAATAAGATACAATATACCCCTGAGAAGTTTAAATAACCGTCTAGAGTATAAATAGACGGAAAGGAAACAAAAAGAAATTGGGGATTTATACAAAAACATGGAAAAACAGGGCAATAAAGAGGAAAATCGGAAAAAGTAAGGCAACAAGAATATGGAATACAGCAACCTGCAATGTAAGAGGGATACTAGGTAAAGAGGAGCTGAGATGCTTAAACAACTGTCTAGAGTGCAAATACACGAAAAGGAAATAAAAAGAAATTGGGGATTTTACAAAAACATGGAAAAACAGGACAATAAAGAGGAAAATCCGAAAAAGTAAGGTAACCAACTTGCAATGTAAGAGGGATACTACGTAAAGAAGAGGAATTAACACAAGAATTTGAGGATGCAGTTAGATAATGGAATAATACTATTTTAACATAAAGTAACCTTGCTTGTAAATTGCAATTGCTTCATGGTGAATCATTTCTTATCAACTACAATGTCTATTTTGGTAACAAGGTTAGCCATGCAGCAGCTGGAAGTCGTAAAAAGTATTTAAAATTATAGTTTATAAGGGTCAGGATGCATAGGAGTAGGCAGATAGAGGCCTATGCATTCAGAGTCGAAGTGGTGGAGAATAGGCAGATTGAGACTCTACCACTTAAGACTTCCTGAGTGAGTTAGTCAAGATGGTTGAGAGTAGGCAGATTGAGGCTCAACCACTTAGACTTCTCAAGTTAGCTCAGTCGTGGTGTACAGAGGTCAGTTCCCATCCTTCGTACTTAGTGGTTGCTGCAATGTATATGTAAGAATATTTTTCTGTATTTAATTTAAATGTACTTCAACCCAGTGTAAGGCTTGCTAATAGTTTGGATGTAACCCTTTGTGTTATTTATTAACTTTAACTTTAACGTTGGTAACTTGTCACTAGAAATGTTTAATGTATTTATTTGAAAATAAACAAAAAGGACATAATAATACTAATGGGTGATGTAAATGTGAAAGTCGGGAGTGACAAACGCAACTTAGAAGAAGTGATGGGTAGCCATGGCACTGGAAGTAGAAATATCAATGGCAAACTGTTCAGAGTTTTGCGAAGAAAGGTAGAGGTAGACCGAAGAATGGAACAATTGCAGAAGCTTTGAAGAGAAGAAATATGGAGTGGAAAGAGGCTACAAAGCTGGTAAAAGATAGAAGACAATTGAAAAGGCTTGCTAACAACAAAATAAACAAAACAACAAACAAAAACTTACTTATGATCCTTCTTGGTTAATCTGTTAATAATGTAAAGGTCCCAACTGTCAGAATTTTCGATCAACTCTTCTTGGTATGTTGCCAGTAACGATCCGATTAAAGCAATTAAAATAGGTTCACCTTTACACAAATAATGGATACGAGTAGCTTGTACCGGTAATCTTTCCGGTTGTGTTTTAAGTGATTGTGCAAACAATGACAAACTTTCTTTTTCGGTGAAACCACCTTTCACCTAGAAAACGATCAAGAATTATACCACTTCATACAACAAATAATAAACAACAGGAAACTTACCTCGACGTATACCGTATTATTTCCAACGATGATATCCTTAACCTGAGTGGTGATGAGAGTTTTACAACCAACATCGAAAGCCGGTATTGCTTCGGCTAACGAAACGTTATCCAATATAAGAAGAGCGTCTCTATAGGAACCGATACGAAACAAATTTTTAAGGGCGTCTTTTAAAAATTCTATTTCAGTTAAATAATCCCCTTCGTGAAGAGGCGTAAAAGATGCTGGCCTAGGTTTGTCATTAACTTCTCTTGTATCGTTCTGCAGTCTTTGATATAATCTACAAATTCATCGACAATCATTAACTATATAACTAAACAAAAATATGACAAGTCTTACATATTCATGTGCATGGGTAACTGATCCACTGTTTTGATTTCGCCGAGATTAATCCAAAATATCCTATTATTAAAATAGCTGTGCAATAACAAAGATTCTTTAAGTGCAGCCGCAGCTAAACATGATTTTCCGCTTCCAGTCATACCATGCAGCACGATTCTTTGACAAGGTTCTAAATCTTGCAGCCGTGTTTGAAGGTCCTCCAACTATAAATGGAGTAAATTATTAAACTTATGATTATTATACACAAATCATAATTTACCAAAGTAATTGCAATTCTAGAAGTTACTAACCATCTTCATCCAACTCTTTTTTTAAGCAGCATGAAATCATACAACTAATAAATAAAAATTCTGTATTTACTATCCGACGTTATATAAAGGTTAACTATAGTTCAGATTTTGAATTTTACAGCAGTTATTTGAAGTATTTTACCGTTTGCTTAAATCTAAACAATGATACGTATGCTTAATATCTCGGTAGTTAAATGGGCGAGTGTGCTTTACAATTAAGGGGTTTCAGGTTCAAATCTAACCTAACACCCATGGTGTAATTAAGACTCGTCGACGTTTATTGGGTTCAAACCTTTTAAAGCAGTGACCGACTAGAGCCAAGGTTTGTAATACACTTAACACGAGCATTCGTTAGACAGTATAGTGTAAATAACATTAAGATGAGCTATGCAATATGCAATAGGCTGCTGGGTTTTGTGTGATTATTACATTACACTGGTTTAGAAGACTAATGAGTCTAATGACCAACAGAGTTCATACCAGTAAATAGAAGAATATCATACCCCAGCATTAAGAACAAGCCAACAAACGAAAAGCAGGAGTTTTATGAGGAGTTAGAAAGAATCAACGGATCTATATTAAAACACGACATATTGATGATACTACATGATTTGAATGTGCAAATTGGAAATGAAGAGTGCCGGCAAATACTCGCTACACAGTAGAACTAATGACAATGGAATGAGGGCAACCGTAAATTTAGTGATTAACAGTGCAAAGCTCGACCACAAGGAACACATAAGGAAATGTGGATGATTCCAGGATGCGAAAGCGGAAACCAGATAGATCATGTATCAGTAACATGCCGGAATGCAAATACAATACAACATGTCAGAACATACAGAAGAGCCAGTACAGATACAGACCAACACTTGGTAGTGGCAAAAGTAATGCAGAACATTAGTAAGGAGAAATGAGTGAAGATATTCGACAGAAGATGGGAGATACAACACATCAGAACATGCAGAGGAGCCAGTACAGATACGGACCACTACTTGGTAGTGGCAAAGGTAAAGCAGAAGATTAGTAAGGAGAAATGAGCACAATTATTCAAGAAGATTAGTAAGGAGAAATGAGCACAATTATTCAACAGAAGACGGAAGATAGAGAGGCTAAATAAAGACAGTAGTAAATACAGAAATTGAAAACGGGAACAGTATTCAATAGCATTAAAGAACAAAGGGAAAGTGTGATAAAAACGATATGTCGCAAGAAAACATCAAAAAGAAACAAATGGTTTAATCAAGAATGCGAAACCATAATAAAAGAGAAATGAAAAGCATGGCAAAAATGGTTAAGAACTAGAAAAAAGGAGGATGAACAAACATATAAAGTGATTAAGAAAAAAAAACTATGAAACTTTGCAAACAAACGAAATAATACCCAAAGTTTGTATAGCAAATTAAAACAGCAGAGAAGAGAAAGTGGACTAAAAAATAGAAGATGAAGAATAAGGAAGGAAATATTGAATATGACATAAAGAAGATTAAAGAAAATATGGTTGCAGCATTTTTTTTTAATTATTAAGGCAGGACTATAACAAAGATGGATGAGAAAAAGGATGCATTAGTAATAGAAGATAAAGCAATGAAAATAACAGAACCAACATAATAGAATTCCAACAACTGATATACAAAACGTGACAAGGAAAAGCAGCAGGAAGTGACAAAATATAGTCCGAACTAATAAAACATGGAAGTAAAAGACTGCAAACAAAAATATAAAAACTCTTTTTAGAAATTTTGAAAGAAACAACAATAACAGTTAAAAGTGAAGCAGGCATGACTGACAAAATCAAAATAAATAAAGGAGTGCCACAAGGAGATGTTATATCAGCAACACTAGTCAATATAGCCCTAATAAACATAATGCGAACAACAGACATAATAGTAAACAAAGGAAAACAAATAATCAGACCTATTCTCTAAGTTAAAATCGAATAGAATGTTTACAATATTTCAGACTACCAGCAAATTATGTTCGTAATTGTCGAGAAAGAAAGCCAATGATAAACAGTCAGGTACTGAACGAACTTAAAATGTAATGAAAATAAGAATTTGTCTAGTCAGTTGTACTAAAATCTCCGTCAAAAGTTATTAATGCAACTTATAAATCTTAATGGTTCATGTAGATAGGTGTGAAATTGGTTACATAAACAAAAATGTATAATTTGGTGAAGTACAGGATTATTGTGCATGAAAAACTTAATTATACGTTTACGTAAACAGCGATTTTAGTAAATATGTAAAATATTATGGCATAATAAATAATTTTTTTAAATTGTATTCTTTTAGTATAATAATAATAATAATAATAATGAATCTATAATTGTGCTTCATTGGATTGTAGATGTCGAGTCTTTAGTAACTGACAAGTTTAACAATTTGCCGTTTTGTCGCTGTCAAAATTGACAAATTTAAAAAATAAACAATGAAATAATTGCTTGCCGCAATAACAGATGCCGGCGCTATTTCTGTCTCATTCTAGCATCAAATAAACTCAATTACGTAGGTTCAGTGCTAAATTCGTACATATTCCGCAGGTAACCCGGATCTTTTCTAAAAAAATACATTGGTGTTTCCCTATGTTGCATCTTACTGTAAACATACGGTATATGATATGAGCCTATGCCGGTTGTATAGTATAATGAACATTAAGTCGAGCTACCCAATGTGCTCCAGATGTTTAATTTTTGCATGCATTCCTCTGATTGTTACATTAATATCACATGTTAAAAAACAAGGAATATGATTTTAAGAATGTATAATTTAACACAAATAATTCCCTTTATTAATTAATTTTAACGAAATTCTTCCTCAAAGTTGAATTATAAAAAAAAAATAACAATAAAGCCTCCAGTTTTAGGGAATACCCAAGTGAAAATAAGTTTAAAATAGCAAAGGGACTAATAAGGAAAAACAAAAAATCATTTCTAAATTTTTTAATTTAACAACATATAAATTTCTGATATTTCTCTAATCGCACAGTATGATAAACTACAATTCAAACGACACTTTTAATTCAAGGACTTTTATTTCTGTCCGATTCTAATTCGGTACAAAAAAAACTGAGGAACCGTCGCTTGCACAATATTCTGTAAGTTCTGGTAATTTAAATTAGACAAGTGAGAAACAGGACACAATTAAGAACGATGCATAACAATAGAAAATACGTTTTTAAATTAGCATTAAATTGGCCGATTTTTTTTTAATGAAATATTAACAATTAATGCTTCTACGATATTTAAACCAGACAAGCAAATCAAACACATCTGATGAGGAGGATTAACCCCTAGTTTATTAACACATATGAGATCATCTAAAATATTCATTATTAAAAGATCAGAGAGTTAATTAAATAACGCAAACATTTTTTACCACGAAGGACGTTCAAATATGAATGAGAATATATTTTCCTGAAACACAGGATGGAAATGTACATGTTGTAGCTTGTTAGGATATGTTCCGGCTTGTAATTGTTAACAGTCATGTTCTGCTACACCACTATGGCTGTTACTCATTACATCAAAAAGCAAGAAGTACCTTCTAGTGTGGTGCACTACATGATTATCAAATGAAGTTTGTTTTAGCACTATCTCGCCTTGCAACAATTTAATGCGAATAAATTCTAGCCTGTAATGACAAACATTTATCTTCGAACCAAACATTGCGTTATATTATAAAACAACTCGCACACCTTAGATGAACTGAACGCAAGCATTGAAGTGGTAATATCAAACATACATTCATTAGTTCATTAATTTTTAGAAAGGACTGTTAATGGCAATGTACACTGTAATTCAATAGCCCAGTTCATTGCTTTATGGGAAGAAAAATACGCTATTATTGGTTTCAGCAGGATGGGGTAACTTGCCATGCATCCAATGAAAAGATAGCTATTTTGGAAGAGTTTTTCGAGATTACCTAATATCAAAAAAATATATGGCCACCTAGCATAGGGCAAAGAAATACAGGAAATGCAGAAGATCTTCAAACCCTAGGGAACAAAGTAAGGTATATTGAGAAGGTGGAAGACAGTTTTAGAAAACAAACGAAAGAAAGCAGCATAGAAAATAAATGGGACCAAATAGCAAAAGGGATAAAGCTAGCCACAGAAAAAACGAAGCACAAAAGAAAAGGAACAAAGCAAGAGAAATCATGCTACGAACAAGAACTGAAGAAAATACAAAAATATACCAAGAGCAAAGGAGACGGACCGAAAAGATATTAAGAGACACCAAAAACATCATAAAGACAGAGATAAGAAAACTGAAAGAAAAATGCAGAGCAAAGGAAGTGAGAAATTTTTACCAGGAGGTGAAGAAGACAAGAGGAGAAACAACAGCCAAGATTATTTATATACAGAAGAGATAAGAAATGAGAAGCAAATTGCAGCAAGGTGGCGAGAATACTTCGAAGATCTTCTCAATCAAGAACAGGACCAGGAGAGAGAGGGAAGAGCAGAGACAAATCAGGACTCATGACCCAGGACCAAGAAGCAGGAGAAGTAGCTCCAACACTTGAAGATGTAGAGAAAATAATACAGAAAATGATAAATAACAAGACCTCCGGAGAGCAAGTTAAGTACGGTGGAGAAGTAGTAACAAAGGAAGTTCATGAATTAATAACAAAAATCTGGAATAAGAAGACCATGCCAGAAAAATGGACAAGAGCGATGATAATTCCAATCCATAAGGGAGATACGCAATTGCGTAAAAAGTACAGGGGGTTCGCACTGCTAGATACAGTATATAAAGTCCTAGCAACACTGATACCATCTAAATAGACAAGCAGAGAATATACTAGGAGAATACCAGGCGGGATTCAGAGCTAATAGATCAAATCTAGTACTAAAACAAATACCAAGCAACTGTCATGAACATAAAGTATTGAGTTCAGAGAGAGGAAAGAGAAGAGACAAATCAGGACCCACAAGAAGGCCAAGAAGCGGGAGAAAAACTCCCAGCACTTGAAGAACTAGAGCAAATAATACAGAGAATGAAAAATAATAAGACCCCTGGAGAGCAAATTAAGTATGGTGGAGAGGCAAGTTTATGATTCAGTAATCAGAACACACCTATACACAGCACTAGAGACGCTGGGGGGGGGGGGTATCTAAATATACTGCAAGATTAGTAAAAATAATACAAAAAACACAAACCAACAAAGTGAAAATCTTAGGAAATGTTTCAGATTTTAAAATGAAACAAGGACTGATACTAGAAGAGGTAATAAGAGAGAGCAAACTTAACAAAATGGATAGCATCTTTACTAGCAACCATAGATGATGTGGCAACCCTTGCAAAATCAAGAAGAGAATTAGAAAAAAGAATCCAGGATTTAGAACAAGCAGCGAGGAAAAGAGGGCTAAAGATCAACGAAGAAATAAGGTTTGAAAGAGTAAAAAGTGTAGTGTATTTTGGTGTTCAGTTTAATGAAAGTAGAGAAGAAAAAAATGAAATCAGTGCAAGGTTGATAAAAGTACAAAACAGTAATCATACCAGCTATAACATATGCATGCAAGGTCTGTATTATGAATAAAAAACTAGAAATATAGGTGAGAAAAATATTACGAAGGATTTATGGAGGGATGAAAGAAGATATGGCGGAGGAAAACAAATGAAGATATAATGACGTTATATGGAGAACCCAGCATCATAAATGTGGTGAAGACTCAAAGACTGAGATGGCCAGGCCATGTGGCGATGACTCCAAGGAACACAACCACGAAAAGGGTGTTAAAGGGAAGTCTAATTGGAACACAAGGAAGAGGTCGCCCATGAAAAGAATGGTTAGAAATGGTAGAGTAGGACCTACAGAAACTAAAAGAGACTTGAGAAATAAAACAGGATAGAAAGGAATGGAGAAGGCCTCTTTTTTCAAAATGTCAAACCTCCTCAAAAGTCACAATCTTAACCTGATAACCAAAATAAAAATACTATGCAGCTATGTATTCTCAGTACTGCTATATGCAGCAGAGTCATGGACTCTAACCGACACCACAAGTAAAAAACTGAAGATCTTCGAAATGGGGTTATATCGAAGAATTCTGAACATACCATGGACGGCTTATGTAACGAATGCCAGTGTACTAGAGAGACAGCAAACAATTGGAGATTCTTAAAACCTTTTTTTTAATTAACCTGCGTCCATTGCTGCACATACATGTCTCCCTCAGGGAGATTAGGAAAAAGAAGCCTTATTGTGGTTAAAAAACCTGAGAACAAGGTCCAACACTACGATAACCGGTCTCTTTAGAGAAGCGATAAGTAAATTATAAATAGCCTCAATGATCACCAAGACAGGCATAGTCCAGTAAACGAAGGATTTTACCCTACAAAAGGTCGGGTAGTTCTGAATTTTTTTACGACCAATGCAACAGAGTGGGGATAAATTTACAAAGAAAAACGAAACTATATAATGAAATTTGATGATATTCCTTACAAGATTGATTCTATACAAGTGCCGAGGAGTTATTTATTTATTTATCTATTTACTTATAGCTAGGAAAACTGGGAAAAAACTCAATATTTTTCTAAGATCGCTACTTTTGCCTTGTTGGGGGCGGTACAGCTCCACCGCTATTGGTTTCACAAAAGACATAATAAGCCAAATTTTTAGAAAATTGAGCCTTAGAATATATATATAATACTCGGCAAATAACTCATTCTGAGCTGAAGAGCAGTAGAAAGATGTCGCAGGCAAATAAAAGAATAAAGTGCTGTTTTTTAAAAAGTTTTTTCTAGTAGTCCCACGAGACTTCACTGACGTTCGCCAACACATAATTACATTCATTTTGCATCTATGTATACAGATTATTCTGTTTGAAATGAAAGGTAATAGTTTTATTATTAGAAATAATGAACCAAAGAGAGTTGCTGCACTAAACTTGAAAAAATCTCCTTTTTTATTTTTTTTTTGTATATTTATCCCCACTCTGTTGCATTAGTCGTAAAAAAATTGATACATGGATTTTGTAGGTAATTAAATTCTCTACAAGATTGATTATAAGGGCTTTAATGCTAAAATTAAGTGTTACGGAGTTATTGCGATGTAAATTGGAAACAAACTCAAAATGTTGCTAAGTACGCAATTTTAGCCTTTTTTGGAAGCTTCATATCTCCGTTAATATTAATTGTACAAAACACTTCAAATGACAAATTTGCAGGAAATTTTGTCCTCTTCAAATCGGTAAATAACTTTTTTTGTGCTAAAATTCATGAGAAAGAAGTTGTAGGCAAGAAACTGAAAGAAGTGTCGATTTTCGGTGGTTTCCAGAAGATAGCGGAGGGAGCGGAAGAGGGGGAATTGTGGAAATTTGGATTTTTCACTAACCAATCATCCTATACAACATATCAAAAATTCAGAACTACCCGACCTTTTGCAGGGTAACCCCCCTTTTTCGGCTCCGTTTACTGGACTAGCAATAAAAGGATGAAAAATTATTGGTGCTGACCTTTGCAAAAAATGAAATTTTACATATCCATTTCCATATGAGAAATATTACTTTTCGGCCTTAGTAGGTATACCAACTAACTATTAGGCAACAAAAGGGAAATTGTTTTATGAAACAAACAACATGAAAGAAGATTATTTTATGTAATAATTTTAATAACTGTAACTGATTGACAAAATTGACAAACAAGCTAGGCTGACAGCGAAAGAACAATTGTTTTTTGTTTTAATAATTGCAAGGCATCATTAGATTTTGTCAAAATGCAAGAATTAATTGCCACGGTTTTTCAATTACGGAATTAATTAGGGAAGCAAAATTTAACATGTTAGGGTATAAATTTACCATTAGAATTCCTGTTTATATTTTTTTATGTGACACTTGGGTTGCCTAAGCGACACCTGGTGTTGAGCCTGATAAGTAGCAGACTAGCTTTATGGTAGTAACATAGGGTAAAACATCAAAGTAATGTACGTTAAGTAAATAAATAATAACTAAATATTACTTCTGTTGTTCATGTTATTTATAAATAACAAAACATTGGTAGCATCGCTGCCGATTATAACCTTCAAACAGGTACGTTTGAACTTAGGTTTTTTAAAAATTGTTGTTACTATAACAACAATTGTATTTTCATGTAGTTTCTTAGCTTTGTTAAGTTTGTAATTACTCGATAGCGTCGGACATGAATCGCATGACTTCACATTTACTGGAAATCAGCTGTTAAACTTCGGCAGAGGCGTTGTAAGTTATTTATTAAGGAAATGCAAATCTCAGTAAAAAACATATTGTCTGCTTTTTCCGGTACCAGATTTGAATTCTACCGAAAAAATAGACGAAACTGTTGCAGGTTTTTCTTCACAAAAGTGCAATGTCAGAGAATACCGAATTACCTTACGTTTAGGTGGGGGGATTCGCTTCAAAACATCAAAGATGTGCCCGAAATTAGAAGTGTAACTTTTCGAATTAAAGTAGGCTAAGTTTTGTGATTTAAAAGTACGCATCGCAGCGTCTTCTACCCAACATTAAAATTAGTTTGTTACGTATCTATTAAAAGTACTTACAGGAGATGTCCGATCAACATAATATGGGGGTCGTCTAGGCACATTTCCCAAAACAAGGGTGTCTTTAAAGGCTTCCTGTTCGAGTCTGTCGTGCATATCGTGACCATCATCGTGTACGTTCCGTAATCCTGTAGATAACCAGTCGTAATCCTTTTGTAGTACATTTACAAAGTTATCGAACGCTCCGTTATCCTTATTAGAAATAATCTTCAATAAGCATACGACCTGATCTTTTCGGTCGCCCTAAAAATAGACAAAAATGTAACATAACCTATACAACCAAGGCTGAAAGTTTTATGTTCTTACTTTGCTTCGTATTTTTTCCAAATCGTCATTATTGACGGTTTGTAAAGCGTATAATTGATCTAAAATGTGGTCTACAATTAAATCTTTCGCGATATTATCCCATTGTCTTCGAAGACTAGCTCTCTTGATATCGTCCATTATTAAAACTGGTACGAAATTTAAATTAATTATAAAATTAACGTAAATGAAGTAGTTCCAAACCTTAATTTCATTGTTGAGAATCAGTCTTCTGTTACTCAGAAATCTCTATACAACAAAAAAAAATTAAGTAAACATAACACAAAACTTTACTACGAGCACGAACACCTCACCTCTCTTGACGTACGAACTTGGACGATTGGACGTGACGTTGAAGGGCGCAGGTGTGAGCGTTCAAGCAATAAAGGGGGTGATGCAAGTCTAATCTTGTTTGGCTGCAAGGTTGAATTGTGTAAGCTAAACTGATGGTATTAGCAAAACGAACAAAACTTTACAGGTACAAAACATACACTGACCTACCTGAACAATTGTTCGGTTTAAAGAGCTCCACAAAAAAAAATAGATATTTCGCCAGCGGCACGAAAAGAATTAGTCATATTTACCTACTTTTAAGTCTTTATTGTAATCTTCGAAGTTATAAATACTTAATTAAGACGTATTATTCTTTGTTTAACAGGATCCTTGTTATATCGACGCGATTTTCTTTTGTTATAATTTACTAACGGTTGATTGCACCAATCAGAGATTGTTTTTTATCCAGAATAACAATTGAATCAAATTTGATGCTACTTGAAGTTTGGTGCAATCAGTTCGGAATAAAAAATACGACTAATGATTGAAAACAATTAGTGATTGATGTAATCATCTTTAAGGGAAAAAACAAAAAATATTATTTCGCGTCCTAAAAGTGAATTATTGCAGAAGAACAAGCTGATGAAATTGCATTATTTACTTTGATTTCGAAGAAAACAAGCCTTGAAAAGGATCGCAATTAAAACTATCAGTGGTAAAAGAAAATCACTTGCTTTAAGAAATTAATACGCTTTAAGGCCACAAACGTTAAAATTTGTACTCTACACGTGAACTAACACAATCAAGAGAAAATTTCATTTGGAAATCGCATCGAAATAGATATTCCGCCAGCGACACGAAAAGAATTAGTCATATTTACCGTATTTACTGAAATTTTTTAGAACTTATAAATACTTTATTTAACAGGATTTACATGATCATTTTCTTAAAGATCTTACTTTCTTTTGTTTTTTTAACGACGATTGCACCAATCAGATTGTTCTTTGTCCAGAATAGCAATAAATTGAATTAAATTTGATGACACTTGAAGTTTGATGCAATCAATTCCCAATACAAAATAAGTGATTGATATAATCAAATCACTAAACTTTTATTTAAGGAAACAAAATATTATACCGAAAAATGAAAGAGTGCCGAATAACAAGCACCACACTTACATGAAATTGCAGTATTTACTTTGAAAGGACCCACTTAACACTATCAATAAAATATCACTTGCTTTGCGGGATTGATACGCCTCAAGGTCACAAAATCAATGTACAGGGTGATCAAGAAATAATGTTTCAGTTGACAATAAGCACATTAAAATTTGTTTATTTCTATGTGTCTAGGTCACAATGAAATTTAAACCAATTAAAATGATTTACTTGTAAAATCGCAAAGAGAAATGTTAAGCCTGTGTATACGCAAACAAAGTTAAAAATGTTGTTTTTTAAATACAGCATTAACAAAATCGTAATTCCTATGTAATTAGTGTGCCATCTTCACGGTGTAAATCACTAAACGGAATTTTTTTAAATTAATGAACGCACTGTACTTATAGCGCGAAATTAGCAATTAAAAGAAACTCATCGTCTAAAGCGAGCGTTATAAATACAAAATTATTCCATTTAGAAGCTGTTGGTGTAGCTCTAACCTATATTTGTTTGGAGTCAATTTGAATTTGAATGTGAATGGTCTTCAGCTTCAAACATAGACCTTTCTGAATTAGCAAAACGCATTACACAATATTCCGCAGATTCTTAATTTAGCGGTGGCTGAGATTCAAACTTATGTCCCTTTGACTGCCAAATAAGCTTCTTACTCCAGCAAGGGGTTTCTAATTTAATTTTGTGCTTACATTTGGTGTGCAATTTTTTTGTATTTTTAATAATTGTAAAATTTATGAATGAGAGTTAAGAATTCATTTTAAATGGCTGTGAAAAAACACTCCGTTTTACAAAAGCGCCTTTTAAAAAAATCATTGTTACCTGTTAGTGATAATTATTACACTAAATTTAATGCAGTAATAGTTTATTTAAATAATTTGTGTAATAATAATAAAAGAAGGAAAAACCTGTTTCGAACACCTCACCTCCGCAGGGATTTGAACCACTGTTCTTCGGTTTGAAATCTCTGGGGTTATGGTATTTTGCTATACACAGAATTTTCAAAACTAACAAAATGTATTAAAAATGCCCCAAGACGAGCGATTCTTTAACAACTTAACCCTTAAAATAATTAAAAGGTGCATTTTACAGTAAAGCTTTTGAGTAAAAAAAGAACAAGCAAATCGGATTGGTTTTAATTTGCAAAAATCACCTGTATAACTGTTGGCCAAGGTGTTAAAATCCACAAAACTGAGTCAAAAATTGAAGAAATAATTTCCAGATTTAAAGACAAATCTCATAATTCAAAGAATGGTCCACATTCAAGAGGTGATTTCCGGATTCGAAGAATAACTTCCAAATTGTTGAAGTGACTTCCAAGTTCAAAAACTCAGCTCCAAATTTAAGCCATCTTCAGATTCAAAAATCGGCCTTTAGATTGAAGAAATGGCAACCACCAAAAACTAGTATGTACAGGGTGGTCCAAATTGGACACTTTTGATAGGAAACACCAATTTCTAGAGGAGCTAGAAAAAAACTAACCTACATGTTACGAGCTCGATTTTTGTGAGAAAGTGAATGCCGAAAACCGCACATCGATATCTTGAACTGTTTAGAAGATATAGGGTGGTTTTCAATTTTGTGCATTTTTGACCCACCCCCGTAACTTATTTATTTATGAATATTTTTTGTTTCTGTAAAAACATTCTGAAGGCACTTTTTTTAAAGGAATCCAATGGTGTCCCAAGTTTTTTTGTAAAAAGAATGGTTTTGCAGCTATGACATAAACTTGTATTTTTTCTTATTGCTGTTTCTAAAATAGTATAAGATGAATTTTGTTAATCTGGAGTGCCATGTTGAACAATAAAACGAAATAAACTTACAGCTGTTATAAAATAAATGTTTAAAAAGGTAAGTGGCAAGTATTTTATATATTTAGAAAAAGAATATGCAAAAATATATAGGGTAGTCCATAAGAAAAAATACAAGTTTATGTCATATCTTCAAAACCATTCTTTTTACAAAAAAACTTGGGACACCATTGGATTCCTTTAAAAAAAGTGCCTTAAGAATGTTTTTACAGAAACAAAAAATATTCATAAATAAATAAGTTACGGGGGTGGGTCAAAAATGCACAAAATTGAAAACCACCCTATATCTCCTAAACAGTTCAAGATATCGATGTGCGGTTTTCGGCATTCACTTTCTCACAAAAATCGAGCTCGTAACATGTAGGTTAGTTTTTTTCTAGCTCCTCTACAAATTGGTGTTTCCTATCAAAAGTGTCCAATTTGGACCACCTTGTACATATTCAGAAAATTATTTCCAGGTTCGAAAAGCGATTTTCAGATTTGAAAACTGATTTTAAGGTTCAAGAAGTGATCACCAGATTTAAAAAGTCATCTCAAATTTCAAATGATCTCCACATTCAAGAAATAATTTCCAGATTCAAAGAATTACTTTCAAATTCATGAAGTGATTTCCAGGCTCAACAACCAACAATTGACCTTCAAATTCGAGAGGTCATCTCCAGACATAAAAGCGATCTCCAGATTGAAGAAATGAACATTTAGAAAGTAGTCTCACAAATCTAAATAGAAGAAGCGTTCTCCGAATCGGAGAAGTGACAATTAAAAAAGAAATGCTCTTCAGATTCATAAATGGTTTCCAAATCCAAATTAAAAAAGTGGTTTTCAGATTCAAAAAGTAATTCCCAGATTAAAGAAATAAAAATTCAATAATTTATCTCCAAATTATTGTGATTTATTTCTGAATTCCAGAACTGAGCTTTAAATTCAAGAAATGATCTCTACATAGAGGATGTGAGTTCCAAATTGAAGAAATAAAAGTTCAAAAGCCGATCACAAGATTTAAGGAACGATTCTTTGTAAAACAGGTTTCCTCTCATATTACTGTGGTTGTTACCCTGCATAAGAACTTTGCTTATTTTGAATTTACCATTCTGCTTATGTCATTTTAAGTAGTTTTAGGGGTTGATTGTTCCCGAATCAATTTTCTTTACCTTAAGGTAGTGGGATAGTGGGTTAAGAATTTATTTACAGTCACGTCTTTTCAATTGTATTGCCTGATGACATTCTTTAGGGAACCTGGCCTGACTTTTAATTCCTTTCTGTAACTTCAATTATTTTGGTATTTTTATAGAAATTTTCTGTTATTATATAAGACAATCTCACGATCCTTTCCCTGGTTATCCAGTATCCTTTCTTATTCCTTCTTCTGTGTTGTCCTTCCCATTTTACTTGATTAATCCATATAGTTATTTTTCCTTTTCTTATTTTGTAAAGGTTTTATTTTCTTCGTAGTTTTTACAGCATTTGTAATGCTATATTTCCATGTGCCGGCGCTAAATTTCCATCTTTAAGCGATGCCTTGTTATTTGGTTCAATTGTTGTTTTGATTTCGTGCAGAATTAAATTCTTTCCGGTTCTACCGATTCTATCTTTCAATTTTCTTTTTTGTGTTGTATGAATCCTCAACGTCTTTATCGAATTTTACACCGTTGTGAATCCATTACTTTCTACGCACCGTGTATATTTCGTGTTTGAAATCTCGTGAGTTGAAGGTTATAATTAAATGCGAATTTTCACCTATTTTATGCAACTCTAATTGCATTTGTATTTTGAGTTGCGCAGTGTCGATTTCTGCCGAGGTGTCGTACATGGAATTTTACACGAGATTTCTTTTGCCGTTCGACATTTGCGGAAGTTATACGTATTTTGACGTATTTATAAAATTAACTCAGGTCGTTTGAAATTTTATGCGTTAATGTTCACGCAATATTTTCGATGTTAAAGCGATTCGTAATTGGGTAATTTCCTGAGTAGTTCGATAATTATTCCGAGTTTTTGTAATTGTACGTGTTGTAATTGGAAGCAATTAATTGGAAGCAATTAATTGGAAGCAATTAATTGGAAGCAATTAATTTGAAGCAATTAATTTGAAGCAATTAATTTGAAGTAATTAATTTGAAGCAATTAATTGAAAGCAATTAATTGGAATTTAATTAAATCTATCTGAAGTTTATTCCATTACTGCCGTTAATTGGAAATTATTCTTGGCGTGGTAGTAATCCAGGTGTTTTAAGATCCAACATGAGGCATCCTCCATATTGTTCCGCGTGGAATTTTTCTAACCTACAAGGATGGACTTGATATAAGTTTTGTCGTATCTTTGATTTTGTTTTATTTATTTGATTTTGTGCCCTTCAGGTTTATATATTTATTAATTATTCATTTATTATTTCTGGTTCAATTACTTTATTATAATTTATTATTTAACTTTCTATTTACTGCTTATTGGTTATAAACTGTGAAAAGGTTACGCAAATATTTGTTTCATTTGGTATTATTTTACCAACCATAATCTACGTTACTCCGTAAACGTTTACAAGTGAGTGGATTTGCATTCACTCCATTTTTATTGCGTTCCCTGATTTTGGCCATCAGCTATGTAAGTTACTTAGTTCTATTCAAGATCTAGTTTTTTGAATTTTACTGTATTTAAATTGATATTCCAATTTTAGTGATAATATTCAAAAGCTTATTAAGTCGATAACTAATTCTCTGTCTTTTAAATTAATTTTGTAATTGTTTAATTTGAACCTTGGCTTTTGCGCCGTTCATTGTGAGTACCGTAAAAATAAAGTGTACAAGGTATTTATGGCTTCTATTATCTTTTTGATAAGTTTATTGTCACAAAAGGAGGAGAATAAAGAACAACTTCAAGAGATGAAACAATTTATCAATACAAAATAGAACTGCTACACCATGAAAGTATAAGAAAATTATACCAGGTACGTCTGGAAGAACGATTAAATTTAGAATTAGACGGAAATGTAGGAACACATAACGGAATGTGTACATGCGACAGCTTATGAATCTCTAGGATTAAAAGATGAAAAAAGTCCTATAAAGAGGAAGTAAGTGAAGCGATAGAAGAACTGATTGAAATAAAGAAACAAAAATACAATGCATGGCTAATGAATATAAGACAGCTAATACAAGAGTAGAATATGTAAAAAGTCAATAGAAAGTAAAATAACGAATGAAAGAAATGAAAAATGGAACAATATTTGTAGAACAATAGATAATACTTTGGGTTTCGGTAAATCTCCGGAAGCTTCGAGGGTAATAAAATATACACGAAGCAATGTAAAGAATTCTACAAATATCTTAATCATACCAACAGATCAATTGAAAGAACACTATAAGCAATTATTACAACAAAACAGACACCGGTATACATATAAAAGAAAAAGAAGAACTGCAAGAAAATATAGAACATTCCACACAAGAAATAAATATAAAAGATGTAAGGAAAGCGTTCCGATCCTGTTTAGATAGCATCTTTTGTGTACGACAAATAACAGAAGAAAACAACGAAAAGCACATACATAAATACATATTTTGTATATGACGTTCATTGATGTATTAGAAAAAGCCTATGATAATGTTCCAAGACAAGGAATTTGGCCTGCGATGCGAGATTTAAATAAATATATGTATTCGAAAAATGGATTAATGCAGTAAAAAAGATGTATCCTTAAACAAAATAATAAAAAAATTGAGCCATAAAGGTGAAGGGAGGGGACTACAAATAGAAGATAAAGAATTACAAACACTTATATTCGCGGACGACAAGGTGATCTTTGCAAAAACAGAAAAAGACATGGAATAATGATTGAAGTATTAAAAGAAGATTTTGAAAATAGTGGAATGAAAATTAATTTTGACAAAACACAATACATCTGTATAGGAGAAATCAGAAATAATAACATAGGAAACCAAAAAATTAAATACTGCGATACATTTAAACATCTAGGATGGGAAGGGTAGCAACGATATCATTACATACATGGTATTATATGGAGTAACGATCTTACAAAAGAAACAACAAAGCATATGTATAATAGTATCATACAGAGTATAGTTTTACATGGAGGAGAGACATGGTCGATAACAAAGGACGATTGAATTAGATTTCCTCAGAAGATGCCTACAAATTACCAAGGAAAATAACTGGAGAACAGAAAAAATATGGCAAGAAATGGAGATAAACTTATCTATTACACGAAATCTACAAAATAGACAGTTACGATGGTATGGACATCTAGATAGGATGATTGATGAAAGATGGTCAAAAATTATACTAAATTGGAAGCCAATAAGAGGGAAAAGAAGACGAGGCCGACCACCCCTAAAATGGAAAACTCACATCGGTAACGTCATGAAAAAAAGATGCCTAGTACCGGGAGATTGCGAAAATAGACTTTTATGGAAGCTGAAGACGACAAACCCATAGAGGAAAAGTCGAAGAAGACGAAGAAGAAGAAGATTCAAATCCGGGAATTTTTTGAATTTGGGAAATTTTCACAACTTAACAGTCTCGTTCATAAAGTTTAAGGGGTTTGTTTTATAATAAAAATACATATTATTTACAAATCGGTAATCATTACAGATTTAAAAAATGTTTGGACATCTAGCTGAATTTTAATCTTCGAGTTCGAATTCGTTAATCTAGCAGTTATGTTGGTTAAATAGCTGGAAGCATTTTACAGCTTAAGTGGATTAAGAGGTTTAAATACAAGTATCGTAAATTATCTCTACTGCCTCAAAATAGAAGAATTCATTTATAAAATGTTAAAATATTTTGCGGAAATCGGGAAATAGTTTAAAGCCGTGCTTGGTAGGTTATTTATAGCAGAACTTACCACTTCTAGTTAACTCATCATAATACTTTTATTGCCCGTTGTAACAACTTAAGAAGTCAAGTGGAAATTGCGGACACGAACGAACAGCCTATACAGCTTTCAATTTCTTTCGATTTCAGATTGTTTTTCAAGAAAATTTTTTAATTTTGATTTTTAAAAAATGCCAGTTTCGTTTACAACTTTAATTTACAAAAAAAGTCCTCAATTCCGCTATGTAAATTGTATTTAAACTTCTGGCATTTTTGGTCTTTCTGCACTGGACAACCATCGTACTGATATCAAAAATGGACACTTAACAAGTTGTTAATGATATTGAATTAATTTTTCGTCACAGGGATTCGAACAACGACTTTCCAGCCGTAATTTATATCATTTGCTATTAATTAATACACTCTGATTCATTTGCATTTACTACTGGGAATTACTTCATATTTAGTCAAAACATTGTCATAGTTCCTGAACTAATTCTAAAGATGTTATTTATTAGGGTAATTCCCATAAATCATGAATCCCGTGAATACACCTCTGATTGCCCAATATTTCAATAACGAAGCGAATAGTTTAAAAATAAAAATATATACAAACGATTTTTAAAGTTCATATTTAGAAAAATTAACCACCTTTTACACCGAATATATAATAAAGGAGAATATTTTATACATTTAAAGGCATCTGTTTAAATTGCATCATCGATGAGAGAACTTTCATTACCTAATTAATTTACAAATAAAAATACTTAGTTTCAAATTTTAATTAATAATTTAAAAAAGCACATTTTCACAAATTTTTAAAAATTTACCTAATTGTTGAATTGTGAAGTTATTTAAAGTATTTTATTTATTAAGACAAACCTTCAGAACTTTTTCGCAGCCAGTTCATAGTGATTGTCTGACACATTGCTTAAAATAAAACTCGACCTTGATTTTTTCAAACATTCATTAGTTTAGTGCACGCTTATCATTGTAAATAAACGAAATGATTAAAATAAACCAAATAAAGGTAATTTTCTAAACTACAAATTTAAAAACCACAAATCGATTAAAAGTTAGTCTTTCTAAGTTATAAACAAAACATTACAAGTAAATTGTTTTTAAAGTAAACCTTTTATGTAATTCGTAATTTACAAGTGTTTAACATTGAAAAAGAAAGTAGTAAGTGATTCAGCGATTATGTCAAGGCCAATGTTTCGAAAGAAAGTAAATTTTGCCACTGGGTGGGTAACTTTTACCTTGTTATAAAAAATCCACGATTACGTAAGCTTGTTGTTTATTTGATTATTTTTACATTTAACTTGGTAATCTTTTAATGGGCATTTCTAAACTGAAAAATAAGAAAATCATAAAATTACAAGGATTCTGTATTTATTTAATTTTTTTATTTGAAAATTACTATAGTGCTTTAAAATTTCGACTCCAAATAATACAATTCAACAACAAATATATTAAAAATATTTTGTTTAGTTACACAAACAAATAGTGGGCGATATTCGAGATGTAACGCTTATGTAACACGTTCTACTTATTTTGGCGTTGCAAAAATGGAAATCTTTAGATCCCAAATAATTCTCATCCATCATTACTTCTTAAAGTCATCCATATTAAGAACAACGCCTTTAAATATGTGTGGCGTCATAAACCAACAATGACGCATTTAATTGTTTCATTACTTTAATTAAATTAATGGTTTTTGATTGTTTCATATTTTTACAAACTACGTATAAGCCTAAGAATACAATATTTTGCTCCCAAATTCAGATACCTTAATCTAGATTTCCTGTTTGTTTTCGCCGGATTTTTTAAAGTTGAAACGCTGATTAAGCTCTACTGATTTAGATTCGAAGTATCAAAGTTCATATTCTAGAAATTTGAACGTTAAAACACTTTACGTATGAAATATGAATCTTTAAATTCGATACCAAAATTAGGATTTCGGATTCAACATTCTGAAATCTGATTGAAATTCAGAACAGTTTTTTAGATTTCATGTTTTTGTTTATTCGCTCGATTTTTCAATATGGAGGGATTGATTGAGTTCTTCTAATTTAAATACGAAGAATCGAATCAAATTCTTGAAATTTCAACGTTTAATACCATATTCCGTTTTAAATCCTACATATAAGATTACAATTCTTCAAATTCGATCCAAAAAGTCGGCTTAGATTCTAAAAATTGAGTGTCGAATTCTCGAAATTTAATTCCAAATCGTGATTGTGAAATATGTATCTTTCGACTGCGAATTCGAAATTTTGAATTCTAACTCCAAATTCAGATCTTTTATTTTATATTCGTTGTTCGTATTCGTCCCATTTTTTACATACAATAATGAAGCAAAATATGCAGTACTCGTCGTGAAAGTAAGAGGTGCTGAACTTTTTACAGATCATAGACTACTTACGAGTATAACAGACACCAAAAAGGCCAATGAATTAAGGAAGCCAGAAACAGCAGAATTACATCAAACTATGCGCAGAATGAATGAGATACTAGAAAGAAGAGAAAGAGCAGAGGCCGAGAAATATCGAAAGAAAATGGAAAATGCCAAGAACAACACTATTAGAACAAGCCGAACTGACAACCAAAAGAGAACTCGCTAGTGGAACGACGAAGTCAGAGGCAAAATTAGGATCAAAGAAGAAGCGTGGAAAAAATACACCCAGAGTAAAAGGGAAATTGACAGATTGATCTATGTAATTAAAAGAAACGAAGCCTAAGTAACCATCAGAAGAGCAAAACAAGACTCGTGGGAAGAGTTCGAAACCAATGCTAACCAGTACAATGGACGAGCTTTCTGAAAAACAATCAATGGAATAAGAAGAAAATATGGAAGGCAAAGGAATGGTGAGGACAACCTAGAAACACAAGCAAGAATCTTAGAAGCATAGAAGAACACTTCGACCAAAACTTTAAGGAAGAGGAAGAAGAAGAAGAGGAACAGTCTGAGAAGAGATAGATATTGAGATACAAGAGGTAGAGGAAGCCACAAACCAAATTAAAACAGGAATGGCAGCCGGTAGAGACGGCATATCCCCTGAAATGATCAAGTATGGAGGAGAAAGAGTTAGTACATGGATAAACAAGGTTTGTCAACTAGCCTAGAGAGCTCAGAAGATACCCGATAACTGGCGAAGAACCTTTGTTTTAGATTCCCCATTTTTATCGGCTCGAATTTTCAATTTAAAAGGGTTGGTTGGTTCAGCTCTTCTAATTTAAATTCGAAGAATCAGGTATGAAATTCCCAAGTTCGAATTCTCGAAATTTGTTTTTAAATCTTCCTTGCGGATTACGAATCTTTAAATTCGATCCCGTTATTTCGACTCTGAATTCTAACTCCAAATTCAGATTTTTTACTTATATATTCGCTGTTCGTATTTGTCCCACTCTTCTCTCGAAGGACTGATTAAACTCTTTTGTTTAGGATTCTGAGATCGATTTATCTCCTTTTAAAATGCTAATCCAGATTTGCAGATTCAAACTTCTCTTTGAGTTTATTATTTAGTTCAAAATTAAAATCAGGGGTTTAATCAAAGAAAGCCAAAAAGTAGAATAAATCCTTAATAGAATCTTTAGTTTAGGATTCATTTGAGTTGCTAATTTGGATTTGAAGTTTATTTTATTTATTAACATTAAAGCCCATAATTAAAATCCGAGATTTTAACACAGAATACCGAAAAATAAAACACATCTTTAATGAAATAACCAGTTTAGGATTCTAACATCGAAATAGGTACCTTCTAAGCTTTAAATGATTCAAGACTCAAATCACTGAACTCGCATCAAAAACTTGAACAAAGATCTTCGAAGGGCGGATCAAACTATAAATTTGAATCGTCAGATTCAAATTTTAAAATCCATTCTTCAAATTTCATTCCAAAAAGCTAATCTAGATTTGAAGATTGTGCCTTTCTTGAGTTTACTAACATCAAAATCCAAACCAAAATTACAGATTTGAACAAAATACCTTCGAAGTGTGGGTAAATTTGATTCATCAAATGAAGAGTCTTCAATATTCGAAGCTTTAAAATAGAATTTAGGTTTAAAAATCCCTTTGTATATAATCTACGACTTAAAGAATAAAGAACTTCAAAGAGTGGATCGAGTTCAAAAGCTAATCTGAATTTGCAGATTCTAATTTTCCGAGTTTTGTAATATTGAGCATTCCAAACATTTAACTCAAAATTCGAATTAAATATTGGAAGTTAAGATTCTAAAACTGATTTATATTAGAAGATTAAAGCGTCTTTATGAGTTTGTTAGGATCAAACTTTAAAATTGGATTCATCAGTTTAAATACTGAATTTCGAAAGTCTTCAAATCAAAATTTCGAAAATGAGCCTTTAAATTCAATTTCAAAGATTTAACTGATCTCTCAACATTTAAATTAGAGATATAAAGAAAGGATTCAAAAAATAAATTCAGAGTTCGAATCTTCAAGTTAGGATTTGAAGACCAAATCTTCAAACTTAACTTCGATCATTTGGACTTCAGTCTCTTTTTAGTTTGTTAATATTCATGTTCAGAACTAAAAAATTAGATATTTGAACGTTCGAAGACTGAATCAAAGTCAAAATATGAATCTCTAAATTAGGATTCCAAGATCAAATCTTCAAATTAATCTTCGAAGGTTAAAGATCTGGATTTGAAACATTAAGGGTTTATTTTTTGGTTATTAATATCGAAATGCAAAACAAAAATTAGAGGTTACAAGTCTTTTTTAGGTTATTCAGAACTAAAATTAGATAGTTGAATATGGATCTTCGAATACTGAATAAAATTCAAATCTTTAAAGTAGGATTATAAGTTCAAATTTTCAAATTTAACTTCGAAGGTTTAAATGTTTATATGGACTTAAGATTTAAGCCTTCTTTTGAGTTTATTAATACCAGAATTCGTTAAATTAGAGATTTAAAAAAAGGATTTTAAAGAGCGAATCGAACTCAAAATTAGGACCGAAATTCGGAAGTTAAGATTGCTCTAAACCTGAAACCTGAAATGCTAATTTATATCGCATTTTCAAAAATTTACATTCTTGAAATTCCAACATTAATTCAATTTTAAATCCTCCATACAAAATTATAATTCTTCGTATTCTATTCCATTTAGATTCGAAGAATCGTTTATCAAATTTTCAACTTCAGATTCTCAAAATTCGATTTTAAATCTTACTTGTGAAATGTGAATCTTTAAATTCGATTCTAATATTTTAATTCGGAATTCTAACTCCAAATTCAGATCTTTTATTTTAGATTCGATGTTCGTATTCGTCCCATTTTTCTAATTTGAAAGGACTTATTAAATTCTTTCAATATTGAATTCTAAGAGCCAGGTACTATTGAATTTTCAAGTTCGTATTCCCGAAATTCTAATATCTAATACGATATTTGATTTTAAAATCTACATAGAAAATTATAGTTCTTCAAATTCGATTCAGATTCGAAGAATCGAGTATCGAAATGTCAAGTTTGAATTCTCAAAATTTGCTTTTACGAGTAAATCTTCCTTGCGAAATACGAATCCTTAAATTCGACCCCGATATTTTGATTCATAATGTTGAATTCTAACTCCAAATTATTTTATTTTTAATTCGCTTTCCGTAATCGTCTGACATATTAAAGTCTTCTAATTTGGATTCTTCGCGCAAACTCCAAACTTGGATCTTTTATTTTAGATTCGTTGTTTGTATTCGTCCCATTTTTTCGTCTCAAATGACGGACTAAACTTTCAATTTGGATTCTAAAAAACAATTATGGAATTCAATTTTTAAATCTATCATTTAAAATAATAATTCGATCAAAAAATTCGATTTAGACTGGACGAATCTCTTTTTATTCGCTCGATTTTTCAATATGAAAGGACTGGTTGAACTCTTCTAACTTGTGAAATATAAATCTTTGAATTCGGTTCCGACACTTTTGATTCTGAATTCGAAATTTTAATTTTAATTCGAAATTCAAATGTTTTATTTTAGATTCGTTGTTGGTATTCGTCCCAATTTTCTGTCTAGAAGGACCCTTCTAATTTAGATTCTTAAGAAACAATTATCTAATTTTCAAGTTCGTATTATCGAAATTCTCAGGCAATTCGAGGAAATTAAAATTAGGGGAGGCCAAGGTTCGATATAGACTGTAGCGCCGCTGCGTAAGTAAGTATTATGGAAATTCTAATGTTGAATACGATATTCTATTTTAAATCCTACATACAAAATTGAATTCTTTCGAATTCTATAAAAAAATTATATTTAGAGACGAAGTATCGAATTTTCAAGTTTGAATTCTCGAAATTTGCTTTTAAATCTTACTTGTGAAATATGAATCTTTAAATTCGATCCCGATATTTTGACTCCGAATTCGAAATTTTGAATTCTAACTCCAAATTCAGATCTTATATTTCAAATTCGCCGTTCATATTCATCCAGCTCTTCAAGCTCGAAGGACTGATTAAACCCCTCTTCTAACCCCGGCTCCACACTTGCGTTGTTCGTATACGAATATTCGCTATTCGGATAAAGATAATATGCTGCAAGTGGAAATGAAAATGATTCATATTCGTCAATAGCAAATATTCGTACCCGAACAACGCAAGTGTGGAGCCGGGGTAAGAAACAAGTGTCGAATTCAAATCTTACCTCTGCAATATTAATTTTTAAATTCGATCCCAAAATTTAGATTTCCGACTCAACATTCTAAATTCTAACTTGAAATTCAGTCTCAAAATTTGTATTTAGGACTCAACATTCAGAAATTTTGTTTTAAATTTCCTGTTTTTATTCGGTCGATTTTTCAATCTAGAATTTGAATTTTCTTTTAATTTGAAATTGAAGCTCAAAGATTTTGTTTTCCAAGCCTTAAACTGGGTCTAAAATTTCTGTTTGTGTATCGACTTGAAAATTAAACTCAAAGGTTAAAATCTTCCAGTTTAGAAATCAGTTTTTCAAGCCATAATTCGAATATGATTTTTTTTTTAATTTATGGACTTGAAATTCAAGCTCGATGAACTTGTTTTTCAAGCCTTAAACTGGGGTAGAAATTTCTTTTAATTTATCGGCTTGCAAAACAAACTCGAAGGTTGAAATCTTCCAGTTTTGAACGTAAATTTATTGTTTTTCAAACCATAATCGAAATTTTAAATTTTTTTTAATCTATAAACTTGAAATTCAATCTTGATGCTCTTGTTTTTCAAACTATAAATCGGATTTGAAATTTCATTTAATTTATTGAGTTGACTTCCAGTTTTTAAATCGAATTTATTGTTGTCCAAGTCTTAATCCGAGATTGAATTTACATTTAAATTTCTGGAAATTCAAGCTCGAAGATCTTGTTTTCCAAGCCTTAAACTGGGTCTGAAATTTCTGTTTGTGTATCGACTTGAAAATTAAACTCAAAAGTTCAAGTTTTCCAGTTTAGAAATCTAACTCTGTTTCAAGCGATAAACTGGGTTTGAAATTTTTTTAAAGTTTATCGACTTGAAAAGCAAACCCGAAAGTTAAGATCTTATACAGTCTTTAAATGGATTTACTATTTTTCAAGCCATAATCCGAGTTTGAATTTGTTTTAAATTTATTAACTTGAAATTCAATCTTGGAGCTTTTGATTTTCAAAATATAAATCGGATTTGAATTTTTTTTTTAGTTTATTGACTTGAAAAGTAAACTCGAAGGTTGAGATTTTCCTGTTTTTATTGGCACGATTTTTCAATCTAGAAGGGCTAATTGAGCTTTTTTAATTGAAACTAGAAGAATCGAGTATCGAATTCTTCGATTCCAAAATTTTGATTCCGAATTCAAAGCTATTTGATGACAGAAAATATTAATTTACGTCCTTTCGGCATTAAAACTTTCAAGTCTGCTACAAAATATTTTTAACTAATTAATTTTATCAAATTGTGTTCAAATTATTTGTTTAAATCCGCTTAAAAATTTGTAGAAGCTAAATGTGCAATGTGACCTTGACTTAGGTTCCGGAAACGGTTTCGAGCCCATTTAGGTATTGCGTACTAAAATTATAACTCCAAACTCATCGAAGATTAAGTATTGAAAGTGTAACGAAATCACCAAAGCATGAATCATATGAAGTCAGGTAAGTTGCTTTATAGGTCGAAAATTCGTAAACAGATCATTAAGTACTTGTTATTTATCGCAGCCTTAGTGGGTTAAACATTTGCTTCGCAACCAAGCTGACACAAATTCGAATGTCAGCTGGAGATTTAAAAAATCTTTACAAAATACGAAATCTCTTTTACAATAAGTTAATAAAAAATCACGTAGGTGTGCGTAAACGTGGGTGTAAATGTAAACAAACAAACACAAAATTAATAATGCGCATATGACGCAATATGGGTGACAATTACGGTTCACAAATTGAGACGGAAGACAGGTCATTAGCACAAAGAATTTCTTACGTTCTGCGGGCGCACTGATGATTTATGTAGATAAAATGTAAAGAATGTCTGTCAGTGGAGTGATGCACTACGATTAATTCGTGCGTCTACAACTGAGAGTAGGTTTTTATTTGTAAAATGTTAATGTGATGTTGGTTGGTTGGTTGGGTAATGGGTAATCAGAGGAGGATTCGCTGGATTTACCAGGTGGTTTATGGAAATTGCCTTGATAAATAATATCTTCAGTCTTCAGTATTAGTACAGACTTCAGAGTAAATATGAATTGATTTCGAGAAAATCCGTAGTAAATCCAAGTGAATCAGAATACATTAATTAATAGCAAATAACATAAAATACAACTAGAAATCAGTGGTTCGAATCGCTGTGAGGGTGATATCTTTTTTATGTGCAGATTTTTCAAAATTAATCCAATATCATTAAACAATTAGTCCAGTCAACGAACGCTCAATAGGGGGGTGTAGAATGCATGGAGGGTGTCACAATTTTTGACTTCAGGGCTTTGTTTGGAGTCGTTAGGAGGTAAACATAATAAAAGTCCCCGGACATAGGTGGTGAGCGGGGTGCAGGGGGGGACCGAGAAGATCCCTTTTTTAGGTTTTTTGCTTATATCTTGAATAAGGTGCGTCTTAGTGAAAAAGTTATTCTATACAAAATCAAAGGTGTCAAAATTTCCCACATTTTTGGTTGGTAAAGTTTTTTTTATATCTCCAACCGTTTATGCGATATCCGCTATCAAAAATCGCTAATTTTCGAAAAAAAAATATAAAAAGTATATACCATTTTGAAGGAAATTTAATCCTGTACAACTTCTTTTGTGGGAATTTTTCTGTAAACCGAAGAGATGAGGTGCTAGAGAGAAAAGTTTAACGAAAAACGTGAGGCAAAATATTTTCTTGCGAATATTAACGATTTTTGATAGCGGATTTCTCATAAACGGTTGAAGATAGAAAAAAACATAAAAAATCAAAAATGTAGGAAATTTTATCAGCTTTGATTTTGTATATAATGACTTTTTTGCTAAGATGCACCATCTTCTAGATATAAGCAAAAAAACAAAAATAGAGACCTTCTCAGTCCCCCCCTGCACCCCGCTCACCACCTATGTCTGGGGACTTTTAGTATGTTTACCTCCTAATGACTCCAAACAAAGCCCTGAAGTCAAAAATTGTGACACCCTCCATGCATTCTACAATCCCTTTATTGACTGGACTAAATTGATTCTTTAAATTAATAAGAACCTGTTGATGTGTCCATTTTTGATATCAGCATGATGGTGCTCCAGTGCAGCAAACCCAAAAACGCCAGAAGTTTAAATACAATTTACATTGCAAAAAATTCCCTGAACAAAATCTCATTCGAAGGGGATTCAAAGCTGTGTAACTGCCAGATTTCCGAATTCGAACTTAAGACTCGAAGATTTAAATTCAATTCGATGTTCAAACATTTTGGACGTTGATAACGATTGTAACTTTGTATTTTTATTATAAAATAAAATCGCTATGAATGGGGCTGTTAAGTTGTGAAAATTTCCCAAATTCCAAAAATTCCAGGATTCGAATTAATAAATTACAAATTTTAAATTGGAACTCAAGGCTCGAATCCTCGAATTTAACTCAACATTCAAGTCTTCGAGCACAAATTTGAAGCCGAATCATACAATTTTCACCTGAAGCCCGCTTGGTGTATTCCAAATTTGAGATTGAATCTTATTTCGTGAGTTGAAAATGCGATTCACACTTTCAAATTCGTTGTTTACACTTGTGATTTCAAATTGGACTTCTATTAACGAATTTGTTTTCGTTTAAGATCGAGTTAAATGTAAAATTGTAAGGCCAAGTCTTTTGAATTCAGGATTTAAATACGAATTATATTTCAATCCCAAGTTTAACTTCGGTACTAATAACACTTCAAGTTTCAATTCGAAATTCGATTGGATTCGTTTTTTTATTAAGTTACGATCTAAGATACGGATTGAAATACCAAGCCTTCATTTTTCAATCATAAAATAATTTCGGTTTAATTATTGTTTTAATGTTTATGTGTGTTCTATACCAGGTGTTTCCGAAATTGATAGAAATATCTCGTAAGAAATAAGCTCGAAGGTCGAAATCATCCAATTTTTAAATTGAATTTTGCTCTTTTTCATGCCATAATCCGAATTTAAACTTTCTTTTATTTTATTAAAATTCAACTTTGAAACTCATATTTTCAAGCCATAATTCTGATTCAAAAGGATAGAAAATTTCCTATAGTTTATGGGGTTAAAGATTTGATTGGAGCCTTAAAGATCTCGTTTTTCAAGCCGCAAACTTGGTTCGAATTTCTTTTGTCGTGAATTGACTTGACAATTCCACTCATAATCTGTCATCCAATGAAATCACAGTATTTTGGTAAATTGAACCAATCACAATCGAATTATACTGGAAATTTCACTATTAGTGAAATTTCCGCGGAAATTTTACGACTAGCAGCGTTGCTTAGAGACAACGTCTGTCAAAATTTTTTGAGTGACAAATATTTCAGTAATTTCATTATAATTCGAGGAATTGTCATTCCGAATACCATTCGTGACTAGAATTGTACAGGCAATTTTTACCGTCACGATCACTCTTGCTTGTTGCTTTAGAAAATTTTCGTCGCAACAAGCAGTCGTGTTCATGACGGCAAAAAAATTGCCGGTAAAATTCTAGTCACTTGTGGTATTACCACTGTCTAATAATATATTACTAGACTGTGGTATTACTTCTGAAAATTAAACTGTGAAATTCCAGTTTTCAAGTCTTAAACTGGGTTTCTTTTGGTTTAACGACTGGAAAAACAAACTCTAAGGTTAACCTTTTCCAGTTTTGAAAACGAAGTTACTCTTTTTCAAGCCATAATCCAAGTTTGAAATTTTCTTTAATTTATTGACTTGAAATTCAACCTCGAAAATCTTGTTTTTCAAGTCTTAAACTGGATTTGAAATTGCTCTTAGTTTCTCGATTCGAAAAAGTACTTAAAGTTAAAATCTCCCAGTTTTTCAATCCACAATCCGAGTTTGATATTTTTTTTAATTTTTAATCAACAATTCCACCTTGAATCATAATCTGAGTTTGTAATTTTACTTCCCCATTTATTAACTTCAAATTCAAACTCGAAGTATAAACTTTCAGCTTGAAAATTGAATTTGCTGTTTTCAAGCTATAATTCGGGTTTGAAATTTCTTTTACTTTCTGGATTTTGAATTTTAAATGTAAAGATTTTGTTTTTTAAGCCTTAAGTTGGATTTGAAATATCTTTTAGTTTAACTATCTGAAAAATAAACTCGAAGGTTGAAATCTTCCAATTTGAACATTCACATTTCACGACATAATTCGTATTTGAAATTTCTCTTAGGTTATTGACATTCAACCTTGAAACTCCTGTTTTTCAAGCCAAAATACGGTTTGAAATTTTTTTTATGAGTTTGAATTTTAACCTTAAAGATCTTATTTTTCAAGCCTTAAAACCAGGTGTGATTTTTTTTTGCTTTAGTACATTGACTTGAAAATCATATTCGAAGCCTAATCTGGGTTGGATGGAAACTTTTTTTAATTTATTGACTTAAAATTCAACCCCGAAGATCTTGTTTTCCAGCCTTAAACTGGGTTTGAATTTTCTTTGAATTTATCGACTTGAAAATCAAACTCGAAAGTTGAGACCAGTTTCTAAATCAATTTACCAATTTTCAAGCCATAATCCGAGTATGAAATTCCTTTTAATTTATTGACTAGAAATTCAATCTTGAAGCTCTTATTTTCAAGCTACAAATCGGATTTGAAATTTCTTTTAGTTTATTGATGTGAAAAGCAAACTCGAAGGTTGAGCTTTTCGAGTTTACTGTTGTTAAAGTTTTACCCCGAGAATGATTTTCTTTTTAATTTATGGGCTTGAAATTCAAGTTTGAAGATTTTGTTTTTCGAGCTTTAAACTGGGGTTGAAATTTCCTTTAATTTATCGACTAGCAAAACAAACTTGAAGGTTGAAATCTTCCAGGTTTCAAAGTGAATTTATTGTTTTTCAAGCCATAATCGAAGTTTTTAATTTTTTTTAAATTTATGGACTTACGATTCAAGCCCGAAAATCTTGTTTCCCAGGTTCCGGCTTGAAAATTGATTTTAACCATATTTCTACTTTGGAATTTCTCTAAGTTTATTAACTGGAAATTCAACCTTGATCTTCTTTTTAAGCCTTAAAGTGGGTTTAAATTTTCTTTTAGTTTATCGACTTGCAAAACAAACTCATAGACTGAAATCGAAGTGACTGTTTTTCAAGTCATAATCCGAGTTTGACATTTCTTTTAATTTATGGACTTGAAATTCGACCTCAAAGATTTTGTCTTTCTAGTCGTAAATGGGTTTGGAATTTCCTTTAGTGTGCTGACTTGAAAATTAAACTCAAAGTTGGAATGGAATTTTCTATTTTTGAAACCGAATTTATTGTTTTTCGAGCCATAATCTGAGTTTTTTTTTTTAAATTTGTATGTATGTAATCGTTTACCTCTTATACCTTTCGGTGTTGAGGCTGGTGCGTTATGGACTTGAAATTCGAGCCCGAAACTCTTGTTTTCCAAGGCTTAAACTGGGTCTGAAGTTTTTGTGTGTATTGACTTGCTTAACATTAAACTCAACCGTTAAAATCTTTCAGTTTAGAAGTCGAATTTACTGTTTTTCAAGCCATAACCAGAGTTTGAAATTTTGCTTAATTTATTGACTTGAATTTCAACCTCGAAGATTTTGTTTTTCTAGTCGTAAATGGGTTTGAAATTTATTTAAGTTTATCAATTTGAAAACCAAACTCGAAGGTTGAGCCATAATCTGCGTTTGAAAATTTTTTTAATTTATTATCTTAAATAATGAAAATAAAAAATTAAAATTCAATTATGAAGCTCTTATGTTTCAAGCTATAAATCAGATTTGAAATTTCTTTTAGTTCATTGACTTGAAAATTAAATTCGAAGGTTGAAATTTACCTTTTCTGAAATCGAATTTACTGTTTTTCAAGCTCCAATCCAAGTTTTAATTTTTTTTTAAATTTATGGACTTGAAATTCTAGCCCGAACTGTTTTCTAAGCCTTAAACTGGATCTGAAATTTCTGTTTGTGTACTGCCTTGCTGAAAATTAAAATCAAAGGTTGAAATCCTCCAGTTTAGAAATCGAATTTACTGTTTTTTAAGCCATAATTCGGGCTTGAACTTTCTTTTAATTTGTTGACATGAAATTCGACCTCAAAGCTCTTGTTTTTCAAGCCTTAAACTAGGTTTAAAATTTGTTTTGGTTATCGACTTGAAAAGCAAAGTCAAAGGTTGAGATTTTCCAGTTTTTAAATCGATTTACTATTTTTCAAGCCATAATCCGCGTTAAGAATTATTTTAAATTTATTAACTTGAAAATCAAACTTGAAGCTCATAGTCTTCAAGCTATAAATCGGCTTTGAATTTTCTTTTAGTTTATTGACTTGAAAATTAAACTCAAAGTTCAAAATCTTCGAGTTTAGAAATCGAATTAACTTTCAAGCCATAATCCGAGTTTGAAATTGCTTTTAATT